>LSYV01000029.1:371869-383841 GCA_001584585.1 Gonium pectorale | reverse complement strand
CTTGATATGAGACACAAGGGTTCACCGCGGAAGCTTCGCGCCATCGTCCGTCGAAGTAGCCTTGATTGACGAAGCGACTGAGGCCGGCCAGCCCTTCGCCGTTTGCGCCTCTCTAGCCACTGCACCTCTCACCCTCCGCTTCCCCAGAGACCTGGAGTGAAATCAAGTACAGAGAAAACATAGCGCACGTCACGCCCTGATTATCGGTACCCAGCGCTTGTCTGGTTTGCCCCAGGGGAGACCCCTGCTTTGCCCCTGGTTTGCCCCACTCCACCCAAACCGGTGCAGGAGCGCTCCGCATCAAGCAGGGGACTGCCGTATTGCCGTTCGTGTAGCCATTCGGGTACCAGCAGCAGCGGCAGAACGTGCGTGCCCGCCAGCGGTGGGCGGCGTGCAGGGACGCGTAGTCCATGCGCTGCGCATGGTGGCGCCTGCCCTCCACCGCTGTCAGCCACGCAGCCGAGGGCGGGGCAGCCTGCCGGCTGCGGCGCCGCTGCTGGGCCGCGCCCTATACCGCGGGGGCCCCCACCGCGTCCCAGGGCACGCCCAGCCTCCGCAGCAGCCGCACCGTGGCCAGGTCGCCATTGCGGCAGGCGGCCAGGTACGGAGCGCCACCGGCCTGTGGTGGGTGGGGCGACGGGGGCAGGAGGACACAAGGCGGGAAGGGAGCGCATTGAGGCGCAAGCTCAACTCCTCAGCACTCGCCCAGAGAAACTATGTGCCGTCTTTGGCTGCAGCAGTGCTTGGGTGCCGATGCCTCCATGGTAGGGTCCAGCGGCGCTCCATACTCACCAACCCACACGATTCCCTTGCACCCTGTCCCCTCGCTTCTCTCCCTGTCCCTCCCCCTCCCCCCCGCACCTCCACGGTGCAGCCCTTGGTCAGCAGCCACTCCACCGCCTCCTCGCAGCCCGACTCCACCGCGGCTGTGAAGGCCTCCGGGCCCCACTCGCAGCCGTGCCGCCGCAGCCAGGCCAGCAGCTCCACGCTGCCCGACTCTGCTGCGCAGGCAAAGAGCTGCGCGCCCATGCCCAGCGCCTCTTCGCCCAACACCTCCAACAGCCAGGACAACACCCGAAGCTGCCCGTGCTGGGCCGCCTCGCAGCCAAGCAGGCCGGGGTCGAGCGGCCAGCCGGCGGCGTGCAGCGCCTGCAGCGCCTCCAGGTTGCCGTCCTCTCCGAACTTGACCATACCGCCAATCCACTGCGGGTCCGGAGGCACAGCTGCCTCAACCAGCAGGTACCGCAACGCCGCCGCGTCCCGCACACACGCAGCCATCCAGACAGCTCGTGGGTTTAGGGAATAGCCCCGCTCCCGCAGCCATGCCAGGCGCGCAACCGCATCGACGCTGCGTGCAGCCGTTGTGGCAGCCCAGTCGCAGCCCCGCGGACAGCCCTGCGCCTCCAGCCACTCGATCTTGGCGGCCCAGTCGCGGGTGGTGCTGACGGCCGCCACACCTATCATAGATTTACTTGTTGTGCTGGACGGCTCGCCCCAACGCCGCCACAGGCGCTGAAGCGTTGGCAGGTCGCAGCTGTTGGCGGCGCCGGCAACACACCACATTGCCTCCTCCTCGAAACTGTGGCTCACATCCAGCTGCGGGCGCCGCTGCAGCAGCCACTCCATCAGATCCACATGGCCCCCACGCGCCGCCTCACAGAACCCGCCGTCCCACATCCATGTTAGGTTCAGGCCCATCAGCCATTCGCACACATGCTGCTGGCCGCCGAGCGCATTCGCATCAAGCAGCTGACTGCCCGAAGCGCCGTCCTTGGTCGTCGGACAGCCGCGCTGCAGCAGCCAGCGGCACATGTCCAGCCGCCCCGCTGCTGCCGCGGCCAGGAAGACTTCGGGCGTCAGCGTGCAGCCCGCCGCCCGCAGCGCCACCTCCAGGTTGGCCACCACGCCGCTGGTCGCAGTGAGGCTCAGCAACTGCCAACGGCGCTTGAGGGTAAAACCCCGCGTGGAGCCCGGGGCGAGCCAGTGCGCCGCAAAAAGCTGGGGGGGCACCGGCTGCGAGAGGCGGATGGTGGTGTAGGGAGGCCCGCGGAACTGCGCCGCTGCGGCCTGATTGACCAGACGGAAGCCTGGAACCTCATTCGGTTCTAAGAAGCTGATAATATGTTCGGCCAACTCCGTCGGCAGCTGCGGCCACACACGCGCTGCGCTTGATGCGCCCGAGCGTCGACGCGTGCTGTCCGGCATCACACAATAAGGTCAGTGCGCTGCGTGCGGCGTTTGGTTTCCGTAAGACATTGTGCCTTATCTTTCGAGGACGAGACCGCCGAAAGGCCTCCTCGGCGAATTCTGTGCTGTAACAAAGCGCCTATGAGCAACTTCAGCCTGCTCCTAAGCTGTTGCGTACTGAGTACGACGACACACACAAGGCGGGGAATGACCCGAAGGACGGGACCGGGGACGGGCACGGGGCGGGACGCCTGGGCGGAGAAACAGAAAGCACGCCCCTTCCAGGCAGCGACCAGGCGCGCCAGGGAAACTGCCAGTGCTTTACATCGGCCTGCTTATTGTCGAGGAGCTCGCCCAGCCCTGGGGCCCCAGCGCACCACAGATGGAAATGCCCCGGCAGGACGAGCGGCAGCGCGAGGAGCGCTAGCTGGCGTTCGGAATGCCATGGTGGCCACAGGGCGGCCGCAGTCGTGGCGGCTGCACGCAATGCTCCGGCCGATTCCCCCTGAAGGATGTGCTGTGCTTGGCTGTACAAACATAACTTGGCGCCGCACCAAGCCCGTACGACATTTCGCTTGTCAGAGCTTTTTGGAGCCAGCTGGAGGACGTTCAGGAGCTGGTAGCCACCGCCCTTCCAATCCACTCAATACGACCGCCCCGTAGGGTGTAGGAGAGCTCGAGGGGGTTCGCTGGGGAGCAGCGCTCCGATCGTGATCACGTGTGCAGGGGGGCCGTGCAGGGGGGCCGTGGAGGTTTACTGTCAGGCAGCACTCTGCAGTGGGCAACGCCCCGAATGTAGGAGCCAATGCCCCGATGCGCCTTGTCGGGACAGGCAGACGCAGGGGCGCGGGACGGCGCTAGCCAGGAAGCATGCCCCTTCCAGGCAGCTTGTACCTCGAATCCTCGATGCAATGAGGGCCGCATCTGACAAAGGTCACACGCCCCCTTGCGTCCCCTGCAGTTGCACACCCGAGGCTCCTTCTGCGCTGTACTTAGCGGCCGCTGGCCAACGGGGGCGTGTAAGGGCTGCGCATGAAGCGACGCTGGGGTGAATCCTTGGTAATGAGCCGTGGTGGTGTTGATGGGGTACTGATGTGATGCGAAGTGCTGCCTGGAGCGATGCCCCGTCGCAGGCACACAGTACCGTATTGCATGTCGGCCCGCCCGCACTGGAAGCGCCCTACCACACACCGCAGACCGCGAACTCGCTCCCCCCAAAGTGTGCAGCGTCGCGCACTCGCAACCGTACATTTTGCGCATACAGGCGCCCCAGCAGACGCCACCCACGCTGTGACCAAGGCGCACGGGACTCCATCACCGGCTGGTGGACGCTGCCGCGCCGTCCCAGCAGCCCTCCTGCGCCCGCCTGCCAACCAAGGGCGCGCGTCGACGTGCCTTGCTGCCCCCAGCGATGCATCGGGGCAAGGACGGAACGCAAGGCGCCCGGGGCCGTAAGAACCGAACAAATAACAGTATCCTGCAAAGCGCCTGGCTAGCGCCGTCCCGCGCCCCTGCGTCTGCCTGTCCCGACACGGCGCATCGGCTCCTACATTCGGCGCGTTGCCCACTGCAGAGCGCTGCCTGACAGTAAACCTCCACGGGCCCCCTGCACGGCCCCCCTGCACACGTGATCACGATCGGGGCACTTTTTCCAGACCCCGACCCCCTCGCGCTCTCCTCTCCTGTTGCAAAGAATGCCTGGGCCCAGACGATGCAGAGTGCCAAACGCGCCGCAGCCGGAGCCACTGCTCGTATCCGACACCCCCATCCCGGCTACCCCCTATTTGCAAGCCTGCTGCGAACCCTGCGCTCCTACAGCCATGTGCCCTCACGCCCCCTGCCCAGTATCACCGCCCCAGCGCCCTCGGTTTGCTAGATATATGCATATACGCGCAACGATGGCACCTCACGATTTGCACCTCACGGCAGAAAGCTGACGCGGCCTCAGACCACCGGGTCCGGCCACCCCGCCCTGAAGGGCGCGAGACCCGGGCACGCACCCCAGACCGCCAGTTGTCACGGGCGCCCGGGCCCCTGAACGCATACGCCGTCGCCGACCTCGCCCTCCTTTTCGGCTGGCGGACGGGCGTCGTCACATCCTCAGTGCGCCGGCACGGCGGCGGCCACAGGGGCTTGCGCGTCCTCCTGCGCCGCCTGGGCAAGCGGCACGGGCTCCGACTCGTGCGCACCGGCGGCGCCAGCGCCACCGGGCGCGGGCTCGTCGTGGAGCCTGGGGTGGAGTGGGGTGGGGATGGCGGGGCGAGGGTAGAGGGCAGTGGGCGAAGTGTAGGAGGGGGGAGCTGCGGTGCCGCTCCCGAGTCTCGACGGCACGGCCTCGCCCTCCCCCGGGCCACTACCCCCTCCCCACCGAAATGGGCGAGTGCTGCCGGCTTACAGCCCGATACTAGCAAACCATGATCCGCCCCCTTTTTCCATCCCCCCCCCCAAAACGCGACAACGCGGCAACTACCCTGGGCAGCGCGCTCTCACGTGAAGTGCGGCATGGGCGCGGGCTCCTCCGCCGGCACGCCCACTGCGGGCACGCCCCACCCGCCAGCGCCCACACCGCCCGCAGCCTCCGCCTCCCCGTCGGGCGAGCCGCGCGGCGCGCTGGTGCTCAGCGGCACGTACGAGGGCGACGACGCGCCGTAGGCCGCGTTGTAGGAGGGCGGCGAGGACTCGAAGGCGGTGTAGGAGCCGGCGCCGCCGGTGGCGACGCCGGACGCGGAGCCGGTCGCGACCGGGAAGTTCTCCTTCACCTTGGAGTTCACCCACGTGAAGGCCTTGCCCATGCGGGTGCTGCGGCGAGGAAGCGCGGGCGCAGGGCACAGGAGCGGGGAAGGGGGCGGGAGCGTACTCGGGGGCAGTGTGGGTTGCGGCATGTGGGCAACTATGGCCAAGACCCCTCGCCCGGCACCTCGCATTCCCGGACCGCGAAGGCCCGAGCGACCTTACCCGGCAGCCCCCCAGTTTCTCGGCGCATCCTCGCTCCCCACCTGACGTCGAGGGCGCCCCGCCCCCCGCGCCGCACCTGGCGGCCTGCAGCGACGAGTTGAGTGTGGCCAGGGAGCGCTGCACGCCCTCGCTCTCCAGCGCGCGGTCCGTGGCCTGCCGCACCTGCGAGGGGCGGGAATTTCGGAAGCAGACGGTCGATGGGGCGGGGAGGGTTGACAGGGTGGGGTGGGGGGCGTTACGAGTTGAGAGAGGCTGGGTAACGATGATAGGAACGGGCTGGCACCTGGAAGTCAACAGCGTTCGTCCATTTCGGGCCGCCCCGTGCGGACGAGCGGAGCCGCGGTGGGTTGTAGCGCAGGCGCGTGGGCGGGCAGCGGAGGGGCAGGTGGGCGGGCACGGTCGTAAACCGTGGGAATGGGAGTAAAGTAGCGGGTAGCGAAGGGCCCTCTCCCGTCGCATCGCGGCGCCGTAAAGGTCCGGGGCAGCATCCGTAGACTCGCCACCTCAACCCATCCCAATCCAGCGCTCCTCGTTCGCCTCCGCAGCGCTGCCTCTCCCGGCCCAAGTGCACCAGCCGAAAGACCAAGCTTCGTATCCAGCTGCTCCGGGGCCCCTGCCCGGACGCAGTTCTCAGTTGGCCCGCCAAACCCGGATGGGATGCGGGCCCCACCTTTTGGCACGGGGTGGCTCCATCCCACTCCTGCCGCCGCTCCCAAACAATAAAGCACAAACCATTCCACAGCCGTATCCAGCCCTCGCACCACCACCCTCGCCCAACCGTGCCCTTACACCCCACCCGCCCCGCCGCCCGCTCCGGCCTCACCGGCCTGACCGCCTCCCCCACCTTGCCCACGGCGGCCGAGGTGGCCTCCCGCGTGGCGGTCAGCAGGTTGGTGCGCGCGTCCAGCCGGTCCAGCTGCGGGAGGGGGTATGTGGGGCGCGGTTGTGGGGATAATGAAGAAGAGGAATCGGGTCGCGACGCGGACACCGAAGCGCATACTCAATAGAAGGAGTACTGGCGGTTGTGGGCAGTGTGGGTGGGCGGGTGTTCCTCAGTCCGTAAGCAAGCTGCGAGATGGTGTGGGCGGGGGTAAAGAGGTTGCAAAGCTTGGTCTCGCTAGGAATTGTCGGTGCGTATGCCTCCCTGGGCGCTCCCAACCGGCCCCGTCCGATCCCGGAAATGAAGAAGGGAAAATGGCCGCGTAACGTAGATGGGTTGGGGGTCATCAGGCGGGCAGCGGGGGGCAGCACGGGGAGGAGCTGTTGGCGGTACCAGACCAAGCTTGTTGGGCGTGCACACACAACCGTCGTGCACGCGATGTTCCGTGGCATGCCGCGCTGAGCAGGTCTGCTGCGCTGACGACACACGGCATTAACTGAACACCTGGAACGACCATGTACAGGGGCGTGGGGCCGTGGGCGCTTGCACGTCCAGCCCGAAACCAATCCTGGCATCGCGCGGCGCGCACACCGTACACCAGCGTTCTGTTCTCCCCCCGCCCCGGGTAAGCGCCGCGCCCGCACCTTCTCCGCCACCGACTCCATGACGCGGGCGCTGGTGCTGTTGATCTTCTCGATGGTTTTCTGGCTGCCGGTGGCCACCTGCGGGGGAGGGGCAGGACCCGCACACGAGCTGTCGGCGAGGGGCAGGGGAGGGCGGCGTGCATACGGTACTGCATACGTCGCGGCACTGCATGTGCGTGTACGTGTGGGTTGGGGGGGTTTGGTGAGTCCAAGAAATTTTCCCCGCAGTCACATTGGGCATGCTCCCCTCACCCTCACGCCCAATGCACAGATCTGCCCAATCCCTGGGGGCAGATGAGTGCAGCTCAGCCCCAGAGCCCCAGTGCAGGCTGCCGTACCTTCTCTGCGGCACGCGACGTCGTGAGCTCCAGAGCCAGGCCGTACGTGAACTCCTCAGGGATCTGCAGACACAGCCGCGGAACTAAATAAGGTCATAGTGTTGTCACAAGGAGCGCCGGAGAGCGACCGTGTGCGGTTGGCCGCTCAGGATTTGACGCCCACACCCTCGCCACCCCTCCCGCAATGCCTCCAGCTCCTGGCGCACACGCCGCTCCTTGCACGAGCTGCCCTTTAGGCAAGCGCTTCAGCTACCGTGTGTGCAACAGCCATACCCCGGGAGCCCTTCCCGAAAGAAAGTAGCACCGACGGATATGACCAGGCCTACTTTTGGGCACACATCCATGAACCCTGGCCCGTTGCCCCAGCAGTAGCGTGCAGCGGAACACTTGCCTCAGCGATGTGCGCCACACCGTCCATGAGGTTCTGGTCAATCCAGGACTGAAGTTCCTCGATGCTGCTAGCATCCCATACGGAGGAGCTGTAGTTTCCGCAGGAGGGTATGACCTGCGTCGCGCGCGATGGGCAGTTGCACTCTGCTCCCTTGCATACAATCCCAAAAATAACCATACAGACCATCCGGCATTTGAGATTAGGTGGCAGTGTCTTCCGCTTCACCGCGTCGTTCAGGATGATGACCGCGAGAGGCACACGGGAAGACGGGACCTCCACGTAGTGTGTTACCAATAGAAGCACCATGATGGCGCTGGCGCTGTATGGCGCTGCCCGCGATGCGGGGTCAAGTTGGGGTTTGTGCTGCAAGCAGGCTGATGCTTGTTTCGATTATCACTATACCGTGAACGCTATAAGGTTGTGTGTCGATTTGCAGAGTGAAGCCGAAAGTGGTGGAAATTTGAAATCCAAATTTCGGAAGCTGTAGGGTCTCGAGTATGGGTGTGCCACGCTGCGCGCACCGGAACCTCTGTCCTTTCGGATGCGCCGTTGCGATCCCTGGCATGTCTTCTCTGTTACAAGTGTGCGCACGAGCCCCCGCCCAAATCAAAATCGCCCAAGCTTGGGCCCCGCCTTTCCCCAGGAGGGCGGCGCCCACGCCAAACGCCAGCGAGCACAAGCGCACAGAGGGCAGCGTGTCGGGTGCCACTGATAGCGATCCTGGTCGCCGTGCATTGCCTCAGTTGACTGAGCACCAGCTAGCGCAGGGACTCTGCTCCTTGCTCTGCCCTGCACGACACCCGGGCAGCTTCCCAGTCCCCATCCCGGGGCACCTTCCTTCACCTTCCTCGCCGCCTAACACCTGGCAGCTATACGTGACTCTTCAATCCTAATCTAACCGCCATCATCAATCCTTGAAAACGGACGCCGAATCCATGTGCTCCGTCCTCGAGGCCGTCAGCCAACACGACTTTCGACACCGTACTGCACGTCACACGTAACATTAAGGGTAGCGGCGCTCAGCATTGAGAATTCAGCTTTCTTGTACCTTTGTTACGTTGCAAAGAACACAGAAGGTGGACTCCAGAAGCATGAATGGCGCAGCAACATCAAGACGTCAAGAGAGGTCGCGCGCTCGTACGGTTAGGAGGCACGGGTCGGGCCGCCGAAATCAGTTGGCCAACATACCAGAATGAAATAAGCCTCACAGCCAAGACCGGCGCACACGTTGGTGGAAGGGCACGGTTGGATGGATCACGTAATGGACCACGTAATGGATCACGTAACGTAAAGGACGCGCTCTGATGACACTGGCATTGATAAGGGCTGCGCAAGCGGTCCATGACCCAACAAGGCCCTCGATGCGCTGCGCACAAGTCGAGCGGATTAGACGATAGGATTAGACGACGAGAGCATTAAACGAGGAGGTTAGCAGTGCCGCAACAGGTGTTACATTGCCGTACGGCACTTTGCCATACGCAGCCTACCCCACCAGCTCAACCCTCCGCCCCGCCCTGCTCCGCTCCGCCTACACCTCCTGGCGGGGCGAGCTGATGGACAAGCGGGGCAGCCGGGGGGACTGGCGGGCGCTGTGCTGGCGGGCCAGCACCCCCGCAGCCGCCGCCACTGGGGCCTGGCCCGGCGGGCGCACATCGGGCCCGGCGCCATCGTCGCTGCCACCGCCGCCACCGCTGCCGGTGCTGCCGGTGCTGCCCCCATCCCCACTGGCATGACGCATACTGGCCGGCTCCTCACCACCCTGCTCGCCACTCCCCCGTGGCAGCCTCCGCTGCGCCTCACCACCCTGCTCCTCGTCCTCGGCCCCATTCCGCCGCGGCGGCAACACCTGCGGCTGCGGCTGTGACGGCGACGGCGTCGGGGACCCGTCCAGGGCCGCCGCCTCGGCGGCGCCGGGCCGCTCCAGCCCGCCCGAGGCCGCCCGGCTCGCGCCGCCGGGCTCGCCGCCCTCGCCGGAACCGGCATCCGCTCCCGCCCCTCGCCGCCCCTCGCCGTTGCCGTCGCCGCTGATGCTGCGAGACACTGCGACGCTGGGCCGAGAGGACCCGGGGATCTGGCTGCTGCGTGACTCCACGTCAGCGCCGCCGACGCCGGTGTCGTCGCCGCCAGGGTCGGCGGCCTCTGCGGCGCGAGGCTCCGGCAGAGTCATGCCGGGCAGTGAGGGCCGGGCGGCGGGGGCCGGCGGGCGGTCCGGGTAGTCGAGCGGCTCGGGGTCCGCGACGCGCTCGGAGGCCGTGGCCTGGGCGGCGGCAGCGGGGGGGATTACAGGCCAAGGGGTTACAGAGCAGCCCCACTGCTTAGTAGAGGAGCGCGCGGATGGTGGTGGTGGTGCTGGGTGATGCATGCGTGAAGGGGAGGGCGTGGCCGTGAAAGGGGAGGCCGCGGGATACGGAGGCCGGTGAGGGCAGGGGGGGACTGGATGGGCGGCTGGCGGGTGGCGGCTGGGAGTGAGGCGGCCATGGAGTGGGGAAAGGGCCGGTGTCCCCCGAGCGGGAACATACCACTCCCCGGCCACACCACTCCCCTGCACAAGCCACAGGCGAGCTGTCTGGAGGCAACCTTGTCCCCAATCCGCTCCCCTCCCGCCTCTCCAGTAGCCCCCGCCACCTTCCCACGCAATCGGCTTCCTTCCCTCCCTCCTCCCCCCCTTCCTCTCCCCTCCCCCCTACCCGCCTGCCCAGCCCCGCACCTGCAGGCGCCCCGACCCTGCCCCGGTGCCGGATCTGCCGCTGCCCGCCGCGGGACCTCGCAGCCGCCGCCGGTCGCTGGGCCGCCGCCGGTCGTTGACCTCTCCCCCCTCCTCCTTACCCCCCTCCTCCACCTCCCTGGCCCCGGCGGCCTCGGGCCAGGCGGAGCCGGGCACCAGCCCGTGTGCCGCGCCGTTACTGCCCGGGGCCCCGTCGCCGCTGGCACCCGCAACTCGCTGCCGGGAACTCTGTGCCGCCAGCGGCTGCGGCGGCTGCGGCGGCGAGGGTGGCCACGCGCCCGGCGCTACAGGCACCACTCGACCGCTGCCGAGGAGGTGCCAGGCGGGGCTGCCGCTGGTGGCGGCGGCGGCCGCGGTGGCAGAGGCGGTTTCAGAGGAGGTGGAGGCTGAGGAGATGGAGGGCAGGGAAGGAATGGTGGCAGCGGCGGCGGCGCTGCCGCTGCCGCTCGGCTGGCGGCTGCCTGGCCGGCTGGCCGGGGCAGTGGAGGAGGCACGGGCGGCGGAGGCGGAGGCGGAGGCGGAGGCCGAGAGAACGGAGGTTGAGCGGACCGAGGATTGGCGCGCGGAGGTGGCGGAGAGGGCGGAGGTCCGGCGCGCGGAGGCGGCTGAGAGGACGGAGGCGCGGCGCGTGGAGAGGGAGCGGCCCGCCCCCGTGCCCTTGGCGGGCTTTGCCAGGCGGCGGCCCAGGGAGGCTCCGGCGTTGCGGAGGGGCACCCACACCGAGGAGTAGAAGAACCTGGGGCAATATGGGCAGGGGGCCGGGGGTGGGCGGGTAGGTTACTGAGCGCATATGTATGTACGGCTATGCGGGTGTGTGGACGAGGCGAGGCGAGCGAACAGGGGCCACTGACAAGGGCGTGAGGAATGACGGATGAGCTCTAAGCGGCTGCTGAGGTTTGCCCTCGAGGTTTGTCCTCGAGCTCCTCCACACCCACACCCCCACCCCGGCGACTCGGGCCGGCCCACCCCGATACAGCAGCAGAGCGGGGGATCCCGCGCTGAACGGCGGCAACACATTGTACGGCGTGGCTCGCTCGTACTGCAGCACCGGCTCTGGGAGACGCAACGCACCCGGTGATGGCCTCCAGCACCTTGAGGCCGCGCACGAGCAGGGGGTAGTACCTGCCGTACAATAGGAGCGGTTGGCGGTTGAGAGCGGTTGGGGCCCTTACGGTTGAGCGATCGGCGAGCGGCGACGGTGGGCGTCATAAGAGCCTCTCAGCAGTGCCGCGGGCGCCAGGCGCGGGAACGAGCGCGCGGGGCCACACGTGCCGGCTTGCCTGGGAGGGGAGGTCGGCCTCGCCCCGACAACCTACTAGCATACACGCCGTGCCCTACCAGCGGCTTTAGAGAACCTACTCATGCTCGCAAACGATCCGTGCCCCACCCGGCTTCGGCGTGTGCCTGCCTGCATGCCGGTAACTCCATAGCTGCAAACGCGTGCGGCACGCAGACCCCCCTCCACGACACCCCCCAACAAACCAGCGCAGCGCAGCACTGCCCCTCCGCAACGCCGCCACTTCGACCTCGGTGTGGCGTGTGGCGTGTGTCGTACGCCGTGCGCCGTACTCCTTACCTCTTGCCCTTGTGCACGTCCTCGACGTACGCCCACACGTCGGCCCACTCAAGCACGCCGTCCGCGTTCGAGTGCTCGTCGATGGTCCAGATCATGCCCAGCACGAACTCGTACGCGATGTGCCACACGAAGAACGCGATGACGACCACGTTGAACACCACCAGCAGGAAGCCGATGACGGCCTGGCGCCCGGTGAGGTGGGCGGGGGGGGAGGCGGCGGGTTGGAAGGGCGGGACCGTGGGGCGAAAGGTGATGATGGGGCGGGGTTGGGGGGGG
>LSYV01000029.1:268769-286989 GCA_001584585.1 Gonium pectorale | reverse complement strand
AGGTCGTGCGCCAGCAGCAGCGTGAGGTCGCAGTGGCACAGCGCCACACACTGCGCGGTGCGGCGGGCGGTGGCCAGCAGCGCCAGCTCGCCGAAGAAGCCGCCCTTGTGCAGGATGGCCAGCATCTCGCCGTTGTCGTTCAGCACGGCCACGTGGCCCTGGGGACGTGGTGGGGTGGGGGGGGGAGGAGGTGGTACGTGTGTTGAAAAGGAAAACGTGGTACGTGTGTGTGTGGGGGGGGGAGAGGCGTACTGAAAAAAGAGGGATTGGGCGGCAAAAGAGACGAATGCAGGGTCGCAGCGGGGAAGCGGGGAGGCGCTTGGCCGCAGGGGCGCTGCGGCCGTGTGCCATTGCGCGGCGGACGCAGTCGCGTGCGTTCCGAGTGTGTTGCTCGGACAAGGGCCCGCTACCAAGATAACAGCATTCAACACGCATCCCGCCCCGCCCTGCGCTGCCGTCGCCCTGCGCTGCGCTGCCGTCGCCCTCGTCCTCTCCGTCGCAGCCCCGCCGTGCACCCACCCTGGTCATACCCCGCCCCAGTCCCCGTACCCCTGGCCGCGTGCGCTCCCGCCGCCTACATTCCGTCCGTCCCGCGCTTGCCACCACCCTCGCCACAAACACCTTCCGCCCCCCCCCTGCCCAGCGCCTCGGAACACCGACACCCTCCGGGAGCCGGCGAACCGAAGGCAAGAGTGGTGCCGCCGGACGGGGGCCTTCATGTGGACGCCAGTGCGTTCACGGTCAACCGTTTGCTCCTTTAAAACCCCCCCCCACCCAACCCAACCCCGCACCTTGGTAATAAAGTACATTTCGTGGCCCACGTCGCCGATGCGGAATATGACCTCACTGGGCAGGAACACAGCCAGCCTCAGCCGTATGACCAGCTGCGCGATAAAGGCGGGTTCGCACTCCTTGAACAGCGGCACCTTCGTCACCAGGTCGCGGTACATCCAGATGGCAATGTCCTGAGCGAGGGTTGAGAGGGGGGCGGGGGCAGTGGGCAGGTGGGTGCGAGGCTAAACCGGAGCGGGAAGGGTGGGCGGCGGTGCGATGGTGAGGCGGCGGTTGAGTGGAGGCGGCGGCGCCCCCAGCGGCTGAGGTGTATTGAAGAAGGGAAACGA
Source organism: Gonium pectorale (assembly GCA_001584585.1). Classification (NCBI taxonomy): domain Eukaryota; kingdom Viridiplantae; phylum Chlorophyta; class Chlorophyceae; order Chlamydomonadales; family Volvocaceae; genus Gonium; species Gonium pectorale. Next base: position 285,868 of record LSYV01000029.1, on the reverse strand, counting down.
GTCGCGTCGCGGACACCGAATCGCAAACAGTGTAGAAGACTTTGTGGCGGTCTTGGTGATCAGTTGTTGGGCGACCTGTGCAACTGTAACGTCAGCAACGAGCAGACAGCACTAGTAAAGCGAACCTTGGTCGGCTGAGGGGGCGATATTACCATCTGTACTGTTGTCCTTATGTGCCCCAAAGCGGAGCGGTCAAGTAGGGTCGGGTCGAGCGCTGGCGGCAGCGGCGGTGGGGCCCAGGCGAGGTGCGCCGCCCTCTCGCCTGGCGTACGGCTGCAGCTGCTGGGGACGAGGCGGGAGCCCGCAGCTGCACTCCCCGGGGCCCGCCCGGCGACCGAAACACCGCCCATCAGCCTACCAGACATGCCCCGCCCTCCCGGCCTCACAAATCCGACCCGGCCCCCTCTCCGCCCCCCCACCTTCCGTCCTCCCCCGCCCCGCCCCACCCCACCCCTCCCATCTACCACCCCCCACCCCTTCCCACCCACACCCACACCTGGAACATGGACGAGGGCAGCTGGCTGATGAGCGCCATGCCGTCGGGCCCCGGGTGGCTGTAGGTGGTCAGGTAGTCAAAGTACTGGTCGATGCGGCCGGCGATGTCGCGAGGGGCGCCCAGGTACCTGGCGGCGGAGGGGGCATGGGGAGGGGTTGGGGGAGGCGAAGAGAAAGGGCAAGGGGGAAGGCAGGCAGCAGGGGAGGGCAGGAGCGCCGGGGGGGGGGGTAATACGGAACGGGAAACGGGTCGGAGGGGGGGGTGCGGGTTGCGGGGTGATGGGTTTAGAGAGCGGCTTCCGGCGGGGGCGCATTGCCGCGGGGGGCAGAGGACAGGCGAGAGGGCGCCGCCAGCATTCGTGTGTGTGTGGGGGGGGGGTGCGGGCGCACAGAGCCAGGGCTGGCTGGCTGGCTGGCTGACTCACTGACGACGCGGGCGAGCGGCGACCGCTTTGGCTCGTCTCCAAAAGGGAGCGTGTACGCTCTCACAGCGCGGAGGGCGGAGGGCGGGCACGGCTGGGCGGAGCGCGACCGGGCGGGCGGGGGAGGACGGCGGCCCGTCGCATGCGTCAGGCCCCCCAAAGGCGGGCGCACGCTGGTCTGCCTCACCCGTCACCCCACCCCCGTCGCTTACGCCCATTGACGCAGGACCGGCGCTGGCCTCGGCCCTGTTGCCCTGGCCTCCCCCCCAGCAACGCTCCCTCCACCCCCCAGCGCGGGGCGCCGCACCTGACGGTGTTGTTGATGATGTCCTTTTTGAACTTGTGCCGCGAGGCGGTTGGGTTCATGTTGTTGACCAGCAGCGACATGTGGCCCACCACGATGGCGTAGAAGCAGGCGCCGATTACCAGGATGCCGGTGCAGTACAGCCGCTCGATGTTGTTCTGCGTCGTGCGTCAGGCGGTTGTGGCAGTTCATGGTTGCAAGTACGGATGTGCTATTGATGGCTGGATGGCCACGGTTGACCGGTTTCAGTGGCAGATATCATGCGTATTAAGTCAAGCAGAGTGCTGTCGCACACAGGGTGCGACACAATGCGGAGCGTCCGTACGCCTGATGAGGTTGTACGGCCGAGCGACAGCACAGTGTACGGAGCGCCGTACCATACAAGGGCGCCGTACACACACCTGTGGCCCGATGTCGTTGCCGATCATGAGCAGGAAGGACTGCAGGTATGCCTCCAGGTAGAAGGTCATGATCTTGGCGTTGCTCAGCAGGTCGTACGACCACACCAGGGTCCCGTGGGTCAGCCGGTACAGCATGAACCACAGGCACGACACCCAGTGCGCCACCAGCGCCATGAAGAACAGCAGCTTGCCCTGTTGGTGTGCGTGTGCGTGTGTGTGGCCGGGTCAGAAATTGGGTAAGGCGTTCTCAGTAACGAGGCCAATAGGCGCATGCCGTCCCGAACCACCCAGGCGATTACTATGAAAAGTCCGCCCGTGAGAAAAATGGGGAAGCGGAGCAAGGACTGGGGTCAGGGCGCTCTCCGGAAGTCGGTGGCGCCCGTATGCAGAAAGGGGTTGAGGGGGAAGGGGGCAGGGCGCCAGCAGTGTATGTACCGTCCGGCGGCCAAGCCTGTATGTAAGGGCGGGGGGAGGGTTACAGGAGAAGAGGCGCGCTGGGCTTGCAGGGCTGGGGTTGGGATTCAGGGCACCATTGCGGACATGGGTGATCTTCGGCGGTCGCCCCTTCGCAGTGCATCTCTCACGTGCAAGGAAGGCCCAAACGGAGAAACTCCCGGCATCAAAGCCCGTCGACCGGGCTGCCATTGGCAGTCATGTTTGTCGGCCGATGCGTGAGGCCGGGCCTCTCGCCCCGCTCCGCTCGCTGGGGTGGGCGTAGGCGGCTTGGGACTTGCCGGGGTCTGCGAGCGGCTTGGCGGTCGGAAGCCCACCTGCCGGACCCGACCGGGCCACAGGCCCCCGCCATTCCCGTTACGACCCCGCTCCGCCCCCCCGCCAACCAGCGGGCAGGAGGTCAGCCAGGCCCAACCCCTCACCATGCGCACGATGTTGGCGCCCTTCATGCGGTCAAAGTAGCGCAGGAGGCGGCCCAGGCGCAGCAGGCGCGGCGTGCGCAGCAGGCCCAGCGCGATAAGCCCCTCGTTGGAGATGTTGGTCACAAACCACAGCACGATGACGTCGAAGGGCACCGAGGCGGTCAGGTCCACGAAGAACCAGGTCCTGGCGGCAGCGGTGGCGGGAGGGGCGGGCGGTGTGTTGGAATGGGGCACCATGGGGTTTAAGAAGGCTGGAATCGGGGGGGTGGGGGTGGAGGAGACAGGGTATGAGTAACAGCGGGCTGCGCGCCTGTGGCAACACGACAGCCCCCGGGCAGCTGCTGCCAGCAACGCGGCGCCCGGCAGCTGGTTGCGGCCCGCCGCCCAGTGGAGCTGCTGCCGCCGCCGATGTCGTCGCCACCGTGCACGTCGCCCCGCGCCCCACACCCGCCGGGCCTCGGCTAGTGGCCGGGGCCACCCAGCCCGGGCGTCGCGAGCGGCGGCTGAGGGAGGGCAAGCGGGCCCCGGGGCTTCTGCCGTCCGTTCCCCGGGGCAGCAGTGGCCGTAGCGGCGGCGGCGTTGACGCCGCTGCTGTCCCCCGCTGCGGAGCCGCGCGCGGCACGCTTTGCACGGCAGGGCTGCCGCCAGGGCCGCAGCCAGACACTGGAGTCAGGACCGTGGGCCTGGGCTTGTAGCGGCCCGGCGGGTTGCAAGGGCTAATTGCCAGCTGCCAACGGCCGACACCGGGCTGCCCCTGGGCACTGAAGCCTCGGAGGGGACATGGGGGCTTGTCACCGGTCAGAAGCCGCAGCCGCCTCCGTTCAGGAGCGATATGGGACGCTCCGGCCTCGCCCCGTGCCGGCCTGCCGTCTGGCAAAAGCGCCAGCACGCCGCCTGTCACCCGAAGCGGCCGGCACGGTGCTGCTGTCCCTCCAGCCGCCCTACAACGCGGCATGCCCTCCTTGCCCTGTGCCGGCGGCGGAACAGAGCGTCGCCAGCCGCACGGCAGACGGTCCCCAGCAGCCCGGCGCAGCCACCACCGGCAGGAGCCCGCCCCGCAAAGGCCAGCGCGCGCAGATGCTCCCCCACCGCCGGCATCCGACGGCAGCCGTCGAGCTTCATACGGCCGTGGCTGCTGTCACTGTCGCCTCTGCTGCTGTCACCGCCACCGCCGCTGCTGCCGCCGCCGCTGCTGCCACTGGCAGGGCAGCCCGCATGCTCCTGACAGCACGGGCACCCAGGTGCCCCTACGTCCCAGGGCCAGCAAGCAAGCCAACACGCCGCCCGCACGTGCCGGCACGTGCCGCCGCCGTGCAAACTCGCACCCCGCAAGCATTGACACGCCTCACACGCGCTAATCGGGGGCACGAGCGTCAAGACGAGCGCAAGAAATGATTCTTATACGTCGAGCAATGATTTTTGCGCATGTTGCGGGCCTCGTGCCGTGGCACCCGGGACGCTCACCGCAGGTAGTGGGAGGCGATTTTGCCGCCGTCGCGGACCATGTTGGCGGAGTGGTCGATGAAGGCGGTGCGGAAGTTGAGGGCAATGTCCACCCAAAAGCAGGCATCCACGATGCGCGCCATGGCGTAGCTGCCGCTCCACTGGATGCTGCCAAACCCCACCTCGAACGGCACGATGAGCGCCGTCCACACCACTAGCGACAGCACGAAGAAGTCCCAGTAGCGGCGCTTGCGCGTCTCCGGCAAGAGGATGGGCAGCCGCTTGTTGAGCACATGCACCCAGTACCGCGGGTTGAGTCGCATCACGAAGCGCCGCCAGCGCCGCTTGCCGCGATTGCGCGAGCTCGGGTCTGCAAAGAGCGCGCACATTGGTAGGGCTCACGGCGGTGGGGCGGGCGGGAGAATGCGCGGCACGGCATTGCCAAAGCGCTCTTCGCAAGACGAAGCGTCCGCTTACTGAGCCATGTCGAGGTGTTCGTGCGCGTGCTCCGAACAGACTTGAACGAATCCTTGGCCGAGAGGTTGCTCCCGCTTCCCAGGCGTTTGGCCAAAGGCTGGTCGTCCGCGTCCGCGAACTTGACGGACTTCGCCCGCAAGCCTACTAACGCCTTTTCGTTATCTGCATCCATTGCAGCGGTGGCTATCGAGGAGTGCGAGTGGCGACCGTTGAAGCTGTTGAGCTACGCGGCATCTTGACGCGCTCTTGCATCAATTAGTTGTCTAGCGTCCCTAGAATCATCCTTGTAGCAGAAACGGGCCGAGCGCCCTGGAAGGATTACTACAAGTTACTGCATCCATATATAGAATGCATCTACTGAATATTCGCACTATATTACGAAATGTGCACTCTACATAATGCATTGTTCTGTTGGACATGATTGAGTGCTGTACAGTACGGACACACGGGCAAGGTTTTGCTCATTTGTCCTCATTCGGCATGCGATGTAGAGAGGCGAGGCATGGGCACGCTATGTGTTGTATGAATGGCTGGAAGCCATGAGGGTTGTCACACGGTCGTGTCAAGGACACGGACTCTCCCCTCCTCATGGCTGACCCTATGAGCATGCGTAGACACCACTCTCAAGAGGTGCTCGCGTTGGCTTTACAGGCGGAGGCTGCCCGCAGGAATGCCCGTGCAGATGTGATACATGAAGGCGCTCGGCATTTGTGGGCATACGATGGCTCGAAGCCTGAGGCAGGCCGAGAGAAAATAATCGCGACATTCAGGCAGCATGCGTCCCCGATGAGGAAGCGTACGGAACACTCAGCCGGGCCGTGGCAGCCGCATCCGATACAACAATCACGCTGTTCCGTAGCCGAACCAACACGTAACAAAGAGTTGCTGCCTGTTGACAGCTTATACACCATGTTCGACATATAACATATGAGAGCTGCACCTCAACGTGTGCAGCATCCTGTTGCCAGAAACTACACCCAGACGACCTATGTAAGAGCATAGGGGCTGCCGAAGCCTATCTAAAACGCCTCTTGTCCTCATTTAGCAATCCACATCAGGCCTGAATCATTTCCAAAAATTCGAAGGTATCACGAGTCCGTGCTGACGCTAGCCGACGCATTGTGCTAACCGTTTGGCAGGCCCCAGCGCCCCTTCCGGAACAGTCAGACCTCGGAGTAGCCCCTCAATTAGGAGCTCGCAGTAGTGGGGATGACCACGGTGGAGGCCGGGGGAGCACCGCCGGCCGACTCATTGTCATCGCCGCCCTTCTTCATGCCTAGCCTCTCCTCGAGCGCCTTGGCACCGCGCTCCCTGCGGGTACGTGTTGGACATCACGGTAGCGTGAACAACCCGGCCGTGGAGTGGGAGCCATTCGAGTGTGCGGGCGGGTATCAACGGACGGTTGCGTGCACAATACCAAGCGCATGCAGCTCGGGGCCAACGCATTAACCTGGTATTGGTTACGCTCCACTATCCCCTGTGAGCGGGTATTGTCGTAAAGATGGGCGTGAGCCTGGCGCCTCACCTGCGACGGTTAGCATCGGCGTTGCTGATGGGCAGCGTGTACTGAGCAGCCTTGGCGAACGGCGCCTTGGTTTCAGCGGGCGGGTGCCGAAGCCGGAAGATGGTGGCACACACGTAGCCGAAGGGGTCAATGAGCGGAGCCAGGAAGCTGGGAAAGAAGCCCGAGAACTTAAAGTCGTCGGACGAATCGCCCCAGTGCTGCGAGTCAGGCTGCTGCTGGAAGAAACGCAGGTAAACCCAGGCCACGTATGTGCCGAACACCAGGAACGGCACCTCCATGTACTGCTTCAGGCCAGCAGCCAAGCCCACCGTCGTCGTGAGGAACATCAGCGGCAGGTACTGGACAGAGGGGTGAAGACACGCATTTATGAAATGAAGGCGTCAGCCACGTTGGGGCACTAGCGCAGAAGCCGGCCCGCCCAGCGACACCCGCATGCATTCCGGCAAGTTGTTTTTCCCTTTCGCACCTTGAACGTGATTTTAACAACGCCAAAGAGCCTGGCCTCATGCTCAGGCATGACCTGCTTGACGGCCACCACCAGGCCGGCCAACATGCCGTGGAAGCCGGTGAACTTCAGGTACCTGCGGAGCGCGCGTCCCGTCAGCTGCCTCCCCTCCCCCGGCCTGCCCTCTCATAGCAGGACATCAAGGTCCACTTACAGGATGTCACCCGTGTCCTTCCCAAGTGCGAAGAGAATGTACACGCAGCACAGCACGCAGATGTTGACCCCCACGTCCACGACGAACAGAAATTTCAGAAACTCCTTGGAGCCATAGACGGGCTCCACGAGGCGGGTCAGGAGCAGCACAGCGAGCACCTCCACGCCCAACTGCAAGCGCGATCGAAATCGGACAGTTACGCAACAGGGACGCTCAAGATGCCTTTCCCATGCATATCACCTTAAAAGGGTTTGTGGTCAGAAATCCTGCTGTAATAAGGTTCCACGCGTAGGGCAGGGTCCTGCGCAAATTGAAGGTAGTCCCACGGGCTGTCTCGGTCTCCGCGCCTTCCAAACAAGTGCTGTTGATTGATAGTCCACACCTTCCAGGGATGAGGGCCACATAGTCCACCGTCTCAGGGAAGAAGAATGCGCCGAAGTAGAGCGCGACCAGAAGGACCGCGATGACCTTTGAGAGGCGCGTGATGCGGGGCTCCATCCTGTTCTTCTACTGCCTAGCAATAGATAAAGCTTCACACCTTTGTGTACAGGGCTCTCGAGCCCCACGTTCAGTACTTGATCATTTAGCGCTGTTCGAGGGCTTGATAGGCTGCGCGCGATGGGCTGCGGCACAATCGGTCCCCAAAGGGTCACATGCCGTACGACACGCGGTACGGCCTGTGCGCCTTACGACCCTCGGCGCCTATGCCCGCACTGGATGGGATGGTCGGGGGCAGGAACGATGGTATGGGGCAAGCTGAAGTCGGGCGTGCGCTGACATGTGTCCCCACTGCAGCCGCGCAGGACGGGGTGCTCGGGCGTAGGTACGCATGTGGGGGCAGGCGTGCTGTGGAAAATGACTTCGATAAGCTGCAGCCTGCACTCGGTGGGGCTGCAACATCAATCAATGCAGCAGAAGCAGGCTGAAGACCAGCAAAACACACCAGGAGCGTCCACAGGGGACGGCTCGCGGGCTCGGACGGGGTTACGTGGGAATGACCAGGGACGCACGCGCCCCACGTGTCCCAGGCGTCTAGACGACGCTTTGCAACCCCCTACTACACACCATTGTTACGTCCCCACACGGGTTGCGCGCACCCCACACAATGCGCACGCGTGTCATAACACCCGCGAAACACCCGCGAAAACCCAAATAGGATTATCTTGAACATCCTAGATCAAATCGCAAAGCTCGTAATGCCTTCACCAGGGAGTTGACAATGAGCCCGGCCAGGTAAGCCCGCCCCCGCACGGCACCCGCCTTTTGGCCCGCGCCAGCCTGCTCGCGGCCAGAGTCCAATGCCACGGCTTGAGACCGCGACAAAACCACTTCAGCACCAACCCACTCCAATCTGCATCTCCTCCCATTCCCCAGCCCAGCGGCCTCACAGAGCGCCGAGGGTAATGAAGCGTTGTCGGCGGCTGGAGCGCACAGTCCAACCCACAACATGGCTGCCGGAGCACCCAACCACCCCGGACCGTCGATGCACTCAAAACCGGCCAGCCTTCCCCGGCAGCAGTCCCGCTCACGGCTATACCCCCAGCGCAGCCGCCGCAGCATCCCCCAGGCGCCCAGCCGAACGTAATCCGGTGCCCGCGACGCGGCCCCTTTCCCATCTTCCAATCCCCAGGAGCCCAGCCAGCGGGTGGGAGCGCGCCCGGCTGCCGCCGGCCGCGCCCGCTGCGGCCCAAGTTGCGCAGCGCGCACGCAGCCCGCATCCGCTTCGTCATGCGGCCGCTGTCGCAGTCGCAGCAGTAACACTTTTCACGGCCGCAAGATACCATGTGCGCTAACCGGGCATCCGTGCAGCGGTGCAGGTGTGGGCCGCCCCCACATTGGCGACCAAGGGCAGCGCGTGGGGCCGCGCGGGATCGCGTGGCAATGGCGGGCTCCCGTCGCCCTTCATCTATATCGCGCTCAGAGCTTCTGCAGGAACTCGTCCGCAGTGGTGGGGTGCGAGAACATGGGGTAGGTGAATTTGACGGCCGCGTCGTGCTGCTCCTGGCTGCGGGGCGGGGGTGGGCGGGGAAGAAGGAAAACGGGTCGCGTCGCGGACACCCAATCGCACGCGAAGGCGGGGTGGGGGTTGAACGAAGGAGGGGAGGGCGAGGCAAGGGCCAGGGGGCGAGGGCAAAGACGACACTGGGGAGCCGGCGGCGGCGGGGCGGATGCCGTCTGGCCGAAAAGACCGGTACACGCCCCGCGCGACGCGAGGGCACGCAGGCACGCCCCGCCATACCCAGCCCGCAATCCGCCTGCCCCTGGGCCCTCGCCTCCCACCACGTGCCTCAGCACCGCCAGGCGGCCGCGTGGCTGCGTGCCGTACCCGCCCGCGCCGCTCACTTGGAACGGAGCTGTTCAGCGCCTGTGCAGGATCTCTGGCGGCCCGCGCACACGCCTGGTACCCGCTTAGGATACATGCCGTCCGCACACAGCGTTTCTTGGCTCCTCTGTCCCGAACCTCCACCGGTGGCGCCCGCCGAAACGGTTCTGGATCACAACTGCCAAAGCAAGCTGCATCCACCCGCCCCGGCCCAGCTCAGACAGCCCACCTTAACCCAACCCAGCTCAGCCGGCCCGAGCGCACCCGTTAGAAACACGGGCCTGTGGTCCATACATGCGGCGGACCACCGGGGAGACGGCCTCGCACTCCGCGACGCCCCTCCTTCGCGCCTCAGCTCTCAAGTGTTTTCGACGGTCGGAATCGGGATTAAAATGCGGCCCCGGCTTCCACACCCAGCACGCCCTCCAACCCGCTACCCCAGCTCCGCCAACGGTCCGGCCGTGCCCCGCCCACCTGGTGGCCGCGCAGCAGTCTGTGAGCGTTATGACGTTGTAGCCGCGCTCGTAGGCGGAGCGCATGGTGGACTCGACGCAGCAGTTGGTCAGGAAACCGCACACGGCCACGGTGCGGATGCCGCGCTGGCGCAGGATGAAGTCTGGCAGGCGGGGAAGGGCGGTGTGTAGGGTGAGACAGGATGGTGTGGGCGGGGCAGGGCGCTGTGTGTTTGTGGTGTGGTGGGTAAGGGAGGTGCAGGTGACGCAGGGTGGCGTGGGCAGGACAAGGCGGCGTGGGGGCGCGTTGCAGGATTGGTGTTGGTGTGGGGCAGGGTGGAAAGCAGCACGGGATCCGTGCAACGTTGACCCGCGGCCTTACTCTTGGAGTAAGGCATTCCCACGAGCACGGGTTACAACCCGCACCGGTCCCAGGCTTGTAGCCCTCGAGCCGCAACACTGTCGCTGTCAAGTATTCGCATGCCAGCAACAGATGCACATGCAAAGGCTGTCGGTTTCACGATCCTGCCGTACTGCTGCAACGCAATTCTTGCGGCGCCGTGCCCCCAGCCGCCAACGCCCGAGCCCCGCACACACCTAGGTTGGTGGAGGCGAATCCGCACAGCCCCCGCTTGCCCTCCACCACGACGTCCCCCTCCGCGGGCTTCATGGAGTCGCAGATGGCGCCGCCCCAGCCGGAGGCCTTGAAGGCGCCGCCCGCCTTGACGCTGCGGGCCGGTGGAGGCGGGCAGCAGGCGGGTGCCATGCTGGGTTATAACGTAGCGAAAAAAGCCACTACGTGAGCCAGTAGATGAGTAATATGGTGCTGGGCATGGTGTCTGCCAAGGGGCATGAATGAAGTTAACTTGGCCAACGCGCAGTGCGAATCCAGGGCCTGCAATCTGCGGCTACTGCGATGGAGCCTGCGGAGCGGCCTGCGGAGCGGCCTGCGGAGCGCCTTGTCATTGGTACAGGTACGGGTACGGCGTTACCCAAGTAACAGCCGCGACGAGGAAGGAGCTCTCGATCCCGTACGTTATGACACCCAGGGCTGCGGTTCGACACGCGGAGGGGCGGTTCGGAGCGCGACCCTAGGGCGGCGCTTCAGGGGCGTGCGCTCGGCGTTAAGGGCCGGGAAGCAACACGCGGATGAGGCTGAGGCGCAGCGGGCCTCAGGGGCGTGGGACACTTGGAGCCGGTGGAGCGCGGATATCTTAAACGGGGTAGTACCCACGGGTAGTACCCCGCCAAGCCAAAGCGCGTGGCGTCATGGCGCTCAACACTGACCGCCCCACTTCGGGCCACCAACCGCCTGGAGGGATCCCGGCATCCGCACAAACGTTTGGAAGCTTTACGCACATGCAGGGTGTGGCTTCGTAGCACCAGGGAACGCTCCTAGTGAACTGGGTGGTTGCCGAGCCGATTGTTCGCCAAGCCCACCTGCCCCTGCCCCACGTAAGCTGAGGGGACTTACTTGCCGAGGATGCCGTACGGCGAGGGTGCCAGCTCTCGGTAGTCATCAGAAACTGTGCGGGAGCGGTAGAGTTGGCAGGCGAGAGAGGCGATAGGCAAGTTGGGTGAGACCGGGAAGGGGTGGGCAACAGGAGCGGCGTTTCTGTTGGGTGATGCTCGGTAGTACAACTGCAGGACCCAGCAAACCTAGAATTGATGTGGGTTCAAAGGAGGAGGGATGAGATGCAGGGCCTGATGTACAGGGAGCGGCTTGGGGGCCAGTATAGATCGGCAGCCCCCCCTGAGACCTCGCCCCATACTCGCCAAGCCGATACTCACAGACGATGGGCGCGTGGATGATCGTGATACCCTTCTTCCTCGCCTCCTCCGTCAGCTTTACAGTCTTTTCGAGCATGTTCGTGCTGGGAGCAGGCAGTGGAGGGCAAGGAGTTGTGGGGTTCATCGGGGGGCAATGAGCCCCAACTTTGGCTAGGCAAGCAGAACGCGTGTCGCTCACCTGGCCATTACATCCTTTACTGCGTCATGGAGCTTTCCGCCAGGCGTTGCGAACCTGCGCAACGTCCACAGCGACTGACGTTGCTGAAGGGCCGATGCAAGGAGCTCGCTTATAACCTCACTCATTCTGGAACTCGATGCAGACGACTGCCGTCGTCGATGGATCAAGCGACATCTTCGGCCGGAAGGTGTTGCGCCAGGTGGCAGTTTATTTTCTGGTGCGATGGACAGCGGGCCGAGCTAAAATACCCCAGTGCCCGGTGCTTCTGGTATGAGCTTTTGCCGGCAGGTCTTCGCGATGTCACAAGAACGATGCTCCGAACATGCCGTACATCTGCGGTATGTTGTTGTGGCTGCGGTATTGGCAGCGGTGCCTGCGTGCGGCTCGCGAGTCAGATCTTTGGGGTATGGCAGCTTGGCAGGCTTGGACTGCCGTTCACCCATGTTCACATGGGAGGGGCTGGGGCACGTTCGGGCTACCGGTAACTGCAGCGCTGCACGATCCTCGATGCAACAGTCAACATAATCTTGCCTCTCGCTTGGGGCGCCTGTTGTTTGCGAGCATCATACAGCGGGACATGCAAGCGGGATACAAATTAGAGACGGGTGCGGCGCTGGTGTGGTTCTGGGAGGGCAACTGGACAAGTGCAAAGCAGAAATGGAGACGAAGTTGTCATTGGGTTGGGCAGACTCAGGGCCCGTAGTTGGCGAGACTAAGTCCATCTAAGTCCTGTCCTGCGTTCCCACAGGCGCCTGGAAACTGTTCCGTTGAAGTCTGCATTAGTAGTACCCCTTCTCCCTCAACTCCGAGCCCGCAGCAGCACCACCCATGGCACCCGCCGCCCGAGCACCAGGCCTAACCAACAAAGTTTGTAAGGAGCGGGCATGCTGAGCATGAAAGTTGGATCCAACGGATCTGAATTCCGTGCCCACCACGCAGCACGGCACGGCCCCTTTCGAGCGCCTTACTGCTTATGTTCATGTATTGTGCTTTTATCATAGAGACGCAGTCGACTGTGCAATGCTTGACCTTTGACTCATTGACCTAGACTCAGCGAGCGGCTCAGCGCCGTAGCAGACTTTCACGAGCATGACGACATTTTACTACGCATAGGTGGAAATGGAGGACACGTTTGATGACGACGCCGGTCCGTGCCAAACCAGTTGCATCGGTGCAACCCGGGGCTCTGGCCTCACCCAAGCAATGCCCCTCGCAGGCCGCGAGCCAGGGGAAGGTCCTTTTGGGCAGGCGGCTGATGCTGCAGACGACATCTTTAGTCTAGACACAGCCTTCGACTCCACGACCAGGAAGCCCATACTGTTCCATGATATGTATGACCAGGCAGACGCCTCACTCATGGCAGCCGCAGAAAAGGCGGGGAATACCATGACGATACACGTGCTGTTCGGAGACAGCATCCCCTCGCGCCCGGGCGTCAAGCGCTTCTGCCGTGAGTAGGCTCCAGGCGGCCCTGGTCGTGCGCATGTCCTGCCTTCAGGAGGTCAGCAGACCGCCTGACCTGCCGACGGCTTGCCTTTGGGGCAAAGGGGCGACCGTCGCCCTTCTCTTGCCGGCACCAGACGCTCCTTGAACATGGCCCTAATGCCGCACACACTGACCTTTTGGCGTCGCGGCTCTTCATGGGTCCCGTGCTCGGACATGAACGCGTGGCCCAGAGCCATGTCCGGCACGTTGTTCATTCCGCCGTATCGCATGATCCCCGCTGCAATTCCCGGATCCACATGCCCACTCTCTGCCGCCACTGATGCCTTAGCAGCTTACTTGCGACCCCGCACGTCGGCATCGATACTGGAGCCCCTGCTGTACATAGGGTCCTCGGGCCGTTGCCTGCCGTGCGCGTTGACCTGCCGTACCTATCCGCAGCTCCTGCAGACCAGTCCGGGGTGTCTGGCAACCCCGTTTCCTGCTTCCTTCACCAACCCCTACAGGCCTGTACCTGCCGTGCACTTCCACCGTGGTGCGCGCCAAGCGCGACCTGTGCCGCCTGTTGGGCCGCGCCGTGTACCCGAGCTTCATGCGCCTGTCGCTGCTGGACGGAGGCGGGCCCATGCAGGACGCGGACAACCTGCACAAGTACGATGTACGGCACGGGTCGTTTGTACAGCTGGACATCACGAGCGAGGTCCGTTGGCTGCTAGCGCCCTTGCCCCTACCCAATAGCCCCAGCTGCGTGCAAATGTAGCGATACCACAACCGTTGTCTCCAATCTCGTAAGTTTGGTTGAGTCCAATCCCGGCGTCCAGATGGCTTCCCGTGCCGCCACTCCCCGACTCAGGGCGACATCTTCGAGGCTCTGCGGCGCCAGGTGGAGCCGCTAGCCGCTCCCGTTGTGGTTCTGGAGATGATGCGGCGAAAGGCAGCCCAGCAGGCCGCCGCCAACGGGGCAGGGGGCGAGGCCGCCGCCCAGGAGGCGCCAGCTGCCGCAGCGGTCGCCGCTCCGGCCGAGGCAGCCGCTGGAGAGGCAGCCGCCGCGGCGGGGGTCGCAGCGGGAGGCGCTGCTGTGCCCGTCACGGCTGTCTCAGCCGGGACATCCGCGGAGACAGGCGCCGGCACGCGGACCTCCAACGAAGCCGCCGCTGCGGCACCGGCTGCCGCTGCTGCGGCGCCGGCTGCTCCCGCTGGCGCTGCACGGCAGTCCCCGCGCCAGGCGCGGCCCGCACCCGCCGCCCCCTCGCCGCCCGCCAAGCGGCAGCGGCAGGAGCCGTCGGGCCAGGGCGCTGGGGCTGCTGCCGCGGGGGCGCCGGCGCGCGGGCAGCTCCGCAGCCCGTCGCCCATGACGCTGGTCGGCGAGGGACACAGCCGGAAGTTGTGGTCGCGCGGGGCGGTGAGTCGGGTCGAGTCCTGCGTGGCGCTGGAGGCATGTGGGCAGCCACCGTGGGCGATTGCCGTAGGGACGCCATGCCCGGCCGGTCCGAGCTTTGGAGCATTATATCCGCGCTCTGTCTCGGGAGTGGCCATGCATCTGTGCACCCACCTCGGTTTCCTTGCTCCCTCGGTAGCACGGCCCTCAATTGCAAACGGTCTCCGGACTTGCCTCCCCAAGCCCACACCACGAATCCCCATTCCGTGCGCTCACCTGCTGCATCTGCAGACCATCGCGCTGCTGCGCGGCATGCTGGAATACGGCAGCTCTTGGAGGAGCATCTTGGACGACAGCCGCTTTGGGCCGACAATTGGGAACCGGGAAGGGGTACGTGGGCGCACTCGGCGGGGGGTAACCGTTATGAGCCACTGAAGCGAGTCGGGCGTGGGCGCGCCCGGCGGTGGGGGGAGGTAGCGCTGGCGGGCGCCATGCGGGGGCTGATAGCATGCTTGATGCGCGACCGAGTGGAGGAGCGCGGCCAGGATAGGCGGTTGTACGCGGACGGAGGCGGCAGCGGAAATTCGGGCACTCTGGGACGGTCATGGGAGGTACGGGTAGGCTTCAGAGTATCCAGGCGCCGACGTCCGTGCGATTGCCTCCGGTGCGCAACGACCGTGCTACGGTCGTTCGACTTGCCTGGCCTGCCTCCACCCTGCGCCTGACGAGTCGGCCCGCCTTGCCGCCGAGCCAATGTCACAGCGCCCCGCTCGGCCCCATCCCGCCCTCTTTTGCCACCACTCGCTCGCTTCGCTCCCGCCGCGCCCTCTCTCCCGCCAGCTCCAACTCAAGGACCGCTGGACAAACCTGAACAAGGCGGCCGCGCGCGACTTCACGGGCTCCAAGCACGGCCTGTCCAAGGACACGGAGCTGCAGGACCTGATCCGGGAGGTGGTCTCCTCGCTGCAGTGACGGCGCACTGATGGTGGGGCCTAACCCGTGAGGCGCTCGCCGTGGTTGGGCTGAGGGCCCCGAGGACCACGTATGATCCTCGGGCTGTGGGGAGGAACGGTGGATGCCTGGGGCAGCTTGGGTTTCCTTCGGTTCTTAAGTAAATATGAGCCGCTGTGCATAGCCAGTCTGCGGAGGCGGTTGCGGGCAGGGTACTCCATGCTACGGTGACGAGGGCTGCGTGGCGCACCATGGGCGCCCCGCAGCGACGGCGCGTCGCTAGTGAGGGACGCCGCCCGCGCGGCAGTCAGCCGGCCGCAATGCCAAGAGCTTTTGGCATCCACGCAGTCGCTGATGCCACATTCTGAGTGCCGGTTATAGTCACGGAGCGCGGTCGCGGGCTGTGCGATCGTGATTCGCCTTCGTAGGCTCGCGCGGCGCGGGGCGGGGCGGCTCGCCCGCACAGGCCACCAGCGGTGCACGTCGGTGCACACCACTCGGCCGGCCGTGAGGATCGTTTGCCTCGTCGTGTTCGCCACACAGCCTGTAGTGTGCGGGTGGGCACCGCCGTGTACCGGTAGTTGTGAGGCAGGAGAAGCTCGTCAGCAGCTGCCGACAGACGCTCGGTTCCGGGTATTGCGCGTGTCGAGTTCCGGCCGTTGGCGCGGGAAGGGCCCTGCCCAGGGTGCTCCGTTGCAGTGGCCCTGGTGGCCGGA
This sequence comes from Gonium pectorale, assembly GCA_001584585.1. Taxonomy (NCBI): domain Eukaryota; kingdom Viridiplantae; phylum Chlorophyta; class Chlorophyceae; order Chlamydomonadales; family Volvocaceae; genus Gonium; species Gonium pectorale. The sequence goes on along the minus strand of LSYV01000029.1, from coordinate 270,035 downwards.
CCCCAGGCATCGAGTCTGGAGTTGCTCGGGCGTCTGCAGTGTCAGCAGCATGTAGCGTCTTTGCTCGTACGCCCTTGCCATGCGCAGGAACTTGATCCAAATAAACGACTGCAGAGGCACTGCGGACCCGGAACCTGTGTTGCGATCATCAGATGGCGCGCTTTTGTCGTCCCCGACGGCGCCCTTTGGCCACATGTCAACTCGAGCAGTTTACATACATACCTTCCATACATATGTAGGTACCAGTACTGTTGCGTCTGGCGGCAGTCTCACACGTGCCGTTGCTTGCCGCGGCACGGGCAGGTGGCCCCCCCGGCCGAGGGCTAGACGCAGCTGGCATGAGTAAGGCAGATGAAGGTAAACGTATATAAAAAACGCACGTACGGTCAACATTGGCGACGAGGTGCACACGCCCGTCACAAGGCGGGACGCGGAAGTCGACACGAGGCGACCGACGACACCGAGCAAAAACACACCCTTGTTCACGCAGTACGAAGTGAGCAGCACAGAAGCAGCGAGTCTGCCGCCTTGTAAGGTGCGGCAGCTGTTGTCACACAGCGGGATGCATATAACTGCACTGCTGCACCACCGGTATGTCGCTGGATTGTTCAACCTGCTAAGAATCTACCCACACACAAATCGCCATCACCTCGCGCGAGGCAGTTTGGACCAAGGGCATTCGAACAGCGTGGAGAGGAGACATTTTCACCACCCGGCCCACCTGCATGTGTACGGACCACGACGCCACGCTTCTCAGTCCAGAGCGACAACATGGACAGCATATGACACCGTAGGTGCTGCAACGATAACCTCAGATGGACTCAGATAATTGGAACCATTGCGCCAAGCAAACTTTCACGGGGCTATACATACCGTACACGATAAGCCGAGATCCAATATTCTTCGCCGCCGCGCCACCGTGCATCGCCGCAGCCCTCCGTCCTCCCCGCCCACCAGCTTTCCCTTTCCCTTGCTGCCCGGAGCTCCCCAGGACTCAAAGCCTTGCAGCAACATCGGATGAGAGCCATCGAGCGCACCGGTGGCCACCCAGCGTCGCGTCGGCGACAAACTGCTCTGCTGGCCCTCGGGCCCGCCTACGTATGACACATGGCAGGCAGGCCCTGGTATGTATGCCCCGCGCCCGCCTCCGTAGCGTCCATTTGGCCACGCGGGCATTGATCCACACACCTTCCCTAATCTCCCTTTTTGCCGCAGCTAAGCAGGCGTGCCACTCCCTGCCATCAATCCGGTGGCCAACACGCCCAT
>LSYV01000029.1:249364-261943 GCA_001584585.1 Gonium pectorale | reverse complement strand
CACACACATGTATATACACACACGCACGCACACATGCACGGCTATGATGAGCACTTTAGGCCTGTGTGCCGGGGCCCATGACGGTCCGCTCCTCCCGTTGCAATCCGACGGCCGGATGGGCCGCAACCCCCCCCCCCGACGGCGTGACCAATGTCGTGGCTGGATGGGCTAGAAGATGCATTTGAGGATGTGTTACAGGAGAGTGTTGTATAGTCGAAGGCCGGCCGCTCTTGTGCGCATGCTGAGAGCCGCGACCTTGCAACGGGAGGAGCGGACCGTCGCGGGAGCGCCGCAGCGGCATTGCCGAGGGGCACGTACGACGGCCGTACCTGGTCGTACAGGATCATGTTGGGGAGCTCCACGTGTGGGATCCAAATCTTGTCGCAGCAGCCGGCGGACGCGAGGCTGTTGCTGTCGCAGGGCCGGTCACACCCGGCAGTCCTCGCCAGCACGGACGCGGTGGTCGCCGCCACCAGCTGCCCCGCACGCGGGTCCTTCCACGTTAAGATGACCCACCATACGGCCTACTCCGAGACAGGGGGGTGCGGGGATGAGGGGGTTAATCCATTCCTGGAGCGATGATGGAACCAGATGATGAAGGCGTAGGAGTAACTTTTGAGCAGGAGGTCTTCAACCACACCCAAAGACCAAATGCCCAGGCGTGCCCCGTGCTGCCCGGGTTGGTTGCTGTGCGTCCGCGAAGGCGAAAGTCAGGGCTCCTTTTTGCGCCCTTGAATGCCCTCATTGACCGTGCACCGCTAGAAATCACAAAGATAGCCGTCATGCATATGAGGAAATTGTTACGCGGACTGTATGCGAGTTACATAATCTCGTGTGAGGAATTGCGTCGCGCGACCAAACCTTTTCAACGCACCGTGTATGTGTTATCGATTACATTGAAGCTGATGACCCGCTCCAGGAGAGCGCTGGTGAGCACCTCTGTCTTCGCCGACGCCCCGTCCGCGTGAAGGTCTGACGCGACTGGCGGGTCGCTGGTCTCCTGGCCTTGAAGTGGATACAGTGGCCCACTGCTCCCACCTCCAGCGCTCCAGGCGCCCTGAAGCCAATAGACCAGGAGGAGGGTCGCGATGGCGAGACGCGCGACCCTCATTGCTTTACGCTAGCCACCTCAGAGTTCCGAAATGCAATATAGCCTGCTATCCCTGAGTCTACTTTCTGCAAGCGGCTGGCCTGACGGCCGGGTGATACGGGGACGGTTAGCTCAACCGCCGCTGCAACCAGCCACGGGGCCACGGGCCCACGGCTGCTAACCAGCTGAAACTAAGATGCTGGTCTGAAACTACGGGCATCTACCTGGGTATAATGAATCAATCAGGAAACGACTGGCGTTCCGTGACCGTGGCGTGCTGGGCGTGGCTCCGCCATGTGCCGCAGGGGACGTGGGACATGGGGTACGATCCCGAAGTTTGACGCAGCCAGCTGATGTGGACTGGCGGCATTGTCCAGCAGCAGCAGGGCTTACACACCACGTCAGGGCCACTGGATTGGGTATTGGGCACGGAACAGGTGCAGAGAGAGATGCGGTGGGCTAGGATCATTGCCGCGCGTCGCAACCGATTGAAAGCATCAGCCGTGGGGGTAGAGGGTTGGAAGGCATTCTCTGTAGAGAAGCCCTGGGGCGCATACATCACCCGACCATTAAAAACTGGCTGAGCGCTGCGGGTGGAAGGGAGGGGCCAGGGTCCCCGGTGAGCGCACTCCCGGTTTTTGCCCGATGCCGCGCCTCCCGTGGGGGGGGGCTGTGTTTGGTATTGAGAGAGGCGAATAAGCAGGGAAGCAGCAAAATGTTTCGTTGTTCTGAAGCAGCAGTCGCGTGAGCACTTGATGCGACCTCGGGGCTCGCCAGGCATCAGCCTTGGTATGGTACATGCAACGGACACCAAGCTGGTGGCGCAGGGCACCACAGGTCGTGGAGTACCGGTGTCTGCCCACGACCATTGCCTTGCTCGGTTACTGCGCGACTCTTTAGTTACGAACTTACGATGCTTAGGGTCCTGTTGTGTCGGTTGGGTCTGTTGAGTACTGGTCGCACCATCTACTTTTAGTCAGGTAACTATTCGGGTGACACACCTGGAGGGCCCGTCTGCTCGTATACCTCGCCCGCCATGCCCTGTACTCGGCACCCTGCTGGAAACATCACACCCTCGGGTGTGTATGTCCGTTGAGACTGAATTCCCCGTTACTGGTTCTCTTTTTTACTGGTGGATGCCATCCTGCGTCCTCTGGATGCGGACGGCGGTAGACGGCCTCGAACCTCTGAACGGCCGTCACAGTCTCATATATGGACCTGAAGACGATTGGGACTTCAGTCCTCTCCAAAGGAAGGCACGCCCGGGTTTGAGGAGGCGTACGGCAGAGCGAGGCGTAGGCGGGAGAGGGACAGTCGTTGCCATACGTGTACCTCTACTTAAGCAGAAGCAGGTGTACATAAGTAAATTCGTACGGGCATTCCTACTTTACACCTACGAAGCACACAAACGCGCAATGCTCAACCTGTCGCTTAATGGAGGGGCCTCAGTGCCACCCGCATTCCAAGGGCCACGCGCTTCTTACGTCGCGCTGGCTGCTATCACTACGCTTGGGCTCGCGCTCCTAACAAGCATCTGGTCCAGTGACGTCTCGGGCAGCACCGCTGTTATGGGTCTGTTCGCCGTGTACCTTGCGTCGAATGAGCTACTGCTTCTGGTGAGTGCTGATGAGTGCTTTCTTGGCAGTGGCTGTGCACAATCTCGGCCCGTCGGGAAACCTAACCGCGAGGTCCCCCCGTTCAGTATGCGATTTTCAGCCCCTCATCCGTTGTGATTGATATTATCCGGCTGGCCGTGAGCACGCACGGCGTGCGCGGGCGCGGCTTTCTGCTGTTCTTCTCAATCTGCGAGATGGCCGCGAAGGTGGGCAGGCACGGGTCTTGTCACTGGCTTCTACGCCGGACGCAGTGGCTGCGCCGATCCGGGTGATGGGGTTGCGGGTGAAGATGGAGGAAGGCGCGCCCGTGCCACGCCGGCATGGGGTGTATGTGTGAAGTTGTAAGGCCCCGGCAACACCCAAGCTGTCCGCAGTTCACACCCCTTATCTTCGCCTTAACATCGCCACACCAACGCCCACCTGCTCGTGAACCCATCGCAGCTGGCCGGTGGCGTACTGGCTTGGTCGCTGCACCGCTCGGCGACGCAGGGCGAGGTGCCGTACCAGCCGGTGGGCCAGTCAGGCGCGCCGGCGGGCAACGGCGGCGCGGCGGCGGGCGGCTACGGCCACATGCCGTCCGCCGACCCCTTTGCGGCTTACCAGCCCCCGCAGGTGCGCGCCAGGTTGGGCTGGTGGCACACCCAGCGGGGCATACGATGGGGGCTTCGGGGCCGCGCACGGGGCAGGCCAAGGAGATGTGCGAGATGTGTTTCAGCGCCGCCATGCGCTCTGTCACTGCAGATGCATGCATGTACACGCGCTGCTGCTGTTGTGGCTGTCGAGTGCGGCGTGGGTCATACCGTACATGGTGATGTGATGGCCGTACGGAGCGAGTAACCAACCTGTGTGAAGCTGGACTGGCTCCCTCCCTCCCAATCTCCCATCCCGCAATCCCCCTCTCCCCCCCCACCACAGCCGGACGCGCTGCACCCGCCGCTGTCGTCCACCTACCAGCCCTTCCCGTCCAGCCAGCCCGCATCCGTCCACGCGTGAGGCGCATATCGCCCCGCATATCGCCCCGCATATCGCCCCGCATACGGCCGATGAATTGGTGCCGGCCGGCGGGCCGCCACGAGGAGGAGGCGATGCGAGGCGGGAAGATACGGGCGCTCACCGGGGCAGGGTGGCGTTGCGCCGGCCAGTGCCAGCGGAGGCTGCTGGTGCCACTCGCGCGGCACACACTTTTGACCGCCCGTGGGAGATCCTGCAGAACCGGATCCGATTCCGCCGTCCGTCCGTCGTCGGTCAGTTTTGGCCGACACGGCGGAACTGGAATGGGAACCGGCAGCAGCCGGCACGGGACCCGTGGAGCGGTGCTGGGCCAAGCCTGGCCATCCGGCGCCCACGTGGCCAACGGAACGGTTCCTTCGCATCCCCAGCGTTGTCGCTGGGGCCCTGCTGGGGGCCGGGGCGGCAGCGTGTCTTCGGCAAGCGTCCTACGACCCAGCCTCTGCGAGGGGAGGGGGGAGGGGTTGCGTTGTCTGGGGCGCGGAGACGGGGAACATGGTCCGGCAGGCTAGCGCGCCCATGGTTCACGCTGTAGGCCGCTGCGAGATCCGCGGCTGCGGCTGCGACTGCAGATTGGCGTGTGAGGTGCGGACAGGATGCCTGCTCTTGCGGCTGCGGTGGCGATGGCGATAGAGATGGGGCAGAGCGTCGCCCCCGCCGTGGCGGCCCTAGCGGGAACCCGTGCGGGTGCGCAAATGGTCCCGATGGCGGCAGGGTTGTAGGCAGAGCGACTGGCGGCGGCGCAACGCGGCGGCCGAGCAGCGGCGGTCAGTTGGGTTGTCTGCAGTGTTGCCGCGCACCGGGTTCCTTCGGGGCTGGCGGGAGCCCCAGGCAGCGGCGCGGGTGGGGGGGGGAGCGGCGGTGCGCGAGTGCTGCAGCGGCAGCAGCATGTGCAGTGGGCCCGGTGGACGTCTCGAGGGCGATGCGAGGCGCCTCAAACGGCTCTGGATCGCCCTCGTGCACGTCGCCGGGCGATCTTGGGTCGGCGCGCTCCTCGCCGCGCCATCTTGCACGGCATCCCGAAGAGGAGGTGGTAGTGGTCTCGGCTCATGTCGTTGGGGAGAACGGAGATGCGTCCTTCTCGTGCCGCCTCCGCCTCCGCCGCCTCCTACAGTAGGCAACAGCTTATCGCGTGTGTCGTGTGTTTGTGTACTGAGCTGCTTGTTGACAGCCCTGTTGGGGAGCATGACTGCGGGAGAGCGTGGCCGCGGGAGCCAATCTAGGTTAACACGAGGGACGAAGCGACGGGCCAACACCCGCTGGGGCTTTGCCTGCGGAAACCGGGGCGGCAACGCGGAGGGCCTGGGCCCTCTTCGGCGCAGGAGGGGGGCTGTGTGCTTGCTGCCCGTTGTCGGCGTGGCACAGGTGTGCTTGAGAGCGTGGCTATCTTGTACTTTTGGAAGTGAGGTGACCTCCGATACAGGAGGCGATGTACGGTGGATTCGGCTTTGTGCGTTGCGACCTGGCGCCCGTCTGGGCCGTTGCTGCGTGGGACCCGTATGCATACAATCCCCAACCCCGAGGGATTGGTGTGCTGAGGGGCTGCTTGCTTAGGTGGCGGATGGGCTGGCCCTGACAACGCATGGGGCGCGGCGGAGTGGCTCGAAGTATCAACGTACAGAGGACGCGGTGGAGTCTGCAGTGGGCGCGTGTGTACGAGACGAGGGCGTACGCGCCCAGCCCAGGATGGTTGATGAGCTTGCGCCCTGGGACGCGGGGGCTCTCTCTCTCTCTCCGTCGTCGCGCCTTGCAATGTTGCCTTGGCACCGTAGCAGCTGCGCAACGCGGGCCGACTTGGAGGGCTGACTGGCTGCGCGACAGCGCGACTGCGCGAGGCAACATGCTAGATGCTGCTAGGCGGTAGGCTGGCTGCCGGCCCCGTCGCAGCACAATGCCCGCATTCTCAGAGGGCACCGCACTTCAGCTGTGAGCTACAGACTTTCTTAATGGAAGCCAGCGCATGACATGACACGTTATGTAGAAAGGTCAGGAGCGGTATGACATTGGGATGCGAACATACACGGCACCGTACACCGTTTCGTCCTCACTCCCAGGCCTGTACACGGCAGGGTGGGCGAGCTGGGCGAGCGCGCGCCGGTCTGGTGACCGCTGAGCGCCGTAGGACCTGTGGCCGAGACGACACACCACCGATCACCACCGACAACTTGCAGTCCACCGGGTGAAGTCGGACAAACCGGGTAAGCTGGTAAGCGGGTCCCTGGGAAGGGGTTCTGGATGGGCGTCCCTTTAAATGCCTGCTGCCGTGCTTAGTAACCGCCCGCCCTACTGGGTACGTCGCGCCTTTGGATGTGCATGTCCGTAGAGGTGGGTTCCCTCTGTCGTTGCAGACTTCTCACCGTTTCAAGGCTTGCGAGAAGGCACGGGATCTACAAGTGAGCACCACGCGAAGTGCATATATATAGCATATGTCCACCTGGCGGTCCCCAATACACAGCCGTTTCGCCTCTAGTGGTGTGAGCAGCTACCGAAACACAGCAACCTCTTGAAGCGTACAAGCGCCTTGGCAACAATGGAACGCCAGGCCTGGAGGGCCTCTGGGGAACACTCCGCATCGCCCGCCGGCTCCCTCACACCGGAGCATCGCTGTCCTGTTTTTTTGGCCGCCCTGCGCTGCCCTACGCCCCTTCCGCAGCACACCTTCCGCGGCCAGTTTGCACGCCCCCGCCCCGCCCGCCTTGAACTGTTCCATCGCAATGCCAGCGCCCACAGGACAGCGGCTGGACAGCCCTTGAGCTGCCGCCCCGGAAGTCACCAGCGGCCTCTTTGCGCCCTGTCCAGTAAAGCAAGGCGTCCATTGTGTACGCCGCCGGCTGCCTGCCACCTCCACTCCGCAAACCGTGGTGCAATCGGACCCCTAGGCATGTATGACGAGCAGCCCACCTACCTACCTACTTACCTAAAACGCGCAGCGACTTCTAGCCACATCATTTATGCACCGACTGCCTTACCACAAATTAACAGCTGCAGCTGCGGCGGCATCGTTGGTCGCACAGCCACAATGTGCAGCCTGCGCCTTGATCCTGCTCTTGTCCCGAGGGTACCGGCGGCCTGGACAGCGCCGGTACACTCCCCCACCATCCGGCATATGTGCGACCTGTTGAGCACGCCGCTCGCACAACTGTGATAGACACACTCACACTCACCAGCCCTTCGCGCCTGCACGCGCCTCCGTGCTGGCCCCTACCCCCCTGCCCTCCCGTCACGTGCCCGCACCCGACCCCGAACCAGGCACGCATGCGGCAAACAGCAACCGCCACGCATGCGGCGACGCGCCCCGGTGCAAGCAAACCCTAAGACAGCAAGCAAAAATTTGCCACTTGGGCCGCATCCTCCGCGCATCCTCCCTTCCTGTAACCGCCTCGCGCCAGTCAACCGCATCCCGGCCTCGCACATCGCGCTGGCATGGGCTCACGCCCCCGGCCCCGGAATGCTGACCTCCCGCGTGAGCCTGTGCTGCCGCAGCTGCACTCCCGCCAGGCGCAGGAGCCGCAGCGACGCCAGATACGTCACGTCCGCGCCGCCCGCCGCCGCTGCAGCGCTGGGCCGCGCGGCGGCGCAGCCGGGCTCCGAGCGCGCCCAGGAGGACAGGATCTGGCCCGAGGTCGATCGGGCAGGCGAAGAGGCAGCCGAAGAGGAGGGAGAGGAGGTGGCGGCGCGCGGACCCGACCCATGGGTCGCGAGCCCGCTGGCGGCTGGGGAGCCCTCCCCGGGCTGCCGCCAGAACCCTGACCACGGCGCGCCGTCGGCGTCTGTGTCGGAGGCGGCAGCGGCCGAGGCGGTGTGGGTGTCGGTGGGCGCCGCTGCCGGCAGAGTGGCGGAGCGGGGCTCGGGGATGGCGGCGGCGGAGGCGGGGGAGGCGGACGCGACCGAGCCGGCGCCGCCGCTGGCGGGGGATGCGAGGGAGGCGCTGTCCTGGCAGCTTCCCTCCTCCGTATCCTCGCCGTCGGTCTGCACGGCGTGGCTGCCGCTCGTAGCAGCCTGTAACCTTCCACCGGCTGTCCCACGGTCCGCCGCCCCATCGCAGTCGCCATCGTCGTTGCCGTCGCCGCTGCCGCCGTCCTCATCGCCGTCCTCGTGGGTGGGCGAGTGGGGCGTGAAGATGGCGTGGGCGCGGAAGGCAGCGCCGCCGTCGGACGCACAAGATGCAGCGGCGGCGCCGCTGGTGTCGGTGGCTACAGCAGCGCCGCCAGAGCCCAGCTCCACTCCTTCGAGACCTTGCTCGCCCTCCGTCGGCGCCTGCCGTCCCTGCCCCGGTCGCTGCGAGGCGCCGCACCCCCGCTGCCGCTCCAGATGCTCCTGCTCCATCAGCTCCTGCCGCGCCGCTTCGGCCCCCTGCGCCTGCCGCACTTCCCGCTGCTGCTCTTGCGACTCCTCCTGCCCCAGCTCCTGCCGCAGCTCCGGCTGCGGCTCCACTTCCTGCACAAGCCCCCACTGCTGCTCCTGTTGGCGCAGTTGGAGCATCAGGTGCTCCTCACGCCGCCGCTGCTGGCAGCTGAGGGGTGCCTCCGCCTCCGCCGCCTCTGTCTCCACAGATGCGGCGCCCGAGGAGCAGCCATCGTCGGGGCTCCCAGCGCAGGGAGGAGCCGTGGCCAGGGCAGGGCGCGCGTCCGCCTGCGGCCCGGCCGGCGCGGGCCCAGATCGCGCGTCCGCCTCCAGGTGCGACACCTTGTCCTTAGGAGGTGAAGTGAGGCGCCGGGGAAGAGGGCGAGGAGCTCTTATGCGGGGTGCTGTTGCGGAAGCGGGCCGAGACGCAGTATCCCCAAGAGCTCGCAACAGGAGTGGGGCCACGTGGACGCGGCGGAACAGCTTGTTGCTATGGCCGGTGCTGGGCGGCCCTGATTGGTAGCAACACGCTGTGCCTTCCAGCGTCGTCGTTGCCTCCTCCGCAAGTTCGCCCCCCCCGTGCATCGGGCCCGCAAACAACGTGCGCACGTCGCCGTACGGGTCCGCACACCGCACCTCGTGGTACACCACCTCCCGGATCCCGGCCTGGATCAGCAGCTTGGCGCACTCGTTGCACGGGAACATGGTCACGTAGACGCGCTGCAGGAGCGGGGCGGGGCGGGGGAGGGCAGGCGCGTTTCGGGAGGGAGGGGACACGGGGCGGAAGCGTCAAGTTGCGGGCCTAGTTGCGACGCCAGAGCCGGTGAAAACGGCTCTCTTTCCCATGAACGGGGTATACAAAAACGGCTGTTCCCATCCCGCCTGTCGGCCCCCCTTCCAGAAAGCTCACCGCGCCCGCCACGCTGGCCGCATTCTTATTGAGCAGCGCGTTGGCCTCTGCGTGCACCACGTAGGGGTACTTGGTGCCCAGCGGGGAGGGGCGGCCGTCGGGACCGGTGGCCACCTGGGCAGGAGGGAGGGGAGTCAAAGACTGCAGATTTGACAAAACAAAACAGGCTGACAGCTAGCAATTCTTGTCTTGAGGGAGGACGGGAGGACCAAGGGGAGGGCCGAGCGGCCGACGTGGCATCGGCAAGTCGCCAACAGCGCATGATGGTTTGCGATTGAGATGCCCGGGAACGTACGAGAAAAAGAGAACCAGAACCGGGGAAGGCAGCCTCTACGGACATACACACCCGAGGGTGTGATGTTTCCAGCAGGGCGCCGAGTACAAGGCATGGCAGGCGAGGTACCGGTATACGAGCAGACGGGCCCTCCCGGTGTGTCGTACGAGGCACAGTCAAAGAGTATTCCAGGTGGTGTTTCAGGGACGCATCCTTCGCACGTGGTTGAGACCAAGGTAGGTCGCTGCCCCTATCGGCTATAGCGTTCGTCTTTCTCGTCGCGCAAACAGAACGGACGCTGACCCGATCACGTGCTACCCGCGATTATCTTCCTGCCCTCCACTCCCCCCACGCCATTCCTCCTCGCCGCCCTCTACCAGCCGCACCATCACACGCGCCCTCCCCTTCGCCGCACCTTGGCCCAGGGCAGGTCGCTGTCGCAGCAGCCGCGCGGGAAGCCGTTGTAGCCGATGCCCAGGATGACGTTGTCGGCGTTCACAATCACCGCGCCCACCTGGGATGGTGCATGAGCAGCGAGGCGAGGCGTGGCAAGGGGGGGGGTTCGGACGTGCCTCGCGGGATACGAGTGTTGCCGTGATTGGGCGGTGGTTGGGAAAGAGTAGAGCTAGGGGTGTAGGTGCAGGCTGCCGGACGTCGCGGGGGAACGCTTTGCAGCCGCGGGGGGACGCTCCTTCGCCAGATGCGTGCACAACTCTCCTTTGCAGAGCTCCCCCCTCCTTGCAAGGCTTCTGCGGGCTCGCACCCCACCCGGGACACACACACATACACGTTACTCGTGAGCATATTTACACCTGCTTGAACACGCTGTCACGCATATACAAGACGCACGCACACACACCCGGAGGTCAGCCCAGCTCAGCCCAGTTCACCAGCCAAGCCCAGCACCCCAGCGATAAGTTGCTAGGGGTTATCCTTGTTTGGTCGGGTGCGATAGGGTTTCAGGGGCTGCCGGCTAGGATGCCTTTGCTACGTACCTCTCAGATCTGTTTTCTGTACTCCGTCACGCATACGTAATACACATACACACACGCGTAGATGTAGAACATACACGCGTAGATATAGAACACACACGCCCCCGCCACTCCCGCCCTCCCCCCCGCACCTGCTTGTTGGGGTCCTTGGAGCGCTGCGCGGAGAGGAAGGCGAGAGCCATGAAGTAGTCGTCCCAGCTCAGGCTCCTGGCGGGGTGTCACGGCGTTACCTCGGTTTGCAGGAGACAAGCATCACTGCGACAGTAGGACGAACAAAGCCGCAGCCTGCAAGGCAGCCAGGGCACTGCGCATGACGCGTCGTGGTCACCCCGAGAGCCCCGCCTTCCATGGGCCGCTTCCTCCACCCGCCCCTGCCCGTGCCGGAAGCCCCTCTCCATGTACGAAGGCCAACACACACCAATGTAGCGTGAAACACTACAGCAAGCCATGAATCGAAGCCTAAAGGACTCAACACCCCATGACACGTACCCACTGCGCGGTGCCGGATCCGTGGGGTCCCTCCGGCCGAGCGCCTGCAGGGGCGACTGCAGGGGCGCCAACGCGCTGCCCGCGGCGTCAGCCCTCGGCATCGGCAGCATGCGCGCAGGCGATGCGAGGCCAGAGGCTGCCACTTTCGCCTGCTGCGGCTTGACGCCAATGACAACGAAAGCATCGCCCGCGCTTATGGCAGCGCAGCCGCTGCCCAGAAGCGCGGCTTCCCCCTTGCGCGGGTTGTTATCCTTCGGCATGGCAGGGGGGCTGGCCGTGGCGCGGCGCAGCGCCGACACACGCCGGCGTTTCGAGCCCTCATGATCGTCTTTCATGTGAATCTCGTCTGTTGCTGCTGGAGTCATCCCGGACGGTGTCTGGGTTGACGGCCTTAGGAGTACGCAAGCCGCGATGGTGCCCGCGACAGCTCCTGAAAGCGCCCCCGCTGCCAGCAGCGGCAGCCACGGGAATCCACTACTCTGAACGGAATCATTTACAGTTGTTAGCGGCGGCATGGCAAGTAGAGGGGGTGGGGGGTCGGGGCTTCCCGCGCTTTTCGAGCTAGTAACCAATTTTGTCACATACTGCTATTCGGGTGCGCTGTGGTCAGGCATTCTGCACCACCTAGCAACGAGCGGCATCCATAACAGGCATACAGCAGGCACCCCATGACATGCCGTACGACATTTGGTTGCCGAAGACCTGAAGACGACCCACATCGGTCCCAGCTCGATGTGCATTTGTAACTTTTGTCAGACGATTCTTAGTAATTGAGATACACGTATAATTAACGAGTGTTCTGCTGCAGCTCTCGCAAGCGCACGGACCCAGAACGAAAGCTTGCTGGAGCTCACGTACTAGTAAGTTTTAGGTTTAAGCCTCATGCTGGTCCATGGGCGCTCCCGGCCCCTACTAACCCCCTCCCGCTACTGCTACCGCTGCCCGCCCCTTCCCAACGCCTCGGAATCACATTTTCAACCCACATTACTGCAGAAGGGTGCTTCTGTCTGAGCAGCTATGGAGGTGGCTCGAGCTCCAGCGGAAGCTGGAGAGCTACCGCTGGCATGCGAGCGGAATGGCTCCGAAGAGCTGCCGGCCGAGGAGCACGCACTGGTCGAGGAGGTTGAGCTGCAAGTTGCTCCCTCGCCTCCTCCACCCGCCGACGACGGCGCGTTGGAGGTGCCCAGCGCACGGCCCAAGCGCCCACTGGCGCCCTACTCGCAGCGGGAAATCTATGAGAGGAAATCCCCGGCTCCGCCCATCGCCCGCCGGAGCCCAGCCAACAGGCCGCAGCAGGCCAGCAAGGCAGTCACTCCGCGCGACAAGAGCCCGGGCCCAATGCAGCACCCGAAGGTGTTCACGCCGCCCGGGCCCAACGTGCACGACACCTGCTCGCACCGCTATGTGCCGGGGCTCAGCCCACGGCCGGCGGCGGAGACCGCGCCCGACGCGATCACTGCCGCCCCCGCTCAGGAGCGCAAGGCGTCGAGCGGCCGCGATGCCATGCGGATGAGCCGCAATGCTGGCGTCCGCAGCAGCCGCGACGCTGGCATTCGAAGCAGCCGTGACGCTGGCCTCCGCAGCAGCCGCGACGCTGGCCTCCGCAGCAGCCGTGACGGCAGCGTCCGCACCAGCTACAATGCACCCCTGGGCCGGGCCCAGCGAAGCCCCAGCCCAGGCGCGCCCTACGCGGCCGCCGGCCCCTCGCCTCCGCCTCCGCCTCCGCCCCCGTTGCAGCGCCAAGCGTTGGGAGCAGCGTCGGCGGTGGTGCCTCCGCCGCCCCCGCCGCCACGAGCCCAAGCTGGCAGCGGGCGGGAGCTCCCGCAGCGCCACCACCCTCAGCAGCAGCTCGACCA
>LSYV01000029.1:214648-240620 GCA_001584585.1 Gonium pectorale | reverse complement strand
CACATGCGGCGAGTGCGAGCTGGCACACGGCAGTTCGCACTTGCGGTGTAGTGGGTGTGTGCGGTGAACCCTGCCGCGGTGCGGCGCCGCCCCCCCCCCCAGGCCCCGACGCCGACTCGTTCCTGTCCGAGCTTCCCCGGGGCCTGGTGGAGGACATCAAGTGGAGTCTCTACTGCGGCCACCTGGCGGCGCTGCCGCTGTTTGCCGGATGCGACGAGCCGTTCATGGCGGCGCTGCAGGTGCGTACGGCATCTGTACGGCATACATTACGTCGAGGGAGAGCGGTTGGAGGACTGACACGTGACAGACGCGTGCGGGCCGCAGGTGGGAACACGGGTTCGTGCCTTTTGCCACGTCTGCCGTACCCTTGCCCGCAGGCCCGCCTGTCCCTGGCGGCCTTCACGCCCGGCGAGGTGATCTTCCGCGAGGGCGAGGCGGGGCAACACATGTATGTCGTACGCACGGTGAGTGTACGGCATGCAGCGGTGCTGCTGTGTGCCCTGCGGGCTGCCCCCCCCCCCATGCGCTTCAAACCCCCCGATCCCGGCCTGTCGTCTTGGCGGGTAGCCCTGGACTGCCCACGACGAGGCCGTCGGCCCGGAAATGAAGCTCGGCAAACAGACAAGGGACCATAACTCCAACGCCGGGGAGCGCATAAAAGAACGCTACATGACGCAGCGAACACAAACGCGAACACGACGCGCATCACCGGCCGTTTGCATGTACAACACACATACACATTCTCATATACACACACGTTGCCGCTGCCGCGGTTGCCGTTCGCCGCAGGGCACTGTCCTGGTGCGCTCCGGTCGCGGGGAGCTGCGCCGCCTGGTGCGCCCTGGTGAGGCGTTCGGCCAGCTGGGGCTGCTGCCCGACCTGGCGGCGCGGCGGCGCTTTTGCACGGCGGTGGCGGGCTCGGCGTGCGACGTGGTGACGCTGGCGGGGCGGGACCTGGCGGCGGTGTGCCGGGACCACCCGGAGAGCGGCGCTGTGGTGCAGGTGGGTGGGGCGCCGGAGGGAGCGGCGTTGTGGTGGTTGGGTGGTTGGGTGGTTGAGTTGAGTTGGGTCGGCTCGGTTGGAATGGTGCAGGTGGGTGCGAGCTGCAAGATTGGTGCTGGGTTGGGTTGGGTTGGGTTGGGTTGGGTTGGGTTGGGTTGGGTTGGGTTGGGTTGGGTTGGGTTGGGTTGGGTTGGGTTGGGTTCGGTTGGGTTTGATCAAGGAGGGAAGCGCGGGCGGGCCCCGGAAACTTGAGCGCGGATTCCGTGCCCCGTCTCCTGGTTCGTCAAAGGGGCACGGTAGCCTGGAGGCATGCGCAGGGGCAGTGGGGCACCCGCTGGCATGAGTTACCGTTGACTGACGGTCACTGGTTGCGCCGACAAACCGACAACGGTCGAAAACGGTTGTCGGTTGCCTGATGCCCTCAAGCGAGTCAGCCCCGCCTCGTGTGCCGCCAACCGTTGCGGCCCCCGCCGTTCTCCCCAGGAGCGCCTGATGCAGCAGCTGGAGGACCGGCTGCACGGCACACAGTGGACATGGTTCATAGAAAAGGTGCTGGTGCCGTACCAGCTGCACGGCGACGTGTACGAACGGCATGCCCGCCAGGACGCCTGGCGGAGCCCCGCCGTTAGCCGCGCCGCCAGCCGGACGCTCAGCCGCAGCGGAACCAGTACCGGCGTGGACGCGGCGGTGCCGCCGCCACCCGTGGGGGCGTTCCGGCCGCTCCGATCCATGTCATCCGTTACGTTCAAGGAACCTGACCGTGGAGATGACACGCGGGGTCGCGCAGCGGACGCCGCTGACCCGGCGGCCGCGACGGCGGCAGCGGCGGTGGCCGCGGCGCCTGGCGATGCTACCGCTGCCGCCGCCGCCGTCGGCAAGGACGGTGTGCTCGAGCTGAGATCGTCGGAGAGGGCGACGCCGGCTGAAGCGCCGCGCCCTGTCGGCAACGGCTTCGGCGGGGGCAGCGAAACCTCGTGGAGTCCCCGCGCCGACGCGGCCGCCGCCACTTGCTCCTCCGCTGGCCAGGCGGCAATCCCTGGGCTCGTGCCGCACTCGGACGTCGAGGCCCAGCACACGACCCTCACGCTTACCCCCGCCTCCGCGCCCGCCACTACTGGACAGCTTGACGACGCAATACTTGCCTTCAGCCTCCCGGAAAGCGCTGGCGGGGGCGGCGCCGCCGCCGCTGACCCCCTCGCCAAGGACCGGCACACGGAGGAGCTGCTCCGCCTCGAGACCGCCACCAGCGGCAACTCCGCCGGCCAGCACGGCCGCCTGTCGTTGGAGCTCGCCATCCAGCCCGGGAGTCCCGTCGGGCGCAGCCCCATGCCCAGCGATTCTCAGCTCCCCTCGCCGGCGCTGTCGCCGCCGGCGGTGCCGCCGGCGGCGTCTCCGTCGCGCGCGGCCGCCGACGGCGAGAGGGCGTTGCAGGCGAGCAGCAGCCTGAGCGGCAGCCGCCGGCTGCTCCGGAACCTGAGTGAGCTGGTGGGGAGCCTGACGGAATACCTGCCCGGCGGCCAGCGCCTGCTGGCCCGGACGCGCACCCCCAGCCGCGGTCGCGGCGGAGGCGGCGGCGACGGCGGCGACGGCGGCAGCGCCAGGGGCGGCACCATGGCGGCGGCGGCCGCCTCCGCGGCCGACTCAGCGGCGGTGGCTGGCCCGCGGAGGACCTCCGGTGATCGCCTCCCGGGTGCAGGTGCAGCGAACGGCCCTCTAAAGGATGGGGGGCCTGCGCTGCCCTCCAACGGCGCCGCCGACAGCGTGCAGGCGGCCTCTCCTTCGGGGACAACCCAGTACCGGAGGCTGCCGCGGCGGGGCCGCTCCTGGCTGTCGGCCGGCTGGTCCGCCCTTCAGTCGCCAACCAGCCCCAGCCGAGGCGGCGACGACAAAGCAGTTGATGCCGGAGGCAGGAGACCTTTTGACGGCGTGCCAGCTCCGCCGACCCTGCGTGATGATGCAGCCCACACCCACACTCTCGCCACGTCCCTTACCTCCCCGCACACCTCATTCGATGGCGCTGCGCTGCCGGCCGAAAAGCCCGGCGCGCCGGCGGTGGGACCGACCCAGTACCGCCGGCTACCCAGGCGAGGTTGGTCCCGCCTCGGGCCCGGCTGGGGGCCGACCGCGACCGCGCCCGGCGCCGCGAGTGACCCGTTCGGCGCTGGCGGCGGAGGAGCACTAGGTGTGAGTGACCCCAGCAGGGCGCGCGGCGGCGCCGCCGGCACGCTCGCCGGCGTCGCCTCCAGGCTCACGCTGCTGGAGGAGGCGTCCCAGGCCGAGGGCCGCAACGGCATCCCCTCCCTCGTGCTCCGCCGCACGCGTTCACAGCGACTCAGCACGTCCGGAGCGGCTGGCGGCTGCGGCGGCCCTCGGAGGCACGGCGGCGCCGGCGGCGGGCGCAACTCCCGCGATGTGACGGACCCCAGCGGTGGCGTTGAGCCCCTCTCGGACGGCTCGAGGCGCAGCAGCGGCGAGGGCATCCCCAGGCAGCAGCAGCAGCAGTATCCCTGGCGCGCAGCCGCAGGTGCGCCTCTCCGGCCCGGCTCGGCGGCGCCCGAGCCGACTACACCGCCGTTGAGCGCCGGCGGGCAGATTCGTTGGGCCCTGGCGTTGCTCACTCAGGCGATGAACGGCAGCCCCAAACTTCCGCCTCCGCCTCCATCGGCGTCGGCCCGATCACCGCCCGCCTCCCCCGGCGTTGCAAGGGGTGGCGGCGCCGGCGTCGGCGCCACCGCCGCCGCGACTCAGGGTGTCGCCGCTGCCGCTGCCGCTGCCGCCACCGCTGCAGCGGAGGCGATGTTGTCGCAGCAGGGCAGCCGGGAGCTGCTTATCGCGCTTGCGGACGCGGTCGTCCGCCGGGAGGGGCGGAGCGTGCCGGCGGTTGCGGACTTGGTAGACAAGGCGGAGGCCGCGGGCCGAGAGGCGGCTCGAGAGCAGGCGGAGGCGGCGGTGGGGGGGCTGTTGGGCGGAGTGGCCAAGAGCGTGCAGAGCGTGGAGACGACGGTAGGGTTGCGGCTAAGCTTGCGAACTCTGTCTTTCACTCCCACTCTCTAGGCGTCCCTGGTGAGCACCCGGTTCCATCCTCTTGAACCCCGCTCCTCCTCTCCCGCGCAGCTTGCCCTGGCCGCTCACCCCTCCCTCAACACCCCTCTACCCTGCCCTCCCTCGCTGCCCCCCTCCTGCAGGCCGCCTCCCTGGATGACCTCGTCGGCGCCGCCATCCGCCGCATCGCAGCCATCGAGCGACACCTGGCGGCTCAGGACGACGGCGGCGTGCTGGCGGGCGTCGGCGGCGGCCGCCTGCTGCGACACCTCTCGCACGAGCGCGCGCCGTCGGCGGCGCGCCTCGCGTCCAGCGGCGATGATGGCGGGAGCGGGGGCGACACCGACGACGAAGGTGCTGGTGAGGATGCGGATGACGAGCCGCTACGTCGGGCCGCTACGTCGGGCGTAGGCATGGTTGACCCTCTCACGACGGCAGTGATGCAGCTGCTGGTCGGCAGCGGCCCCGCCTCCCGCAGAACAACCGGAGGTGGGACAGGAGGGGCCGGGAAGCTGTCCCCTGGCGCGTCTGATGCCACGACCCCGCCGGCGCCGGCGCACAGCAGCAGCCTCGGGTGGGACGCGGCGGAGCGGCTGCGGCGCTCTAGCGGAGGCGGAGGCGGCGCCGCTGCTGCCGGCGCCGCCGGCGCTGATGTTGCTACCGCCGCCGGTGGCGGCGGAGGCGGCACAGCCGCGCGGTCACCGTTCGCACGCCTCTCCGCCGGGGCCGGCGGCAGCGGCGGCGGCGGCTTTAGGCCGTTGCTCAGTGGCGTCTCGGGGCTGGGCTCAAGGCACAACTCCAGCGCGCTATCACGCAGAACCACGGGCGTCGGCATGGAGAACTCGAGATCCGTCGGTGAAGGCAGTCTGCTGCGGGCGCCGTCCGCCGCGAGCACAGCACAGACGGGCCAGGAGGGCAGCGTCCACGGCCGGAACGCCTTTGGCGGCGGCGGTGCCGGCGACGGCGCCAGCACCGCCGGCAGCACCGGCCGCGCAGCTGCCACCGGCTACAGCCCCGTCGCGAGCTACACCGCGCGGCGCCGGTCTCTGGACGCTGTGGGGTTCAAAGCGATGCAGCAGGAGTGGAACAACGGGGCAGCGTCGCCGGGCGGCGGCGCTGCCGTCGGGATGTCGCCGGCTGCGGCCGCTGCCGCGGCTGCGGCGGTCTTTGGCCTTGGCGCCGCCGCGGAGGCAGGAGATGCGGCCGCGTCGATGACTGCGCCCGGCCCAGGCGGAGGCGGAGGCGCAGGCGGCTCTTCGCTTGCGCGGGAGCGGAGGCGGTCGCGGGCGTCGCAGGGCGGGGCCCAGCTGGAGGCGGCCGCCGGCGGGGGCGGGGCCGCAGGCGCCGACGGTGTGGGCAGCGACGTCGGCACCCCGCAGGGACCTCGGTCGCGCCGAGCATCGTACTTCATGATGCAAGCCGGTGAGCTAGACATGCCCGCAAACGTAGAGCCGCTCGTGCCGACTGCCGGTATGCACGTTGCATGCAATACTGTGCTGATCGCTAATAACAAGAACCGTGCATGAGGTGAGGCGTGCTAAACGGGGCTGGGGCACACGCACCGGGGGCCCCGACCTGGCTTCGACCTGCAGGCGCCCTCCCGTCGGTCCCCACCGCCCCGCAGGCTTGCTGCTGCCGGAGGATCTCACAGGCGCAGGCCTCTCCAGCGCGCCCGCGTCGCCCCAGCCCACCGCTGCGCTCGCCGCCCTGCACGTTGCAGCGGCAGCCGCAGCCGCACGGCAGCTGCGGTCGTCGTACACTGCCGTACTGGACGACAAGGTCGTCGCGGACGGCGCCGGCGGGGCTGCCGCCGCCGGACGCCACGCTTCACCGGGCATCGCTGCATCGGAGCGCCCCGGCGCGCGCCGCGCCGCGACCTCCGGCCGCCACCGGTCTCCCACCGTCGACGGCTTGAGCCGCGCGGCCTCCATCTCGGGCTTCCGCCGGCTCAGCAGCACACTGCTGGGGCCCCCCGGGGCGCGCCGGCTCCACGATCTCCGTCCAGAGGCCCGTGAGCCGGACGTCTGGGGCTGCCGCCGCCGGCAGCGGTCACAGCGTGTCCAGCGGCGGCGCCGTGAACGGCGAGGCTTTGTCTTCCGAAGGGGGGGCTGCACTCGTCACCGCAAGCGGCAGCAGGCCGGGCAGCCGGCGTGTGAGCCGCGCGGGTGAGAGCCGGGCCACCAGCCGCAGGGCGAGCGTGGCGAGTGGCGCCGGCGGGGAGATCGAGCCCTGCAGCGACTTGGAGCAGTGCGGCAGCGGCGAAGCGCCGCCCGCGCCACCGGAGAAGCGGACGGCGCTGTCACGCCGTGCGTCGGGATCGGCGCCGCCCGGCGCCGGTCCCTAGGCGCCTTCAAAGAGGCCGGGAGCTCGCGGTTTTCATGGAGCCGCATTCTGGCTGTGTGGCGGGGAGAAAGCCGAACGCTGTTTAGGTATCAACAACACGGGGAGACTGAGAACATATGACTTATCGTTTTGTTTGCGTCTGGCGTGTGTGCTTGTGCTGCGGCCCAGGCAGCAGGGAGCGCCAGAGCGCTTCAAGGTGTGGCGAGAGTATGTTCACCGTTTCTGGCAGAGTGAATCTTGCGGTTCTGTTAGCCAGGTTTTTGGATGCGGCAAGCGTTGCTTATTAGGTCCGCCTACTGTTGAAACAAAGCAATCCTCGGATGCCAATCCAAATGAATCGTCGCCATTCATGGGCGGGCAGACCCCCCCCTTTCTTCGGGCCCCGGCACGAGGCATGCGTGCGAGACATGCTACTCAATGCCAGGCAGGGACTGCCGGCATGTGAAGAGCAATGCGTTCCTCCACAGTCTCACCCACACCCACCTGGGCGCATTCTGCTGGAAGTGGACGCCACGTTTCACGGTAGTTTCTTATCCACAGGATACGCTGCTGTGCTGTGATGGAGGTTCGTCTCGGACTCACGGTGCATGTTGATTGGCGGCCCAGAAGGACGAGCATGCCTGCGCGAGAGTGCAGCCTGCGGAGTCACGCGAGAGTTTGCTGCGCCTTGGAAATCGCCAATGCCTGCGCACTTAGAAACTGCTTGCCGGTGTGCGCTGCGTGCATTGATGCACGCGTTATCAGACCGGTGAGCTGGAGGGCTGGATTGCAATTAATGGCTTCATTGTATATTGGTGCCACAGCAGGGACCGCGCGTCCACACGGCGGCATAGCGGTGTATGCGGTTTTGGACGTTCCGTCTTGGAGAGCTCCACTTGATATCATGTTTTGGAGGAATAATGCGACCGGGTTGGAGGATTGGCATTGCTGTGGCACGCGGTTTGCCGTACGTACGGCAATGTGGCGTTTGGGCCATGTGCTGCCTGTCAGCGTGCCACACCGGATTTTGGCGGGGTGATGCAACTGCTAACTGATTTGCTCCATGCCGCTTCATTCTCTCGTGAACGTTGTGAACCCCAGGGTGGTCGTGAGTGCATTTATAAACCCCTTCCAATCTGTATGACTGCGGATGGAGGCGCCGCGGCTGCGGCTGCGGCTCGCACTTGATCGTCCCCTGCCTGATGAATTCATCCCACAAACCTCAAGGGACAGGTGTGGATGAGTGTTGGGTTAACGTGGATGGTGGCCCATTTCATTTTCGGCACGTCGTGTCATGGCGCCGTGTCATGGCGCCTCGCCATACGGGTAAAGCCTTTGTTGGCTACAAGACGATATGAAGGGCCTAGCGCTTGGTGATACGCTCCTGCCGTGTGGACAGGACCGGGTTACTTGGCGGCTTACTTACGGAGCGTAGCGCAGTATGGAGACCGCGTTTGCCTGTGTTCTACGGGAGTGCACCCATACGGTGTACGGCAGATGTGTCATAATGGGGGTGTGAGGCGGTGAAGGCGTATCATGCGTAGCTGCATGGGCGAATATTCCGGGGTCGTCGTGGCTGACGGCGGTGCTGTCTGGGCGCACGCCCTGGTACAGCTTGCGGTTGTATGAACGGTGTCGTACAAGATTTGGTTAAGCGAGCCATTGAAAGCACTTGAAGAGCGGTTTCTTGAGCCATGGCGGGTACACGAAATCCCTGTAGACCCAAGAACCTTTATGGCTGAAGGGGTGAAGATGTGTCGGCACTATCTCACTGGACGCTTGCACCCAGTGAGGAGTGCTTCTTGCCTGCGGTACCAGTGCCTCCCTGCCTTTATAGCAGGTACATACTGTTGCCCGTTTCCGTGTCTGTGCTTGGCCACTCGCTGTTTACAGGAACGCTCATCTGCCCCGGGAACGAGCTTGTCGCGCGTGCCCTCGCGTACAAGTCTGGTATGTTTGAAGATGAATGCCACGTTGCTTTTGAGTGCAGTGCTCACAGTAGGTTACGCGATGCATACGGAATTTCTCGTGCTTGTCATAATATGATGCGATTTTGGACTGACACTGACCCTTAGCAAGTCGGTGCATTCCTTGTCTCCGTCCACACTCCACACAAAAGTGTCGTGCGCTGAGTTGCGCTTGTCTTCTCGGTTTTGGGGCCTCACGGCTAATCAGGACTCATGTGCGTGTTTCACCCTCTCTGCTATGGCGGGTCGGGGGCCAATCGGCTCGTGTGGCCTGCAACCCCTCTCTGGGGAGCCTGTCATCTATCTATCTCCCTGCATACGGGTATCCGAGAGTTCCGTGTGTGTATTCCGACTTTCCGAGGTTACGTTTGTGCAATATTGCAGGCATTCCGTTGCTGAAAGAGCTAGTGTCCACATGTGTCTCGAATGGATGTGCTTTTGCGTATACGTGCGGCTTGCTAGGTGCCTATACGATCCAGCTAGACCTACCAGCTTGCAAAGGCCTAGGGCCGGGCCCAAGGCAGAAGCCCGCGGCCAGCGCTGCGTCAGCCTCAGGCGGAACTCAGCAGGTTGCGCCACGTAGCGTGCCGCTGGGGAATACCGGTAGCAGGGGCGCTGGAGAGCCAACGCCCTCGTTCTACCCCTGTGGCGCGTGTACCTATGACCAGGTATGGCTGACGTGCCGCAATACCGTTGGCGCGTGGCAGACGCGTGTTTGCAGCGGCACGCCAGCCGCTGTCAGCGGATACATAGGCAGAAACGCTGCTGCGGCGGTGGGCGGGCACCCTGCCGTGCTGAAGGCATTGCCTGAGTTAGGATGCCAAGTTCACGCACCAGACCGCACTGCAGGGCGCCGCATTGGGCGGTATGTGGTAGTTTTGCGGGCAGCGTTGACAGGGTTTGCAAGACGTTAATGGTTGCCAGCACGCATCGCCTGGCGAAGCGTTGACGGGTTTTGCAAGACGTTAATGGTTGCCAGCACGAATCGCCTGGCGAAGAGCTGCTGCCTGAAGCGCCGTTCGGCTCCACAGCAGACGGGCGGGCGCTGGCGGCGAAGGGGCGTCCGGTGGGGGGGAGCGGCGGCGGCGGCGGCCGGTGGTGAACGCTCCGCCGGCCCCTGGCACATGCACTGAGATGGTATACTGCTCGGTATGCGTCCGAGCCGCTGCACCTTCGCTACCGCAGCAGTGCGAGGTAGATGAGGGAGCCGGGATTGTGGTGGTAAGTGTTTGCATCCGGTTGCGCTCCTTGTGCTCGGTTTGTCCCAATGAGAAGGATAGCGGGTTCAGGGGAGGATTACAAGCTCCCCAATGTCAAACTTACACGCTCATTTCCAGAGCCATGCCAGCCGGTCGACGACGCCGGTACTTTTTCCTACTATTTCTTTCCCCGACCAGGGGCACGACGCGCCAATCGACGTCGGCGCGGCTCAAGCACCGCCGCTGCTGGCATCGCTGTGGCTACACCCCTCGATTCTCTGGGGCTCTGGGTGGCATGCTTGGCGGGGTTCATCCTTTAGGATCCATACTTCAGATTTGGCGTCCACGTCCAGGTTTCCCTTCGGATAGATTTGGATAGGCTACTGACATAGTTCTGTGCTATCCTATCATATGATGACTTAATGTCAGTGCCATGCCACGGTTGCGTGTCGCGCTCATCGTTGGACGGCGGCTAGCTTTCATGGTCCACCTTGCTATCAGCACGATCGTAGGCACAGGCGGCCTCGTGTCGGGCGGCACTAGTTGGATGGCGAGAGCGAGGCATGGCCAAGGGATTACGAGAGCAACGCAGATGAACGTGTTGAAAGTGGATTCCAGTAGTGGAGCTACATGGCCTGGCGTGACAGATATTCCGATATCCAACCGTGCGCACTGTGCCAGTTTTTATAGTTATACGGCGGTGAGGGTATCACTATTGGGGTTTATCGTTTATGGGTCTTCCATATATGCACAGTAGAGATCACAGCTGCCGCGAAAGCAGCGAACGCTGCCCCTGGAAGTCAAAGCAACAGGTCAAAGACTAGAACAGCCGCTGCCAGCGACGCTATCAACGATAATCTCGCACACACAAAAGATGACATCTACATGGCTGCACTTTCATCTCATCCTGGCGATGTAGGAGTCGACGATGGCGAAGACCGGCGACCTGGACCAGCAGTTTGAGCAGGTGAGGGGAGAGCTACAAGCCATATGACGACAAGCCATATAAGCAGCCGTGCGACCCAAACCTCCAGCTTTGCTGGGATGCCAGTCGTAACCACCTTTCCTCTGTCACCATCCCCCGCAGCTCACCACGCAGCTCACACTGCTGGCCCTATCGCAACCGCGCGTTGCAAAGCTACGAATCCAGGCATGGTTGACAAAACTCAAGGAGCCGGTGAGGAGCGGCTCCCGACCGCACGCATAGTCAGGGGCACTGCCAGCAGGGAAGCGCGCGGCGCCAGAATCTCGGTTCAGGGGTGCGGGCCCGAGCTACGCTTACCAAACCAGCGCTCCTCACCCCCCATGCAGACAAATAATGCGGTTTGGAAGCGCAATCGCAACCTTTACGGCGCGCTGCTGCTGGCGCAGCTGCAGCAGGGGCAGCTGCATGAGCCCTTCACGGCGGTCCCGCCCGATGGCGCCCTGCCCAACCTGCCTAATCACCTTATCTACAGGTCAGGCTGGTGACCGGTACCACCATGTCCGTGGCCAACAACCCATCTACTCTCGGCTTCAGCGTTACGCAGCTGCATTTCTTCTGCTGCAATCCGATTCTCCACATGCCGGTGGTCCGGATGGCGACACTCTGCCTGACCGCTGCAGGGGCCTATCGCCGTCCAGGGCGGCGAACCACCCGCGAAGCGGATCCACTTCGCCGGTGGGAAGGCCGGGCCGCTCGCGGAGCCCCATCCTGCCGCCGCATCAGCCGCTGAACAAGGGCCAGCTGCATGGTCTGGTGAAGACCTTCCACAAGTGAGGCCCCATATCCCTTCTTAATTGTTACTCAAGCTGTGCAGTCGCTTTTATGCTTGGCGTGAGGAACACCAACTTGATCGTAAACCTGCGTCCGCTACCGTGCCCGCAGCAACATGCAGGCGAGGGGCTTCGACCTGTCTCAGCCGCGGGCGACCAGCAGGGGGCGTAGGTGCGTACCCCGTGGGGACGCCGCGCACTGCTATGATGCTGACTGGGCTGTGCAGGAATAAGCAGTCGATTCATGCCTTGACCTACAACGCTCGGTTCCCTACGAATTCATCACTGTGCGCAGTCGGCCGCCTGGAGCCGTCACGACAAAGCCGCAAGGGGCTGCGACAGGGACCGCTCCCATCTCGCGTACCGCCAGCGCCACCGATCGGGCGGCACCGGTGGCGGAGCCTGTGAAGCTGAAGCTTGGCCGCAGCAGCAGCCATAGCGGAGAGGGGGCCCTGCCGCTGGGGGCGGGAGCGTTCGGCCGAGAGCTGCGAGCGTCCAAGAAGTCCAACCCGGCATCGTTGCGGGAGTCGCTTGAGGCTGTGGATGACACCCGCGCCGACCAGGTATGGCTTCGGTACAGGGAAAAGATTGGGGAGGGCCAGATGTGCACAGGAAAGGGTCCCGGTTCGGTATCAGAGAGTTTGTAGATGCTGCCCACCGCATCCACCATGACATGTGCACGAGGTATTTGAGGGTTCCTATTGTGGGACTCGACCGCGCGCAGGGTGATGCTGCTGCCCTCCTGCTGGCGGCCAAGGAGGCAGAGATTGCGGCGCGCGTTGCCGCCAAGCGGCGCCAGCAGCTCGAAAGGGAGGCGGCCGCCAAGGCGGAGGCGGCTGCCGCTGCGCAGCGCAAGCCGCTGGACGCGTCCGCAACCAAGTCGCAGCTGGACGCGATGATATCTCGCTACAGCGGCGCCCGGGAGCAGTGGGCGTCCCCAGGCGGAGCCAGTGGTGCGGATCGCTACGGCGCGGCGGACATGAGCGGCTGGCAGGGCGTGGGAGCCGTCCCTCCGGGCTGGTAGGTGGGCGAAACTGGGCATCTGGGAAACTAATCAGAAGCCATCGGAAGTCGCATATGCGTTGTGCCGCAGTTGAAGGGAATTCCGATCAGGCTGTGGATGGGAACGGAATCGGTATAGGCCCGGTACCGCGCCTTGTCCTGCCGTGGCTGTCCGTCGTAGCGCTCACATTAGCATTAGCTCAGCCTCCCTCTGCTCAGCTCCTTCCTGCTCAGCTCGAGCCCCTGCCAGCCAGAAACTTGCAAGCGAGCCCTGAGATAGACCATCAGGCAGAAGCACGTTGACGAAGGGGAGCCATTGGTGGCACCCTCGTCAGCAGAGCGCTGCTTTCAACCTCCAGTGCTTCCTTTGGCCAGCAGCGATAGGCAACTACCGGTATCGCGTGGATAGCGGAGAGCTTCTAACTGAAGGCTAACATTGGAATGGAGGCAACAAGGTCCAAGGGCCCAACAGTTGTCCACGCTGGGCTACATCTTGGCCCGCGGTGCTCTATGGAGGCACCCTGCCCCCTGCGTTCACGGAGCCACCTAGCCCCACGCCCACCACGCCTAGACTGGCAGGCCCTGCCGCCGCTTTGAGCCCTCCGACCGCCCCGGTGCCCCGCGTCTTCGCCAGCAGGGCGTCCGTCCCAGCCAGCCCGAGCCTCGCACGGACGCGCCAACCCGCCTCTCCTGGTGCCCTCAAGCTGCTGCTCCGCTCGCAGGACAGCACTGCGCTGGGCTCGGCGCTGCGCGGCGCGAGGGCGGGCGGCGGCCGCGGCAGCACTTCCCGCGGGCGGGCCCCTGCGGGCAGCCGCGATCCGTTCCAGCCATGGGGCGAGCCGACGCTTCGCCTTGGCCCGATGCGGACGACGCCCATGCCAGTTCGGCAGCTGCACACCCGCCGTTGGCCTGACTCGCCCCCTCGCATCCGGAGCTCCACGCGCCCGCCATCACCGGCTCCAGCTGTCGTGACCTCCGGGGGCCGTCCAGTCAGCTCCGGCGGAGAGGGCTCAAGCCACGTGAGGCTGAGGCCGGTGCCCTACGAGGAATCACCGGCGCCAACTATGGCCGTCCAAACTTCGCCGCGCCATCTTGGTCTGCCCGGCGATGCCATTCCGCCCATGCTCGCGCACAGCCGCAGCCCCAGCCGGAGCCCGGCCTCGACGGGCCGCCGCTCGTGGCCGTCGCCCGACCCCGCCCTCACCTACAGCGTGGTGCGCAAAATGCGCTCCTCACCGCGCGCACTACTAGCGGCAGCCGAGGAGGCCGCCGCGCAGTCGGCCGGGCCGGCTGCCTACGACCCCGGCGGTGCTGGCGTCGGCGACGGCGCTGGCTTCCTGCTGCCCCGCATACTGGCCGCCCCACCCATTCGCCCCAGCTCAACACCTTCCAAGTTCGACTTCAGCGACATGCTGGGCCCGGTGGTGCCGCATGTCAGCGCCTCGGACGTAACGGATTTCGCCGTCGGTGATCGCAATGAGTCCGGCGCTCGGTCTGCACGATACGACGCAGACACGCATGACGGGCCGTCGGTCGTCAGCGTCTTCCCTGATGGCCGGCCCAGGTCAGCCGACAGTAGCCCCCGGCACTCGCCCTTCGCGGCGGGATACCCCCGCGCCGTCGGCCCTCGCGCGCGAGACCGCAGCCACAGCAGCAGCGTCCAAGCAGCCCGGACCGGCGATGAGGACCTGGCATGGGATAGCGACTCTCCGTCCTCTAGTCCGCATCCACCGCCCGGGCCACGGGCGGCCGTGGCGCTCCGCTTGGTCAGCCCACCGGCGTCCCCACGCCTGGTGGCGGAGCAGGCCACAGCCATTCAGCGCGCAGGCCTTTGGCGGCCGCCCGCTATGCGTAGCACTATCCTCCTTGCGAGCCCTCCGGAGTCGATCGCCCCGGTCATCACCGACTGTAGCGACTCCCATCAAGCCTTACGCGCGGCTGGCGCGCAGGGCCGCACGCAGCCCCGGAGGCTGGCTGCGGCCCCGACAGAGCCGCAGTTGTCCCCCAGAGCTTCTTTCGACGAGGGCCTAAAGCCTCGGTCATCTCTGCGGCCTTCGGAGATGCCGTCGCCCCTCCGCTACCGCAGCGCCGGCGCCGGTATGCCTAGCAGTGCGGAGCTCACAGAGCTCGCGAAGCGGAACCTCGCGGCAAGCTTGCAAGACAGGGCCGAAGGCGCCGGCGGCGACACTGGCCTGCCAGCGCAGATGAGCTGGCGTTCTGGAAGTGCTGACAGAGGCGGTGATCGTGTCAGCGGCGGTCACAGTGAGAGCACAGGGACGGGGAGCGGCGCCTCAAGCACGGGCCTTGTAGATCTGGCAGCCATCCTGTCTGGACAAGTCCGTAAAGCGACTCCAGCACCTCATGACACGCCTCAGCTCCTCCGCCGCGCGGGCTCCTCCGGCCGTAGCCAGCGTACGTCGTCATCTCTCGAGCGCGAAGAGCAGCGGCTCTCGGCGCGATCGACTGTACCGGCGCGGGGTCAAGCTGTGCGCTCTGGCCGGGCGTCAGCGGACGCGGTTACGGGGCCGGAAAATGTGGACATGGACCAGTTCATGTCCGATTTCGAGGGGTCGCTGATGGTGGGTGACGAGCAAGCCATGGGAGGCACCCGTTTTACAATTGGGAAACCAACTGCTCGTCATTCTTTCACACGCCGAACTGCTGACCCCCTTGCGTGGTGGGGTCGTGGAAAACTACACTTGGACACGGCGACGTGTTTTGCGTGCACCACCCCTAGATGCGCGTTATCTTCGACCTCGTGTTCCACCCTACACAACCTGGAACTCAAAGGCCTACTGAACTGCCCTCCTTGCTACGCCTTCTGCTCCCAACAGGACAACCTAGACGCCGCCATGCGCTCGTCATCCGGCGCCAGCGGCTGGGACTCGCCCCGCCGCAGCGGCAGCCTCCGAGTTGACCTCCCGTCCATGCCGTCAGGCGGCTCCACCTCCTCGGGCCTCTCGCCCAGGGCGATGCGCCTGGCCGACCGCTTCGCCTTGCACTCCGCTCTCGCGGACTTCCGCCGGGCCGTTGAGCGCCTGAAGCGCCGCCTCGCCAGCGACCCCACCCTCGCTGACGCTCTCTATGGCCGCGGCCGCGATGGCGTGGGAGCGGCCCCTTTATCAGCGCGTGAGTGGGGCCGCAGTAGTGTGCCAGGCCGCGGCAGCCGCAGCTCGGCGGGCCGCGGACTGAGCGTGGCGCCGCCTCTACCGCCGGCGTGGCGCCCCGGCGGTGTGAGCCGTGCGGTCTCAGCGGAGCGGAGCACCAGGAGCGTTGCCGTTCAGATTGGCGGGGTGAGCGCGGCCCTCGGCCGTGACCTTGATGACGCGACTGAGCGCTTCTACAGGATCGCGGCCGACGCGGTTGCACGTTACCGTGAGGACGTGGCTCTTCTGCTGGCACGTGTCCGGTCCGTGCTTCAGAGGCACAGCAGCAGCACATCGCCTGGTGAGGCCCCAAGGGCCGGGCCGCCGGGGCGCCTGCCCGCGGCCCTCCGATCGTCGCGTTCGCTTGACTTGGAGACTGTGGCACGGGAGGAGGCGGCGCGAGATGAGAAGGCGGCGCGGGAGCTACAGATCCGCCGTAGAATCATCGCAGAAGTCCTACAAAACCTCGAGGTGCGGCGCGCTTCCTTTGACTCCATTGATGAGCACAGCGCTCTGTCTCGAGGCATGTTTTAAACCGCACTGCGATCGGCGTGCCCCTCACAAGCAAGGACACGATAACCGCTGCCTGGCATGCTGCACGGAGTGCGGGGTTGCTTGCTGGACACGCCGTACGCGAGCGCGCTGTGGATCCAGCAGCTTTCAAACGAAACCCCACTGCCCGCAACCCCGCATGTCTGCAGGAGTCCGCGCACCAGCTGGGACTGCGTGTCGTGACTATGGCCGCCGCGCCGGTGGGGCTACCCCGAAGAGTGGTGCTCGAGCTCAGCGCCGCCCTGCGGGAGCACCTGCGAGGCAGCGCCCGTGCCGGCGGGCCTCTAGTGGGCATCAGCGAGCCCGCAAGTCGGAGAATGCGGCGAACCGATGAGGAGCTTCTCCTGTCGGAGGATGGCAGCGGCGGCACCGGTAGCCTCATGCGGAGCAGCTCATGGTGCGAGCCCGCCCAGCTGGCAGGCTCGGCTGTGCCGCCAGCGCAGCCCGCAAGCGATGGACTCAGGGTGCATGCGACGGAGCCAAATCCTGCCTCCCAGCCCGTGCACGCGGAGAGGGAGCGGCCCACGGGGCAGGCAGCTGCGCTCACACGTGGCGGCAGCGTCCAGGGGCGACGCGAGGGGCCGTGGGGCTGGCCGGGCGGCATGCCCACACCGGCAGGCCGCATAGACTTCGATGTCGTGGGTGACGCTCCCACGGGACAGTCATATGGGTCACGCCATCGGCCGACACCTGTCCAAGGGCCCCAGCTTCTCTTTCCAGCCCATAGCCTTGGCGGCGGCGACAGCGGGAACTTCGCGTCTGGGAGCTGTGGGCCCCAAAGCGCGGGAGACAGCGGAGGTCCCGCCTCCACCACAACGCCCACAGGTGCGACGCCCACCAGCTTCCGCCAAGGAGCGCGCCCAGGCGATGGGGCACCGGAGGCCATAATGAGCGGCTTCCTCGCCTCCCTGTTCGCGTCGCCGCC
Organism: Gonium pectorale; assembly: GCA_001584585.1. Classification (NCBI taxonomy): domain Eukaryota; kingdom Viridiplantae; phylum Chlorophyta; class Chlorophyceae; order Chlamydomonadales; family Volvocaceae; genus Gonium; species Gonium pectorale. The sequence continues at coordinate 223,708 of LSYV01000029.1, read as the reverse complement.
TGCGCCTCTCGTGCCCGGCAGCACGGCCCGGGTCTTCAACAATCAGGACATCCCAACCTATGTCCAGTTCCCTGCCACGTCGTCATCACAGTTGTCGTCCGGTACCGATGCTGGGCCATCCACGGACACAGGGCCGTGGGGTCCCACCCGAAACTGGGTGCCCAGGGAGCCCGCATCCGCTGCGTCGGCGTATCCGGGGCCCCACCCGGCGGCCACACCGGCGCCCTTCGGCGGGCTTGACGCCGGTGCCGCCATGTCCGGATCGAGGCAAGCCACCTTCACAAATGCCTCGACCGAGGGCTCGCTGATGACCTCTCTGCGGGGCCCAGCTGCGGCCTTGCCTGCGGCCCCTGCAGCGCGCCGCCAACCAGGCCCTGCAGGTAGAGCGGAAGGCACCGGCAGCTCGGCAACCGCAGCGGGAACGCAGCTGGTGCCGCCACCGCCTCAAGGCAGCGGGTGGCATGCCGGAGCGGCAGCTCTACATCTCGCGCGTGAGGCCAAAGCCGCGCGTGACGCCGCCGCAGCTGCGCGCGAGGCAGCCGAGGTTGCGGCGCTGGCAGCGGCCACGGCTACAGCTGCTGCTGAGACGCACAGGCACATGGGCGACGGCGGGCTGCCCCAGGCTGGCGGGGAACGGCTGCCAATAGCAGCAGCACCAGAGCAGGGCCAGGGCCAACGTCCACGGATCGTCAGCGGTAGCGACCGGTCGCGCGAGAGCGCTACACAGACGCCACCACCCCAGTTTGAAGGGCCGCCCGTATCATCTGGACCGGAGGCACAGCAGGCGCCCTTGTCTGCTCCAGGAACGGCCTTACCTGGCAGGGAAACAGGGCCGCGACAGGGCGCCGAATCAAGGCAGGAAACCCGCCCCAGCCGGCGGGACGCGTGGCTTCAAGCTGCCATTCCACAGCAGCTGGACCCCAGGCCGGCGGCCGCCTACAGGCAGGAGGCCGGCACGCAGTACGATGCTGCGCCTTCACGAGACGCCAGCTCCCAGCAGGACCCTGCTCGCCGTGAGACGGCCCACGATGGCCCCACCATGACCCTCCTGCAACCGCAGCAGGCCCCGACCGCGGATGGCCAGACAACGGTCTACCGCGCCGTGGTCTGGCCTGTGATGTCCCCTCGTGGCTCCGGTGGGGCTTCCGATGGCGGCGCGCCCATGCGGGAGCCTTCCTTCTCGGACCCGCTGATGCCGCCCGATGTCCGCGCCGCGTTTGGCCCGCACGGTCCCGGCGGGGCCCAGCCACCCACGGGCCCAACCGGACGGAGCTCGAGCGGGGGGTCATCTGAGGCTGCGGCGGTAGCGGCCGCAGCCGCGGCAGTCACCGCTTATGCCACGTCCCTGCAGCAGGCTCAGCAACAGCAACCAGCCGCTCGCTTCCCCACCCCGCAGCCGGGCGGGCGGGCGGCGCCTCAGCCACGAGCGTCATCGCCGCCACCTGGCTTCTTCGCCGGAACGCAGCCACCTTCTGTGGTGCCAGCTCCACGCACCGTGGGCCAGGGATACCCGATGGGGCCTGCAGCCACTGCGGTGCATTCCGGCCCCGAGCAGTACGCGTCCGCACCGGCGCAGGCACCCCCGCAGTCCCTCCGCCAGCAGTTGCCGCGCCAGCCGCAGCGGCCCGTCTTGCCACAGGGGCCGTCCGGAGTTGCACCCGCAGGCGTTCCCCAGCAGGCAGCAGCAGAGCCCTCCAGCCCCTCAGCCCTCACACTGGCACCGATGCGGCAGAGCCCCGCCCGCCCCGCCGGCGTTGCCTTTGACCGCCGCTCAGCCGTCCTCAGCCCCTCGCCACCCGCGACCGCGCGGATGACTTCGCAAACAGCCAAGACGCCCGAGCGGCGCAGCCACGCCACCAATGGACGGAGCGCCAGGCCGGCTGACGCCGCCGCGCGCGCGGAGGCGCAGCGGGCGTCTGAGGAGGAAGACCTCCAGCTGCTGCGGCTGATGCGAGGGGAGAGCCCCGCCGCCAAGCCGGTGGCAGGGGAGTCCCCCGCGGACATCGCTGCGGAGAAAGCGCTGGCCACCTTTCGGGAGCTTCGCCAGCGCCTGGCGTCGTCGCCGCCGCCGGCGGCCCGCTCCACCGACTCCTCATCGGCTGCGACCTCTTCCTTCGCGGCCCGGGAGGGCAGCATGGTTCTCAGCAGTGGGAGCTCGCGCGCTCCGCAGAGCGCCCAGGTGACGGGCCGTGGGGACACAACCGACGGCGATTCGCAACATCAGGAGGAGTGCCGGGACTACCAGGCATTCCAGTTGGTCAAGCAGCGCCTGGGACTGATGGACGGCTCGCCCTCGGCGGCGCCCGTCCGGGCCATCGCCGCTGCTGCAGCGGCCGCCGCTACCGCTGCAGTTGCGGCCGCAGCAACCGCCACCACCGGGGGGGCCATCGCCCCGATCTCGCCATCGCCGCTGGCGCCGCCGAAGCGCACCGGCCGAGCGGGATCGGGTGGCTATAGCGCGGGCACGGACGAACGCCGGCCGCCGCCGGCAGCTCCCTCGCCGTCGCCGACGCCTCCCTCGCCTCAACTGGTGGCTGGGGACGCATCGCCAGGTGGCACAGACTCCCGAGAGCTAGCGCTCAGGCTCCACCGGCTTGCCGACAGGACGGCGCAGCTGCACCACAGGATGGAGAGGCTCGCCAGGCCGTCTCCCACGCACGACTGACAGCCTACCTGGCCGCCAGAAAGAGCGCGATGGGCATGGCCACGGTAGGGCCTCAAAGCCCCAGCAGCCGCGCGCGGGCCCTGGCCCCGAGCGCGTCCACAAAAAACATATGAGGCTGCACGTGCACACATCCGCGCTTCCAAACCCCGTGACCCATTGATGTTATCGGCCTCTGGCTCTGCTGCTCTCTGGTCTTTACACGTCCGTTTGCGCTCCTCTTCGGTCCCTCACGCCAGGTTCGGCGCTGTATCGCGAGGACGGCCGCCACGCTACGACCCAGCGGCGCCCAGCGCTACACTCGCAAGCCCCGCCTACGGAGGCGTCGGCGGGGCCGCCTGTCCCGTCGGCTTCTCCCAGCCAGCAGCGGCGGCGGGGGGCTATGGCGGCGTGGCGGCGCCTGCCCCGGCATGCTGCTTGGCGGGCTGCCAGGCGAGCCCGCAGGTGACGCCGCTGCGGCGGTTGCTTCTGATGCAGTTGAACGACCTGCAGCAGGAGACTGAGCAAATGAAGCGCCGGCTGCTGACCGAGTAGTGGGCATGCGACCTTGTGGGTTTTGTGTTTCTAACTGTGCCTGTGAACCGTCAATGGACTGCGTTTTGGGGTGGGTCGCAAAGTGTTTCAAAGGGGTGTGGGAGTCGCGGTTTGGGTATTGGCATGTCAGGTGGGATGGAGGGGGGACGTGCTTTGAGCTGTTGTGCGGAGATGTAGTGAAGTCAGCGGGGCCGTAAGGACGCGATGCGCGTTTGGCTGCTCGGATCAGCTGTGGAGGCCTTCAATGGAGGCAAAGATTTGAATGCTTGCTGACGCCATGCCGTGCCGTACCACAAGAACTTGTGAGCTCTTCGTGGGAGCCCTCATCGGAGACCGACTTTGGCATTGTGGGCTATTGTCGACCGTCGCCTTTGGCCCGTCTGTAACAGCGATATACTGTGGCTCAGATTCTCAAGAGATACAGATTCAGGCTTAGGCTCAGGCCCTCGCCCAGGTGCCTATGTCACAGGACGCGAGCCAAGAGCAGCGCGCGGGACGCAACTACCGCGCGGCCGCTGAGGACGAAATGCTCTCGGCATTGAAGCACGAGGTGAGTGAGCATGATCTGGCGGCTGATCATACAGTAGACTACATCCTTTGAGGTCGCTGCATGTCCGTGGGGAGCGGGGCAGTCTGCGCCACCGACTCCAAGCGTCCCTGTAGACCCATGGGTCACACCTATCGGAGTTGCGCAACCCCCCCGCATACCGCTCTGTCGCTCATTACTGGGTATGCATTTGCTCAATTGGATCCCCTCCTCCTGCCTCAGACGGTCGTCCGCACAGCTTCCTACAAAGAGGACACGGGCGGCATGGATGCGCCACGCAACTCGGCGCCGTCGCTCGCTGCAGGTGCGATTGTTAAGCGGCTTCCTGCGGGCTTCATGGGATCTCGGGATAGCGGGTGAGTCACCTTCTGGGCCTGCTGTTCGCACTTTACAATCCCCTGACGTGCTCCCGGCCCTCGCCATAGGGCTTCGCCCAAGCTTGCATCCGAGGCTGCAAGTTTTGCAGCGCAGCCCACCCGGCACCTACCTCCCTGCGCACGCACCGAATGCCGCACCACAGGCGCCTTCGGGGCTCGCGCCCGCGCGCTTCTTGTTGTGTTGTTGCGTCCCGCGAGCGTGCTGGCTGGCTGGCTGGCTGCCTTGATGCCAAATGCCAAACCCGCATCGCCAGCACAGGCGCCTTCGGCAAGTACGCCAGCGCAGTGGCCGCGGAGCGCGGCATGAGCCCAGTGGCGCTGATGGGGCGGGTGGGGGTGCCGGACGCGCGCGACGCCCTACCCAGTGAGGAGGAGGTGGCGCAGCGGCTGCAGGAGGAGGTGCGCTCCGTGTGCGCCGCGGGGGTGTGTGGGGCTTCAGGGCTGCGGGGTGCGTGCCGTTGGTTCATCTCGGCGTTGATGCTAGGCCCGCTCGTCGGCACGGGGCATGCCGCGGCAAAGCATCGTGCGAGGCGTCCGGCAGATGCAATCGTGGTGGTCTTTAGTTAATGCACGATCTCGGCGCCCGCCAGCGGCCAGTCCTGACGGCTCGTGTTTGGTAACGCTAGGCTGGCGCAGAGGCGGCTGCCCTAGCCAACCAGATGGCTGCTGGCGCGTGCCGGCGACATTCCCAACACCCGTCTGCGTGACCCCGCTGCCGTCGGCTTCAACGCGCAGGCCGAGGCGGCCTATACCGCGGAGCGCAGCGCCAGCGGCGGCCACGTGCCGCGGAGCTGCGTGGCGTCCAAGCTGCAGAGCGCAGCCGACAAGTTCGCGCGCATGGTGCGTCTGGACTCGGGAGATGGGTTGTATCTTGTATGGTGTCGTACGTAGCTGCTGACGCACCGCAATCCCACTAGCGACGCATACGCGGGTAGCGCCAGCCGCGGCACCGAGCGCCGGGCTGCCGGCCGCAGCTCTTCGCGTGAAGCAAACGTTAAATGAGGACGCGTTGATGGCGGCTGCTACCCCGGCGATCGGCCATTGCAGGTTGCCCTGGACAAGGCGCCGGCGGAGGCGTCGACTGCGGCGCCCCAGCCGGAGAGTGCGCAGCAGATGGCGGAGAAGGCGCCGGCGGAGCAGCATCAGCAGGAGTAGTAGGGGCGACGAGCGCGCGCTGATTGGGAGGCAGCGCCCCGGCCAGCAGCGCGTCAGCGATGCGCCGCCGGCGCTGCCTCGCGAAAAGGCCTGATGAGAGCGAAGAGGGCAGCTTCAGGTCCCGAACGGCATCAGTCGAAGTGCTTAACGCTGCCGCGGTGGTGCGGGATGAGGGCTTGCGGCAGCCGTACGCCGTATGGGTGGCGCGGTTGTACGGTTCAAAGTCCGAGCACGGGGGTTGGGTCGTTTTTTTTCCGTGTTTTTTTTCGTTGCCTAGTTGCAATGCGATGGGGCGCTGGCTGTTTCGCGGGGCTCCGACACGGGTTAGGCAAGGGCCAGTCGTGCAAGGCGGCCTCTGTATGGCCGGCGTGTCGAGTGTGGTCTTGGGATCAAGACGGTGCCTTAGTGCCCGGGTTCATTCCCCCGGCACGGAACATGCAATGCGCTGTTATGCTTGGAGCCCTGCCTGTGGGTTTAACCTCCACCTCACCTCGATTGCATGCTACACCGATTGCTGGCTCACAGCGCTGCAGGCGCGCAGGCCTTACTGCTCATAATCCGCAGACCCGCACTCCATGCAAGCTTTGCGCCTCTGCGGTGCAGGCGGTTCCGATGGTCCCCTGAAACAACATGTCGCGGTCCAATGCATTGGGGCCTGGGCCAAGCCCCCATAGGTGTCAGCGGCGGCAGCTCACTGCACACAAGATCGCATGGTCGTACGCACGAGTGAGCAACGCTCGCATCGCCTGCACACGTGATAGCCGTGCAGCGGGGGCGATGTGCACGTGACGGCCCCCACGGTGGCGCGACGTATGATAGGTATGCAGAGCATCCGACAAAGCCCGCAGCATCTGGTTACCCACAGAGGGCAAAAATGGTACCAACAGAGTTCGCATCGAGCTGTGCGTCCCTAGGGAGGCCGAGAATCCAAAAAGCCTAATGGATGAGATCCGCGGGGAAAGGGGGAGCCCGCCTGAATGCCGTTGGTTCGCATCATGCGCATGTGCTGGGCGCCTCCACGCACGCATCGCAGCCTGGTGGCCCCTGCAGCATCCGAAGGCGTCTCCGGCATTCTTAACAAATACGCGAGCAGCAGCGGCCTGGTTACTCGTGGCGCCACATTGCGCCACGCGTCGCTCGCCTCCGGGCTTGCCAACATCTCGGCAACAAGAAGCATTTACCGCCGCCCTCCCCAGTACAGTATAGTACCGTGTTATGCGTGTTATATGCCAGGATGGCCCCGGGCGACCGACAGCAGACGCTGATGTCGGCTTGTCTTTCCCGCCATATGGCCTCAGCCGACTCGCTGCACCGCCTCCAGCGCCCCTCGCGCCTCCTCGCCAGCTAGCACGCGCACACCCACCGCCACCACGCCGTCACTCCCCTCCCGCTCCCGGTACCCGGGTATCCCTCGATATACCTCCACTCCCTCCTCCACGCCGCCACACCCCGGCAGGCACGCCTGCAGCCCCTCGCCCTCCAGCATAGCACGAAAGCTGTCGTACTGCCTTACGGACGTCGCCACGCACAGCGCAGGCTCCACGGTTGGCGGCGGGTTGGCCGCCGCCGGACCCGCCGGCGGCGGCGGCTGCTCGTTGCTAAAGAAGCGGAAGAGGTCGCCGGGTACCACGTCTGCCCACTTGCCGACGCGGATGCGGCCTTCCACGGTCTTGGCTCCGGAACGAATAAGCTCGAGGTACCGCGGCATCAGGGAACTCTCCCGGAGCACGGGGGCTCGGGCTTGGGGTCGAGGTCCGGACGACTCCACGGCCGCCATAGCTCCGAGCTGCCCAGGTATGCTATCCAACAAGCTGGTATGAGTGGAGCCCAGACAGGTCAGGACCTGGCGGGGGACGGCTATCGCCGAGTGGCTAGGGTTTCGCAGAGCGCTGATGGAGAGGTGGCTGGTGGGGTTGCGGGCACCGTAGGTCACCGCCCTGTACAGGAGCAACTTGGGCGTGGATGTGGTAGGGCTGTCGGGCATGGATGTCAATGTGGAGGCAGGGCACGCTGGTTGTATAAGCCGCACAGCAGAACCCTTCCAGCACGAATCTCGCACTCACCTGACTGGGGGGAAACCTCCGCGGTATGAAGTCGTCGGTGCGCGTCAGCAAGGAGGCATGCCAAGGTCCATCAGCAGAGGCAATCGTATTGGAACGTGTCCAGTCAATACCAATTGCGATCGTTACAAGAAATAGACAAAAGCACGACCGCACGGTGCTACGACGATACGACACCGTTAAGGATCCTCTATGAAGCTCTTGGTGGCTCCTCAAAGACCTGCATACAATTTGTAACCCACTACATTAACTAGGCTGCCTGGGAACCCAAGACCCGGCGCTAACACTGTCTGCGACTGTTGCACTGACGGAGACAGAGGCCTGGAAGCGGCAACCAATGGCGATGGCGGCCCCATACCGTTATCCATCTGCATCGTCGCCTGCAGCGGCGCAGCGGCCCCGTAAGCCAAATGAGATATTTTGCAAGAACGGCCCGCTCGGCGCGCGAGCCGACGTCCGCGTGATTACCAGCGATGGATGTGAGCTGTGGCTTCACCGGGTGATACTGGAGATGTGGAGCCAGCTGTTCCAGGACCTGGTTTCCGCCGCCGAAGAGGTAAGCAGGCGCTTGCGGTTCTTGCGCCCTTGGACGCGCTGAAATTAGTCCCAGCTGCATGCACTTAACATAGTGCTTGATTTCTTCATTGCCGGATGTACAAAACCTCAAACCCTAACTGCCCTTGGCGAACAGGATGCCGCCGCCGACTCCGCCCCCACCATCACGCTCACGGACACTTCTGCGGATATCATGCTGCTGCTCTCCTGCCTCTACCCTGCGTCCCATCATCCAGATCGGCCGCAGGGCTCCACGCTAGACGCTCCCAGGTGGGCGCGAGACCCGCAAGGCGCGACATGATTGGTCCAAGTGCGACATTTCTGCTTCAATCCCCTCCGCAAACAAACCGGCTGATATTGGCTGATGTTGCCAGGCTCACGCCGCCTTTAACCTCCATCGCCGCGCCGCGCCCTCGCGCCTTCGCAGCTGCCTGCGCCTGCTCTCCCTCGCGGACAAGTACCATTGCCCGCACATCATCCACCGCTGCGCATCCTTCGCGCTCGAGAATGTGCTGCCGCGCCTCTCGGGCAGCGCCTCGGCCGCTGAGGCCGCCGAGTACCTCCACTTGCACGTCACCAGTCCGGCAGCGGCAGCGACGGCCGCGGCGGACTGGGTGGTCCGCTGCCTAGAGCTGGCGGTGCGGCTGGAGCTTACCGACCTGGCGGATGAGGCGGCTCGGCTGCTGGGGCGGCGGTTCTTTGAGTGGGAGCTGCAGGTGAGGGGGCGGGTTGCGCGTGTGTGTTTTGCGTTGAAAGCCCACAGCGAGCGAGAGGTGCACACGAGACGACGGGGCCGAGAATGACGTAGGAAGTGCCTGGCGGACTTGCTCGTGAGGCAGTTGTGGCGGTGGTGGTGATCAAGGATGTTGTTGGTGAAGGGGTGGGGATGCTGGCGCAGTGCGGTGTCGCTTTTCCTCGTTTCCTTTCCGGTGGTTTCGGACTACTCGTGCGGAGAGCAGGCAGGCAGGCCCGTTGTCCTCTCGATTGGACAATACCCCGATTGTCAGGGCCTCGCCTCATCTGTCGCACACACACAGCCTCGCGGCTAACGATTATCGGCCTGTCTGTAGGCACGATGATGAGACTCGCTTCCCAGTCGCGCCCTTCCTGCCCTCTGCCTCCGCGTGGCGCCGCTGTGCCGGCAGCCCGGCTCGCTTCTTGTCGCACTAT
>LSYV01000029.1:196343-214301 GCA_001584585.1 Gonium pectorale | reverse complement strand
AACTGAGCTTTGGGCGCTGCGGAACATAGTGCGACAAGAAGCGAGCCGGGCTGCCGGCACAGCGGCGCCACGCGGAGGCAGAGGGCAGGAAGGGCGCGACTGGGAAGCGAGTCTCATCATCGTGCCTACAGACAGGCCGATAATCCTTACTGATTTAATGCGTATAGACTGGGGCGGCAGCGCGCCAAGATCGCGTGTCTGGACTCGACCAGTCGCTTTTTCGTAAGACTACGAAGACTATCTAGACAGCCACCATCAAGAGTCGGTTTGTTCCCAGTTATCTGTAATGTCGCTCCTGCACGCTAATCCGCGTCCAAAGCATGCCGTACGAGACTCTCCTTCCCATCCCCATCGTCACGGTCCTCCACAACTGCCCCCTCCCCTCCCGCCTCCCGCAGTCCAACGCCAACAAGGAGCTGCTGACCCGCGCGGCGCACTCGCTGGCGCCCGAGCTGTTCGTGGAGCTTGTGCTGCGATCCGTCACACCCCCGACGCCAGCCTCGCCCGCGGCCGCCAGCCCCTCCAAGCACGCGCCCGCGTCGCCCGCTCGTGGCGCCGCCGCCGGAGCTGGCCGCGTCGCTGCGTACGGCGCCGCCGGCGCCGCCGCGGGCGGCGGAGCTGGCCCCCGCATCGTGCCGGTGGTCGTGGCCGCGGCCGGGCCGGCCGCCGCCGTGGATCCGCAGGCCGCTGTGCCGCCTGCCCCCGCGCCTGCGCCGGCTGCTGCGGCGGCGGCAGCCCAGCCGCAGCTGTTGCACCCGAACGCGCCCGCTGGGCCGGCACCTTTTCAAGAGCACTTTCCCCAGCACCACCCGCACCATCACATGCAGCAGCACCCGCAGCAGCTGCAGCAGCACCACCACGCCAATCTGCACCAGCCGGCCTTTTGGCAGATCCCGCACTTTGCCATGGCGGCGGCGGCGCATGGCGGTGGCGGCGGCGGCGGCGTAGCGCACGGGCAGCCCGAGCCGCTGCTGGTGAGCGGTGGGGCGGGCAATGGGGTGGTGGGGAGCCTTGCGCGTCTGAAGGCATCCGCGCAATGACAAAGCACGTGCCCTCGCGCTACGGATTAACGGATACGGGAGGGGTGCGTGGCTATCCCTTCTTGGCCAGGGTGAAGTCTTCGGCGGTGCACACCAGTGACTTCAAGCGTCCTCCACAATCCTCCACGTGAGCAGTAATCCTCTCCCCCCTCTGTCCCACTCCCCAACCAGGGACCCGGACCGGCCGGCTGGTAAGCCTCTCCCCGAGCCCCACCACTCCGCGCTAGACGCCTGGTGGCGGCAACGCCCTGTGCGAGAACAGCGCGGGGCGTCGCACACCGCTTGGTGGTCCAGTTTAGGCGCCGGGCCTGGGCCCGGCTGCTTTTGTGGCCCCTCTCTAGTGCGGCCCTGACCTGCCAGATGTCAAAAGCGTGCTCATACGCCTTCCTTTCCGTATTCCTTCGCGGCCAGTGGACGAACGTCGGAAGCGTGCGCCAGTGAATGCGGTTCATAGACAGGGGAGTGTTCGGGAGCCGCGCCGTCGCGCACGGAGGGCCAACGTGCTGGTCGGGCGGCCCTGCCTTCTGCGAGCTTGTGAGAGGCCCGCGCCTGCGATGCGGAATGCCTGGACCGCGATGTATCTCCGTAATGTATCTCCGTAGCCCTACTACGCTGCTTTGGCTCTCACTGACCCGGGCACTGGCCCTTACGTGCGACTGTACGATCATGTGCGGTGTGCCCACACGTTTCTTTGTATTCTCTCTATTCCGTGCTTTGTGGAGTCATCGCCTTAAGAATCCACCCGAGCTCATGATCGTGTACTGATGCTGATGATGCGGTGGGCGCGCGTACGGCGCTCCGGTACACATGTTGATGTATCAGATGGCTGCAATGCCCTCTTGCATTCACATCTTTGACAGGATATACGTCTCGTACAACTTGTGCTGGTGTACAATAGCCGTCGGACTATGAGAGGGTGTCGTACCAATGTTTCGCGGGCAGGAGCAAGGCCAAACCTCTCGCTTGTGTAGGGTGGGGTCCGCTGTGTGGAGGTTGGATAGGACCTTCATCGAATCCCGGCTGTGCGTTGTGGGACGGCGCTTGTGTGCGTATGTGCTTCACCATTGCTGAGCTGTTGCTAGGCAGTCCATGTTTGGCGCTACGCTGGCGCTGGGCACTGTGCACGTGTGCACGATGCATTCAGGTTTGACGAGCAAAGCCTTTAAACTGTTCTTTTAAGCGCTACCTGGGAAGCTCCAATGGCACGCATGGTCCACATGCAAGCTGCAACTGCGTCCTGGCAGCACCACGCACATGGCGGGTCTGCACACGTTGGGAGGGCCATCCTAATGAGTGGCCTTGTAGGTTCCTGCAGCTCACCCACCATCGTCCTAGCCTAGAATGAGCGACACAGGCGTTGACGACAGTATGCGCCGTCGTACGACGCCGCACCTGGAGCTCTGGCTCCCAAAGCACGACAATGACGTCCCAAGCATGTGTGACGCCTCATAAAGAGCCAAGAAAGGCACATGGCAAACACGGATGTTTATTCCCTGAAGGCAAGGAAAACTTGTGTGTCTAATTTTCCCCCGAAGACCACCATTCATTCCTTTGTCCTTTATCGCCCTGTAGCTCTCGTTCACCCTACCCCCATCCCAGGCTATCGAGGAGTCGCTGCTCCTGTCGCCCTTGCTGCTGAAGCGCTAGCGTCAGTTTCCGAGGTTGGACCGGCCGCAACCGGCTCCTGCACCGACGGCGCAGCGGCCCCGGGCGCATCCGTCATCTCCACATCCGCACATGCGTCGCCACTGCTCCGGGCCGCCGCTGAGGGAGCCGCTTCCGCTGCTTCAGTGGCAGCCGCGGCCCCCGCCAACGCGCCGGAAACGCCTCCGTCAGGCGCGGGCGCCGTGGCCGTTGGGACCTCCCCCGCCGCCTGCTCACTCGGCGCATCAGGCGCAGACGTCAGGGCAGCCCCACCGGCCGGCGCCGCTTCCGTACTGGGCGCGGGCAACGTCGCAGCGCCGCCTGCATACGGCGCCCCTGCCGCCAGGGACAGGCTCAACGCTGGCACAGGCAGCAGCTGTGGCACAGACCCGTCCGATTGCAAGGCAGGCGCATCAGCCGGTTGCTGCTGCTGCTGCACGCCATGCACCGGCACCGGTAGGGGGCCGTTCATCAGTGGCTGCAGCTGGAGCGGCTGAATCTGCAGCTGCTGCGTCGCCGTCAGGGCCGACGCGCCCGGCACTGCGCCCCACCACTGCTGTTGCTGCCCCGCTGTCCCGGCCCCCGCCGCCGCTGCGGCGGTCGCCGCCGCCAACGGCGACGCTAGAGACGGTATCAGCGGCGAGCCGGGCGGCATGAAGAGCGGCCGCTGCGGCATGCCGCCGGCCGCTCCGTTGCCGAGGGAGCTCATCCCAAAGTCCAGCCCCAACTGCCCCAGCTGTACCACTTGTTGGTGTATGCTCTGCAGCAGGTCCGCCTCGGACTGGCTCCCGCAGCCGGCGGCGCTCGTGCTCTTTGTACGACTGTACGACAGCGTGCACTGCGCCAGAGCCATGAGCGACTGCAGCTGCGCCGGGGAGTACGGCATGGCCGCCGTGCTGGCGCCGCCGGCGCCGCCCGGGCGCACGGCCGCCGCCAGGCTGTGGCCCGCGACAGCGAGCAGCGCAGCCGCCGGCTGGAGCGCCGAGGCCGTCGCAACGGGGGACGGCGCCGTCGGCAGGGGCGGCGCCATTGCCGAGCCCGTCGTTGCCGGGGACGGCAGGGCAGGAACCGTCATGGACGCCGTTGCAGCGGGCAGAACCCCTGCCGCAGCAGCAACGGGCAGCGGCAGCTCCAGCGGCGGACTGCTTAGGCCCGATGGCGGCGCTGCGGGCTGCGCTGGCGCTGACTGATGTACGAACGGTAATGACGTGGCTTGGCTTTCGTGTGGAGGGGGAGGCGCCACGGCTGGCGGCACCGGCGCAGTATGCGCCGCATGTGGCTGTGGCTCCTGCGCGGCTGCGGACGTGCTCGCTTGCTGAGGCGGTTGGTCCTGCCCTGCTGGGGCCGGGGCTGCCGCTGGCTGCTGCGACCCTTCGGTGAGCGCCGTAGCCAGCTGCTGATGCTCGCGCTGCGGCTGCTGTTCCACCGCCTGCTGCTGCGGCAGCGCCTGCATTGGCAGCGGCTCCACCAAGCCTCCCAGACGCGGTTCCGGCCCAGCGCCGGGACCCGCGAGGGGGGCAGCCGCCGCGGCGCTCGTCCTGCTGAACAGCTGCGGAGTGCTGCCGTCTCCCTGCGGAGCCATGCTGGCCGCGGCCGCGGCGTCGAAGACCCCCCGGGGCGTGCCCACCGCGGCTGTGTTGGCGGGGACCCCAGGCACCAGGGTCGAGGCTGGAGGGCCAGGGGGGAATGTCGTGGCGGCGGCGCTGTGCGGCATGGCGCCGGCGTTGACGGATGCGAGGGCGGGAGACATGGCAACACTGGGGAGCTGGCTGCCGCCCGTCGGAGGTGCCGTGGGCGTCGCCGCGAACGGGTAGCTCACGCCGCTGGGCGCAGGAGTCCCGCCGACGCCAACACCGGCCCCCGCTCCGGCTCCTCCTCCCATGTCACCGCCTGGCGCGGTAGCAATGCCGGCGGCGACGGTGGCAGCGCCTAGGGTTGGCGTGGGCAGCGCCGTGGGCGGCGTGCTAGCCATGGCCGGCCCTGCCGCTGCGCCGGGTGTGGTTGCTGGGCCGGCATCGGCGCTGCCGGGCCGCGGGCCGGTGAGCATTTCGACCGAGTTGGGGAACGTGATCTCGTTGGCCTGGATCTTGGCCTCCAGCGCGGCGACGGGGTCCTGGTAGCAGCGGGAGTCCGCCATGGTCCTAAGCCGGTGGACCAGCGTGCCCCGCCAGCGCTTGAGGATTTCGGAGGCCAGGGCCGACACAGAGGGGTGCGGATGCGACGTGTACTGCTTAACCTACGACGGAAGGAGTGAGAGGTCGGCAACGGCGAGAGGGGCGAGGCAGGTCAGTGTTTCTCGGCGGGGTCGAGGCGTGTGTGCCGAAGGCCGGGTGGTTGCACCTCTTGACGCGGACGTCCCAAGAATTGGGCCGCCCTATGCGCGTGCAGCTGCAACCACAGCCGATCAGAGCTACAGCACCAAGTATAACCCGTATCTGCAGGCGACTATGCTACAACACGCCGTACCGCAATGTACAACACTCACCGTGTCCACCAGCCTACTGGCCGCCATGCTGGTCACGGGCGGGCACAGCGCCGCCACCTCCCGCAGCGCCTCCAGCGCGATGCGCACGCCGTGGCGCGATCGATGCGGGTCCGAAAACGCCCACGTCCGCGCACTGCCCGCGCACGCCGCCGTGGCAGCCGCGCCCACCGGCCCCTGCGGCATCATGGGCGCGGCGAGCAGGGGCAGAGGCCGAGCAGGCGCCTCCGCGGCCGGCGCCTCCACAGGGCCAGCCGGTCCGGAGTCTGGAGCAGGCGCCGTGTCCGGAGCGGCGGCCGCTGGCGTGGTTGCGCCCACCAAAGGCCCAATCGCGGCCTCGGCGGCCGCCGCCGTCGCTGGTCCAGCAGCGCCAACGTCCGGTTGGGGGGGCGGCGCCGGACTCGGCGCAGCTGCAGCAGCCGTGCCATGCGCCGCCTCGGTCATCTCCACATCGGCGCATGCTGCCCCGGTGGCCTCCGCCTTTGCGCTGCCCGAGGCGGCTGCGGCCGCGGCCTGCTCAGGGGCGGGGCAAGCGTCGGGCACAGCTGGCGCTTGCGCCGAGGTCGCCTCTGCGGCGCCTGACCGCCCCGCTGCGTTCGCGGCGCCACCGCTGCCCGGCGCGTCAGCAGCCTGGCCCAGCAGACCACCCAACCCCAGCCCAAGCAACGGCCCGTCCACGTCCATGAGCAGGGCCTTGAGGCTGCTCACCGCAGCCATCTGCTCCGCCTGCGACGGCATCAGCCCCGCCGCAGCCGGCGGCGGCGAAGCCGACGGTGGCAGCGGCGCCGGCGCCGGCAACGGCGACTGCTGCGGCGGGGTCGGCGCTGGAGGGAACATCGGCGGCAGTGTCACAGCGTCCATTGGAATGGCCAGCGGCGTACCAAGCGCGGGAGGCAGCGCCTGGGGCCGAGCCTCTGGAGGCCGGGGCACCGCTGACGCCGCTGCACTGGCGGCGGCCCCGGCGCCAGCGCGCGTAAGCTCCAGCAGATGGTCGGTGGAGAGGAAAGGCACCTCGGCGGTTCGGCTGCGGTCCGCGTCCCGGAGCATCTGCTCCAGCATCTCGTGCGCCCCGCTAACGTTGGCCTCCTCTTCGGACACCTATGCGGACAGGGCAACGGGGTTGCACGGTAGGGCGGGATCGCGTTGATGAATGTCAAAATGGCTGGAGTGTGGGCAGCAAAGCACCTACTGAGAGTCGCACAATCGAATACACCTTCGGCGTGGGCGTTTTCTTGGGCAGGAGGGCTTTAGTCGGCACCCAAACTTGCCATGTCAGTACAGTGACGAGCCTTTGTATCATCATAATACACAGCCAGACACCGGGACGCTGTCGGCGATGCGCTAGCGACCGACCTGGCCACGGACCCAGCACGCCAGTGTCTTGCGCAGCGCCTCCTGCTGCGCCGCCTCCGTCATCGCCGCATGGCGCAGCGAGGCCAGGTACGCTCCCTGCGCAGCGCGCACCGCCTCCTCGCCCGCGGCGGCGATTCGCGCGAGCTTCCGCTGGTGTGCGACCTCCGCCACACCCGCCAGTCTGAGGGACAGCCACGACAGGGCAGATACGGTAACTCCAAAAGCCTTCTCCTCATGCTCATCTTGAGAAGCAACGCGCCAGCGGAACAGGAACTACATGTAGCTCAGCGCAAGGGGTGATAGCAAAGGTGATGGCGCTCACTTGTGCTTGTTGCTGGAGCCGCGCCCGCCCTGGCCGCCGCGCCCGCCGTGGTGGTGGGCGTGCCCATGGCCTCCCCGCCCGCCATGAGACAGCCCGGTTGCCAGGCCCTGCTGTGGCTGCGGCTGCTGCTGGAAGCCCGCAGCAGCGCTCGGCCCTCCCATAGCCTGCGGCATCGCACCCCCCGCAACCTGCGCCGCCGCAGCCCCGTAGCCATGCGTGCCCCCGCCGGATGCGTCCGCCAGCGACAACTGCTGCCCCTGGTGTTGTTGCTGCTGCTGCTGCTGGAAGAAGGGCTGGGCCCCGTAGCCATAGCCCCCCATCGCCCCCGCTCCGTAAAGGGACGGATCGGGCGACCAGGAGCCTGCCCCCATGCCCATGTTGCTGGGCATGGGCGGGAGCGCCTGAGGCCCCATGCCGGCAGTCCCTTGCCCCGGGGCCTGGGCGTAGGCAGCTCCCTGCAGCTGTGGCTGCATGTTGGGTTGCTGCACTCCCATGGCGCCGAGCGGGGTGCTGCCGGGCGCCCAACCAGTCCCCGCCTGGCCTTGTAGCCCCTGCATGCCGGCGAAGTGGGGACCGGCGAGCAACTGCTGTTGTTGTTGTTGTTGTTGATACTGCTGCTGCTGTTGTTGTTGTTGATACTGCTGCTGCTGTTGTTGTTGTTGATACTGCTGCTGCTGTTGTTGCTGCAGGTCCTGGGTCACCCCACAGCCACTGCCAGCTGACTGGTACAGCTGCTGCAGCTGCTGTCCCTGCTGTTGCTGTTGTTGCTGCTGGTACCACTGCTGTTGCTGCTGGTACCACTGCTGTTGTTGCTGCTCCTGCAGCTGTTGTTGTTGCTGCTGCTGTTGCCATTGCTGTTGCTGCTGCTGTGCGAGGAAGGCTTGCTGCATGGCCCACTGCTGCTGCTGGGGCAGCTGGGGCACCTGCTGCTGCTGATACGCCGCCTGCAAGCTCATGGGTCCGTTCCCCGACGCGGGCTGGCTGCCGGCAGGGGCTTCACCCCCGGTCAGCATCGCCGTGAAGAGCCCCGGCATCTGCTGCAGCTGGCCGCCGGGTGTCTGAGCGGGCCTGCCCAACTGCTGACCCTGAAGCTGCTGTTGAAGCTGCAACTGCATTTGGTACTGCAGCTGGAACTGAAAGTTCTGCTGCTGCTGCTGCTGCTGCTGCTGATGATGATGTTGCTGTTGCTGCTGCTGGTGTTGTTGCATGGCTGCGGCCGCCGCGGCTGCAGCGGCTGCCACGGCGGCCTGCTGCGCCGGCGGCAGAGATGGCAGCGTGCTGGCAGGCTGCTGTTGCACCGGGGCCGGCGCCTGCACGGCCAGGCCCTGCAGCGGAGGAGGCTGTGCCAGCTGCGGCGCCAGCGGAAGCTGCGGTGTGTGCTGTGCCGCAGGCTGCTGCACCATAGGCTCCTGCTTCAGCTGTGCTTGGGGTGAGGGCTGGAAGGGTCAGGCGAGGGTTGGGCGGTAAGACAGAATCCGGAGTCCAAGGACATTGCTAACTCATGGCCAATGAGGGTTCAGCGTTCATGCTCCGCTACATCGCGACAACCAATGCTTCCCTTATCATCCCGGCATCAAGCCGTGGCCCCCCAACGCACCTGCGGAGGAGGGACCCCGTTTGCTGCAGGTGCCGCCGCGGCGGGCGACGACGGCGGCGGCTGTCCGGCCGCAATTGCGCCCTGCATGCCCGGCTCGTGGTGGCCCTGGGCTTGCTGCCCTGGGGCCGGGGGCTGCGCAGGGTGTTGCAGGACCGGGCCGTCGGCCGACGCACACTGCGGGCCCGAGCCGTTCAACTGTGCTTGTGGAGGGAACAACGCCACGGCTGACGGCCCCTGCGGCGCCGCCGTGGGCGGCACACCAGGCTGCTGCACGCCAGCCAGCGGCAGCACGGGCAGCAGCTGCGCGAGGGCCGCGGGCGGCATGCCTCCGGCCTGTGGTGCGGCCGGCTGAAAGGCAAGGCTCTCGGGCGCGGGCTGAAGCTGCAGCGGCGCGATCTCAAACAGACCGCCGCCACCAGCGCCGCCACCACCACCACTACCACCACCGGCGGGCACACCAGAGCCCTCCTCAAGCGACAGCTCGAGGGGCTGTTCCGAAGCCTGCTCCCCCGCCTGGCCCACCTGCTGATCCAGCACTGCGCTCAGCCCGTGCTGGCCCGGGAGGTATCCCAGCAGCTGCGAGGGCGACCCAGCCGGCAGGTGGCCCTGCACCACCCCAACCACCGCCGCAGCAGCAGCAGCCGCTCCCGAGGCTGCCTGCTGTGGCGTCGCCTGGTGGGGGGAAGCCCCTGCCTGTCGGCCCCCGGACGCGGATTCGGGCGACGGCTGGTCCTCCGCGGGAGGCGGGATGAGCTGCGCGTGAGGCAGGCCGTCCGGCAGCGGTGGGGCCGCCGCAATTAGAAGGCTGCCATCCGCCCCAGAACCCGGGGCCGCCCCCATCGCCGTTAGCGCCGCCAGAGCCGCATTTGCATCGGGAGTGACGGAAGCCTCCCCCGGGCCGCCCGCTCCCGCGGCCAGGCCTGCGGCCGGCTGCTGCTGCTGCGGCTGGCCCTGGCCGTGCTGCTGCGGGCGGTGGTGTGTGATGCGCTGTTCCAGCCAGTGAATCACGTCTTTCTGGCAGTGGCACTGAAGCGGGTGGCGTGAGGCGAAGTCATCCGTCTGAGGGGAAGGAAGGGGGAGCGGCGGATGGCAGCGAAAGGTCGGGCGGCAGGGAAGAGACGTGTGTGTCAGCATGCCGAGGCAGTTGCCCACTTAGAGATAGACGGCGTGAGATATAGACCAAGGGGCGCGGCAACAAGGTGCGATGCGTCCTGCGCGATGGCAAGCGTTTGTCAGGCAGCCTGGGAAGTCGAGCTTAAGAGGGGATGGGCTCCTGCAGGGCGCTAACGCCCAAGCTCTCGCCCAGAGCTCTCCCCGAAGGCCCTCCCCCGCACAGCCCTCACCGCCTTGTACAGGTAGTGTCCGTCCCGCGCCCGCTCCTCGCCAAGCACCGCCAGGTGCCAGGTGCCGTACTGGTCCAGCAGGTAGTAGTACTGGGTGTGGGAGCCGTCGGGGTGCGACACCTTCTCCACCCTGTGTGGACGGGGCAGCGCGCAGGGCGAGGGCTTGAGATTTGGAAGCTGTCCTAAGCAGGAAATCCGGGGCGCACGTCACCCCGATTCGTCGAAGGCTTCACAGGCGTAAGGGGCGTGGAGCGCGGGGCTGGAAGGAGAGGAGAGCACCGGCACCCATCGGTCGTTATCAGCAGGCAACAATTGATGGCTCCGATGCGAATCTTGGGTCGATATGGAACACACAGGGATGTTGCGCAGAGATGGGTAGCCATCCCTACTTGTGTTGAGTGTAGTACAATCCCAGGGGGTTGTCGGGCGTGGGCTCCCCGGCGTGCGCCGCCTCCGCAGCCAGGTGTCCATCCACCTTGACCCGAGACTCCTTTATGACCATCTCCAACCTGCAAGCGGTGGAAATGCATAGGCCGAGCCGATGGGATGGCCGGATGGAGGCAGAGCGCCAGCTGCCGCAACCCACAGTAGCGCACTAGTATGTCTTCACGGCCGAGTGCAATGCAGGCAACTCTTCCAGGGTGCGTGGGTTTTGGCACGAACCCAAACCCTCCCCACACCCTTGCCCGTTCCACGGTGGCGGCACCAGCCCCCTCACCAGCTGATCGTCTCCGCCCGATTCTTGCTGTTGAGCGACCCATACTTGGCGCGGAAGGCCGGGGTAGAGGTGTAGTGGTAGTGCGAGTTCCCATGGTCGTCAGCGGAGATGGCCAGCACCTCGTTCCCCTCGTCCGTCACCAGGAGGAACTCAATGTAGCATTGAGCACCTTTGTGCTTGATCTGCATCAAACACTCTGCTGTAAACCGCCCCCGCCATGCGCAGTGCGCACCAGCAAGGCCTCGCTTGCCTCCTTCCAAGAAGAAAACACCAACTTGTCCACGGCGCCTCCAAGCTCTCCGTTCGGCTGGGGCGAGGTCATGGTGCTTGGGGTCAAACTGTCGAGGGCACCGCCATCCTTCCCTTCCGTCCACCTGCTATGCCATGACGATATTTCCTAAAGGTGAATGCATCGGTTGTCAAGAAGCAATTGCCGGAGCTTTTTGGAACGGCAGACACGGTAGTCGCAACACTAATTTATGAATAGCATCCCATGTTTACTCAGTGTTTTGATACGAATCATAACAATCCAGGTTGCAGGGGCAACCGGGAAGTTTTGGCACAACGACCGAACCATGAGCAAGCAACCCGGTGGCATCATAATTGGTCAAAAAGGCGTGCAATATGGCCTTCAGAAGGTGCAGCCCAAGCAGGCCGGCCTTGCGAGAGCGGCAGGAGCTGCACAACAGCGAAAGGCCGCCCCAGCAAACGTGTTCGGGGACGATGACTCGGAGGAAGAAGACGTAGAGCGACAGATTGCTCGCCAGGCGGACAAGAAGCGCGCGGCAGCCAAGGCAAGGACCGTCCCGGGGGACACCGTGTGGGCCTGGAACTCTGGCACCTCGCCGACCGCGCCCTGCATTCTCCGTTCTCTTCCTGATGTTCGACACCGCAAGGTGGAACATCCTCCGTTGCTCCCACCAGCGCGTGGCCTTAGTCGCTCATGAAAACATGCACGAATAGCCCGGCCCTTTCCCTACCCCATCCCCAAACCTCCCTTTTCCCCATGCGGTGCGGCCTGTTCCCGCAGGTACAGCAGATGTATGAGGAGGCCCTGGCGGCCGACCCGACGGCCTTTGACTACGACGGCGTGTACGACAGCATCCAGGAGGCCCGCGTGGCCCCGAAGCAGCAGGACAAGGTGCAGCGTGAGAGCAAGTACATTGCCTCGCTGCTGGACCAGGCGCAGCAGCGCAAGAGGGAGCAGGTGGGGTTTTCTTTGGACGAAACCTAAACGACGAAACCCCAGTGTGAAGGCCTTGGGTGCGGTGGGGTGCGTGCCTCCGCGGGAGCAGGCAGGGGAGGGGGAGGGCGGCAAGCGCTCCAACACGGCAAGGAGCAGGTGAGGCTCAGCGGACGAAGAGAGAGTACTTCATGTTAATCAGGAGGAAGCTGAAGCGGGGGAGAGAGTATATGGGTGGATGGGCCGGGACCGGAAGAGACGTCGGTTGTACAGGGATTGCCTGTTGTCCTCGCAGTTTAGCCGCCATAAAATGCTCCTCGGCTTTTGCTCCCCTCCCCCGACACGCTCCTCCCTCCCTGCCGTACACACGCCGTACCTTCAAACAGGATGTGCTGTACGAGCGCCGCATGGTGAAGGAGCGGCAGCAGGAGGACCACCTGTACGAAGACAAGGAGCGCTTTGTGACGAGCGCCTACCGCAAGAAGCTCGAGGAGGACAAGAAGTGGCAGGAGGCGGAGAGGCAAAAGTGCGTGCGCGGCGTGCTACATACGTGGGTGGGAGGGCGCAGAGGAGTGCAGGCGCTCGCTGCCTGACGTTGCTACATGGCAACCCATCATCCATGGCTGCATAGAGTCGAGTGGTGTGCCAGGCAGCAATGCTTCCTTGGCGCGCGCCCAGTTCGGCGGAATCCCGCAGTCTGCGCTCCCTCCCGGTCGCCAAAAGGACTCTCGGAACTTGTCACCACTCGGCCGGGGACAACTCGAAACTGTTTTTGGCATGCGCTTCCGGCTCCTCTCATCGGAGACTGCCTGCCAACGCTGCGACTCCCTCCCCGTTGCCGAAACCACACGCCGCTCCCTCTCCCGCGCCAGGGAGCTGGAGGAGCAGCGCAACGACGTGCGCCGGGTGGGCCATCTCGGCAACTTCTACGCCAACCTGCTCACAAAGAACGTCGCGTACGGGACAGCCAAGCCGGGAGCGGCGGAGGCGGCGGCGGCAGGGGACAAGAAGCAGTCACGGGAGGGCAGCGCGGAGGGGGAGCGGGCTGCCGAGCGGGGCCCGTCGTCCGAGCGGGAGGGCTCGCCTGCGCCGCGGAGAGGGGAAGCCGGAGGGCAGGGCGGCGCGCGCGAGGCGCAGGAGCGCTCGGCGTCGCCTGCGGGAGGCGCAGGTGCGGGCGCGTGTGGCGGCGAATCAGCCTCGCGGTTCATGTCGAGTCATGAGTACGCTTGCACTTTTCATGGACGCCACGCCTACCTCGACACTCTGCTGATATGTCCCCGTGCCAGGACGGCTCCGATTTTGCCGGCTGATGTCATTACCCTCCTGGTCATAAACATGGTCGTGCGTTGCCCTGACTGCCCGCTGCCATGCAGGCCCCTCGGCCAAGGTGCTTGCGCAGCTCGACCGGTACAACGTGCTGCGACTGGAAGCGGAGCGGGCAATGCGGGAGAAGCGGATGCGTGAGCAGCAGCAGGGGCAGGGGCAAGGGGGCGAGGGAGCTGAGGAGGCGCGCGGGGGGAGCGAGCGGGACGCAGCAGGCGGCAGCAGCAGGCAGGAGGGCGCGCAGCAGCCGTCCGAGCCGTCTAAGCGGGTCGCGGCCTCCGCGGCGCCGCGGGCCGCCGGCAGCGGGACCGGCGGCACGGAGGCAGCGGGATCGGGGGCGGCGGTTGAGCCTGCGGGAGGGGTGGAACCCACCGCAGCGGGCCAGGTGGCGGGTGGTGCTGGTGCCAAACGGCGAAACGACGAGTCGGCTGTACTGTCGGCGAGGGAGCGCTACCTTGCTCGGAAGCAGCAGAAGACGGGCTGACCGACCCGTGGGTCGGGGGCTTTGGGCTGCCCCGGCGCTGGCACTCGGCGTGTGCGGTCGGCGAGGGTGTGGCCACCGCGTGCTGGTGCTGAACGCTGCGCTCAGCCTGAGCAGCATGTCCCTGGAGTTGGCGGGCGAGTGCTTTTATCGCGGTGGCGATAGGCTCCGGAGGCATGCGGCCGGGTTTTCGGTCAAGGAGCACTTGGAGCGGAGGTGGCTGGGGCGACGGTCTGGCACACGCATGCAGCCGTGTGCGGTGCCAATGTGTGGAGCGGACATCTGTGCGTCGGCGGGGCCGAGCGCAGAGGAACTTGGCGGGTATACACAAGAACCCCGTGGTGGGTGCAAGTGTAACGGTCCGTTTTGGCCGCTGTGTTCATCCGCCTCCGTGCGCCCCTCTCCGGGGTGGCTGCTCTACCGCGCTGGCCTGCACAACGACCCGCGGTTCATGTCGCATGTCTTATGTGAGAAGTTGAGAACGTGCCGTGGGATGCAAACATGCTGCAGCGGCCTCCCGCCAAAACCACGTAGTAAACGAGATCCAGAACCATGTCGGTTGCCTCAGCCTCGCAGTTCGCGATACCCACACCCGTGTGTGCAAACAGGCTCCCGTGCCATCGCCACTTCGGCCATGGACTCGTCGCTCCTCGTGTGGGCGCTGCGCATCCGGGAAACCGAGGTGAGGAGCGAAGTGGGATGGCAAGGCGTTGCGAGCCAGGCTGACGAGATGTATTCTCTGTGTGCCGCTGAAGGCCCTGCTCAAGAGCCGGCAGCAGGAGCGGGAGGCGCAGGCAGCGCGGCGAAAGGCGCTCGAGGGCGCGCTGCGGGCTCGCGAGGCCGACCAGGTATGCAGCCCCACGTTTCGACAAGCACGGCCCGTTTGACGCGCCAAACCAAAAAGGTGAATGCGATCTGTATTTCCCTAGCAAAACCGGATGCCGGACAGTAAAGCAGTAAAGTCGCGGCGTAATCTCGCCCCGTCTGCAAGACACCCTCCATTCGGACACGCGATCTCCATCCCCCTTCGCCGATGGCGCCTCCGCCTCCCTCCCCCCTTCACCGCACACTCCCTACCTGCCCTATGCGGTTCACATGCCTGCCTGTAATCTGTATCTGTATCTGCCCGCCTGCCTGCCTGCCTACCTTGCACTCAGCTGAACACAGATGGGTTGCGCATGTCTCCGCGGCTGGCCCCACCGCAGGCGCGGCTGCAGCAGCGGATCTTTCGGGCGCAGGAGGGGTGTGCCTCAGCGCAGCGGCTGGCGCTGCAGCACCTGTCGGATTTGCAGAAGGAGCAGGCCCGGGCCGACGGGGGGGAGCGGCTGATGGGGTGAGGCGGCGCGATGAGCAAAGGAATGAGCGGGAGGCCCCCGGGAGGAGTGCGGAATAGCGGAGGGGACGTTGGGTCCGTCGCAAGCGGCCATGTCTCAAGCAGGACGGCAAATTGCTGCCGTTCCCCCCCCCCCGCCAGCTGCGCGCTGGTGTGGTGATTTGAAAGGGACATGCGCGGGTGTCGCGCGGTGCCACACAGACTAACACGTGGCCATGGCACCACGGGACCGCCCAAAGCCCCCGACACTTTGCTCTGGTGTCGCGGACGCGTTCTGGACAGGGGAGTCGCTAACCAAGCGCCGACACACCCATGTAAAGGAGCCTTGAGAGCACCAGCCGCAACTGGGAACCTTCGGTCCGCAGGCTCCGGGTGGCGCACCGGTGCCTGGCGTCGGAGCGCCGGCGACTGGAGAGCGCCATCGAGGCTGAGGCCGCCCGCTGCTACCGCTACAGCGAGCGGGTCTGTGAGTACGAGCAGCAGCTGAAGGAGCCCGTGGCGCAGCTGGAGGCCGAGGTGGAGAAGGTGCGGCGCCCACTATTCCTCCTCTCCATCCCCCATACATTCCCAGCAAATCGCAAACCAGTAATGCAAGCGGGCTTACACATTCGTGGCGTTTTACCGTCGGTGGGATCGATGTCCATGAACGGCAACGGATTTGAAGCTGTCTCGCGTCCGTTGCTGCTGGGGATGAGCATGTGAATGCGCATGTACGGCGCGCCGCTGGCTAAAATGACCCATGGGTCGCCGGTCTGTTGCCCTGCGAACAACGCCGTGACTGGTATTCAGCTGACGGCCTCCTGGCTGAACGTTCGGATGCCCGTTTGACTCAATGCAGGCAGAGCAGCGCCTCGACGTTGCGCGGTCCACGTACGACATGGTGGCGTTGACCGCAGCAGTGCGACAGAAGCGCGAGCAGCGTGAGGGCCTCAAGGTGCGTTTCTGCTCCCCGTTCAGCAGGAAAAAGGAAACAGAAACAGGGAAGGCAGCCTCTACGGTCATACACACCCCGGGGTCATCACCCCTTCGACTGCCTCTGGAGCCGGGTCCTACAACGACGCCATCACTTTCGCGCTTACGCTCGTCGTATGCGTTTTCCTCTCCAACACCCGGGGGTGTGATGTTTCCAGCAGGGCGCCGAGTGCAGGGCATGGCGGGCGAGGTTGATGAGCAGCAGGCCAATCCCCGCATGCCGTGTATGCGTCACATTGTTTGACATTTGGATCACATGGCTGGCCTCGGGAGCATGACACCTTGCCTCCAGTGTCTTGCGCCACAATGCACCAGGCTTATGCTCCTCGGCCCTCTCGGCCCACCAAACCCAGGAGGAGGTCCGTGCGAAGCGGGCGGCGTGCGAGGCGGCTGAGCAGCAGGTGAGGTCCTCAATCCAGCCGCTCGCCGGTCTCGCGTCGGTGCTTCCTTTCTGATCACTGTGCTCATGTCCTTGGGTCGGGGTGCTCCCTCCACTTCCCCACTTCAATGCACAGTCGTCCAGGCTGGCGGTGGCGGGGTGAAGTTTGGAAGGCGTTGGGGGCCCGCGGCCATACCGTACTGTGACCGTAAGGGATATTCACCGCAGGCAGCGGAGCTGCTGGACCGGGTGCACAAGCACGAGCGCGCGAACTCGGAGGCCGTGGAGCAGCGGCAGGTGGGAACCGCATGTTGAAAAAAAAGAGAACCAGAAACGGGGAAGGCAGCCTCTACGGACATACACAACCGAGGGTTTGATGAAAGTCATGCCGCGAAGCTACCTTCACTGCCGTGCGGAGGGCACGCCTTAACCCGAGGGTGTGCAAGAGCCTAGGAAGCGCAGTTGAGGTGGCGTGCAAGGGTGACGTAAAGCGGGGGAAGGCAATAAATGCGATGCGGCGTTATGGGGCCACAGCCTTGTGCAGGTGCGGTCGTGGGCGGTGGCTCGGTGTGAACGAAAGTTCCGGTCGGTCCATGCTCTGACGCAGGCGGCGCTGCGCGAGGGGCGCAACCGGCTGGCGGCCGCGCAGCAGCGGCGGTCCGAGGCGCATCAGAGGTAAGCCCAGATCGCCCGAGCTGATGATTCAACACTGGAGGATCCCGACACTGGGGTGCGGACCCTTCCGGACCGAATGCTCTGTACCCACTGCCGAGCTGCATCGCGTTCCCCCGCACCCCCCCCTCCTGCGTCCTCCTGCGTTCCCAAGTGCATAGACACTGCAACCTCTTATCATCCGCTCAGTCCAGGCCTCATCCGGATCATGAGAAAAAAAGAGAAATCCATGAGACAAGCGTGTGCACGAGTTCTAGTTCTAGTTTTGGGCCGTAGCCGGCCATCCATGGGTTCCCATGTGGCGGCCTAGGCCGGCCTCCGTCACCCTCCCACCCCTACCCCCCCCCCCGCCGTGCCCAGGCCTCTCTACTGAGAATGCCTTCCTATGCCTCTACCCGCCGCGTGCCCACCATCCCATATTCCCACGTACTTCACGCACTCCCAACCCTGAGACTCCCTGCGACGTGCACCGCTCCGCGCCTCCCCGCCGGCTCCGCGGCCCCAGTCTGCAGGACGTCCGCTCGCAGCGCATGGCAGCCGCCAGCCACCTGGCCGACCTGCAGCGCGCCATCGACGCGGCGGGCCAGACGCTGGCATGCCTGGGCGCGCCGCTGGCGCCCGACCCGCACCCGCACCCGCAGTGATGGCGTGACGGCGCAGACCCGTACATCTATCTGCAGCGTGCACGGGAACTTTGCAAAAAAAGCGGGTGCAAGCATATCTGCATATACACACATGCTCGGCCATGTACAGCGCTAGGTACAGCCCGAGACGGTGCGACAAGGCACCTTGCAAGGGGAGAGCGGGTGCCCTAGGCAGTGCCAAAGTCGCGGCATGCGGCAGAGCGTGGTGCGCGGGCGACGGCTCGGCTCGCGGCCACCACCATCTTGCCGGAGTGGGGAGGGTGGGATGCGATGCAGCGACCGTGTGTCACCTGGAGCGTGCGCATGTGCGCCGCCTTTGCTTTGGGCTTTAGGCATCGTAACATGATTACTATTATGAAGGAGGCCCCGCCAGCTGCGGTAGGAGCCTACCTACAGGCTGTCTGGGGATACCAGGCACGCTATTTCTTTGGCGTCAGGCGCTGAAGCGGGGTAGAGATGAGGACATAACCCG
>LSYV01000029.1:164522-196230 GCA_001584585.1 Gonium pectorale | reverse complement strand
GTCAGGCGCTGAAGCGGGGTAGAGATGAGGACCATAACCCGCTCCCCCACCCCAATATTCGCAATTCGTCCATGGCCCCCCCGGCTTTGACGGACGTGTAACCTGTAACCTGTAACCTGGAGCTGTGGCGAACGGTCGGCGAGCTGCAACGGATGCGTCGGTGGGCGGCGCGGGCAAGGAGGAACGCAACGACAGCACTTGGGGCCCTGTGCGCACTGCAGTAATTGACTCATCGGGCCGTGTGGAGCTGCCTCGCGTGCCGCTGCTGACTGCTATTGCTGCTTGTTTACGTGTTGGCGAGGTGTTGGCGCCATGGCTCGGGGCTGCTGCGCGACGTGACGTGGACGGACCGCACCGCACCGGAGCTAAGCTGTGCCCAGGGGTACATACCGGGGATCGGCCCGACTGCTGACCCGACAACGCATCGAGGTACGGTAGCGGAGGGGTCCCTTTCCCTCTCCCCGCTCGGTCGGCGTGGCGGACGCTCCCCAAAGCAAGCACGTTTACCCAAGCAGCTCTGCAGCCGCGAGCCCCTTCCCACCGGCTCCACAACACACCTCCTCGCCATGCAACAACACCATCGACCACGCCGCATCCGCCCCGGCGGCCAGGAACACCCCACCGCAGCAGGGCTTCAACGGCAAGGCTGCGCGCGGGCGTCCTGGTGCGGGGCGCACACTCGTGGCTCAGTTCCTCAACACACCGCGGTCCCGCACCAGCACAAACAGAGCCTAGGAAACTCAGCCGTAACACTCGTCTTCGGTCTGCCAGCCCCCACAGCGTCGTGTGTGACTTCTGCAGTCACGCAGTGTCCGCCACACCGCCCGCCCGCACCACCATGACTGTGGCCCGCCAAAGTCCTGCCCCTCCATGCCTGCCTACCCGCCCTCCTCGCGACATCGATCGCGCCCTACTGGCCCACGCCGGCACATGACATGCCTCTCGCGTGCCCCCCTACCCCACCCCGCTGGCCGCCCCACTCCCTGCGCCCGCGGTCACCACAGCCGCCTTCGCCCCCGGCATCCCCTACTGGGGCTGCTCGGCCTTGGGCCGCATGAGTAGGTAGATGCACGGCCCGATGACCGGGAGGAAGGACAAGATGGGCAACAGCTGGCTCCTGTGGACACGGCGGAACGACGGGGTGTGTCACGTATGCGAAACAGCATGCTCAATACAGGTCTCTGCGAATTAGTATGCTCAAAACAGGTCACTACGCAACAAAAACAACCTGGCCGACAGCCCATGAGCCCGACGGGAGGTGTGTGCAACCCCAAGGTGGCATGCCGGGGGAGGTGGAGCGTGGGGCCGTAGACCTGCAGGACGGACTCGGGCTGACGGGGAACAACTCGCGACTGCCCTCCCACGTCGCCTATTCCTGCGGCCCCGTTCCGACCGTTCACCGGGGCCAGCCAGCCCTCAGCCGCGCATCGCAGCTGCGCCCCGCCGCGTCCTTTCCCCGTTGCTTCCCCGCCGCCCGTGTTTTGCAAGCCGCGAACCCGTCCCCTCTCCCTTCACCCTTCGCCCCCTCCCGTCGTTCCTCGCCCTTCGTCCCCCGCCCCGCGCCCCTTGCTCACCGCTTGTCCCAGTTCCGCCCCGTCGCGTCGTTGTCCATCCAAAAGGGCGCCAGGGCCGTCAGGGTGGCGAAGTCGATGCTGGTCACGTGCACCAGCCGGCTCTCGTCGAAGAGCTTCATGTAGTCAAGCCACACGGCGCTATCGGACGTGACAGCCTGGCGGTGCGGGCGTTTCAGGGAGGCGAGGAGGGTCGGGATGGAGTGGCATCCGGAGCTGGGAGGCGGGCGCGGGGAGCCCCCCTCGATAGAACCTCTCTAGGGACGTGAGCGGCAGGTATGGCAACCACACAGAGCTGTCAAGGGCAAGCGCCTGGCGGACGGGGCAGGTTAGGCGCACAACAATGCCGCTCTCAGTATCAGCCGCCTACAACCAGCGCGTTAACCCGCGCTTTCGACCCCTCACGCCTCCAGTTTCTACTGTGACTCCGAAGCCTCAGGCCCAGATTCGCAGGCCCCAGGCCCAGGTCCCCCAGGCCCCACCTGGAATAAGTAGTACGCGGACCCGGCTAGCAGCAGAACCGGCATGATGGGCCCCTCGGCTCCCTTTAGGAACAGCCGGTTCCAGCCCTCCAGCTCCGAGGCCGGAGGCGGCAGCGGGTTGTCCTCCGGCCGGCTGTACGGCCGCCAGAGCGCCATGTACGGCAGCAGCGCAAAGGCCCCCAGGGCGAAGGACATGGCCACGAAGGGCCAGGCGGGCACCTGCGGCGGGTTGGTGGTGAGAGCAGGGGTCGGGACTCGGGTGGCTGGGTGGGATGGGATTGGACGAGCTGTATACGGACACAAGGCGCTGATGACTGTGGTGCGAGGCAGCGCCTCTGCCCTACTCCAGCGTCCCAGCCACAACCCGCCCGTCTTCCCTAAACCATGGACCTGACGGCCACCGCACCCCCCACCACCATCCTACCCAAACCCATAGCCATGGCCACGGCCACGACGACGGTGTCAGGTCGGTCGGGAACTGTCCCCGCGCTGTCGCAGCCGCCTCCTCCCGCGCAACAACCCCAGTGCCCATTCCTCCCACCGGCATCCGTACCAAAACCCACAGCCACGGCCATGGGCACGATGCCAGGGCAGCCGGGAACATCCGCACGCAGCCGCAGCCGCCGCCTCCCGCACATTTGCCTACCCCTGCGCAACTGCACGCCTTGTCCTCGCTCCGCCCCGCCGGCCCACCCTGCGCACACCTTGTTCTCGCTCCGGCCCGCGGGCACCAGCAGCGCCGCGTAGATGGCTGGGTAGATGCCCATGATGTTGAACAGCGACACAAACACGGGGTTCACCACGAAGCCGTCCTTCTGGCCCAGGCCCACGATCCGCTCGATGAAGATCTGGTCCCGGTAGGGAGTCTGGTTGGGCGCTAGCATGAACACGTAGGCTGCGCGCGCGGGGCGGGGGAGAAAGAGGAAAGAGGCGGTGGCGCAAGGACATTACGCGTTTGAGTGTACCCGCAAGGCGGTGACAGTGGCAAAGTGGGGTGGGCGGAATGGTAGCGGGTCGGGGCGGGGGAGGGGTTGGGATGGGGCGAGTGGGGGCAGCAGGCACCGGTCGGGATGGTGGTGACGTGACAGGAGGCAGACAGACCCTCGGGCCGGCCCTTCCCCACTCCGCCCCCGGACACTCTCACCGAGGAGTCCAACCCAGAGCGCCGCAATGCCGATTGAAAACAGTAGTTGGCTGTTATCAGACCCCGCGGGGGCTGGGCCCTTGTTGTCTGCGACCGGGGTGACCTGAGGCTGATCCTGCTGCGAACTCCTGGGAACCACTCGTGCGACAGCCGAACGCCCATAACCGCCAAGTGGGAGCATTTGAACGATCAGGGGGCATGCGTAGGACGGAACCGGTGTCCGCATGGAGAGCGGCGCCTGCAATGCGTGGCACGACGCGGTTCGACTGCACAGCTCTTTACAATGTGACCATCCCAAATCACTCACTGGCGCTATATTGCCATAATTGCGTCGAAAAGCGCTGCCGGCGCGTGCTGAAGACCCGAGGTGCATCGCCATTCAGTCCACTCCCGACGTCCTGCCCTTACGCCTCACGCAGTAACACAAGTAGCAAATGAAACCAGATTGGCAGGTTGGTCTGTGCGTACAAGCAACCGCACGAATGATGCACCCTGGCCTCTTGACTGTTTTAACCACAAGCGCGTTCAAGCTTTAAACCAGTACCAACTAGCAAATCACAATAAACCTTGCGGCAGGCCTGCTTTGGAATCAGAACCTTGCGGCAGGGCCTGCTCTGAAGGTCTGGAAACCACAGTATGCGCGTCAAAAATGCATATACGTTCTCATTAACACGAGTAGGCAATGCCTGTGATGTTCGTACGCCAGGCCCGCGGGTCACGCCCCCCCCCCCGCACGCAGTGCGCCACTAGCTGCGACGCTCGCAGCCGATGCCCCCGTCCGCCCCCTCTGTCACAATAATGCCAAACGCCGGAACATAGTGTTATGAGGCTATGAGTCGAAAGGGCGATGGATGTCGGCCTGGTTGTCGGCCGTGACATGCCTTGACGTGACTGACGTCCCATCGGCAGGTCGTCCCTGAGGTCTTCCTGGCTGGCAGCCAGCCCGGGGAGGCCTCACCGCATAGGGACCACGGAAAGGGAAGTTGTGCGCATGCAACGGACTTGCAACCACCTTCCAAAGATCCTGAACACACAACAGTACTTGAGTTGGTATGTGTTTAATGTCCAATACGGTACCTGTAAAGAACCACTTGCCCGTTACCTAGACATGCAATGCGGTTGATGACAAAGCGCCACGGCCTCCGCGCGTCGTACCTGGTCCCGCCTTTCCCAAAAGTTGTCCGAATCACCAACAGGACCTGAAAGGCCCAGCGCCTGCGACTTCCTTCTGGCTTTCTCCACCAGCACTTAACATCTACTGCCACCTTCAGTCAGCAGCGAGCCGCCTGGCTGCCCGAGAAACGGAGTCGCGGCTCCAGTGGCACGCAACTCGGCAGCTACACCACAAATGCCGCCGGACCGCCCGGAGGATGGCCACTGGGGGAGTTGGGCCCGGAGCCTGTCCGCTGCATCTGCTTCTGTATGTGTTGGACGTGGTGCGCCTGCGCGGGCGACCGGGGGGGCCCAACAATGAGCACACAGCACAGCCTTCATGACCCAGCAAGTGCCGAGCGGTATCACGCGGCTCGTCGCCACAGCTCCTCTGCCCCCACATATCGTGTTGCAAGCAGGAGTTGGTTGGAGAAACCCAAGGACAATAACCGTCAGCCCCCCTCAACTCGGAGCTTCTGCATTCTGCACCGCAACCTTTGCTGTTGAGCCCCTTCAACACACCCACCTTGGAGGGGTTGGCGTACGCGGGCTCCGGCGGCTTTATTGGCACCGGCCGCACCGGCACAGCGGGCTCGACGGGGCCGTCCCCCAGCAGCAGGGCCAGCTTGGAGCGATCCGCCACTATGATCGAGTCGTCACCACCGCCGCCGGCGCCGCGCCCGCTGCCGCCGACCGCCCCTCCGCCGGCGCCGCCACCGCTGCTGCCGTACTTTGTCCGCGTCCGCATGGAGCCGGAGTTCCCTAGCGCGCCGCCAACAGCGAGAACGTTGGCCACGCCCTGGGAGTGGCCATGCGGCTGCTGCCCCGGCGGTGGTTGCCCGGACGGGTGTGGGTGCGGGTGCGCGTGGCCGTGGCCATCAGCGGCGGAGGGAGCGGGCGCGCTGGGCGGGTGCGGCGGCGGGTGGTGTTGCGGCGGCGCGGGGCTGGGTGGCGCGGGGTAGCTGGCGGGATGGGAATAGCCGGGGCCAGGGCCGGGGCCAGGGCCAGGTCCCTGCTCGGGTATCGGCCCAAGCGGGGTGTGGGGATGGTGTGCAAGCGCCTGCAGGCAGCAGGAAAGAGGACGTCTCGGACAGGGGCGCGAGCTTGCAGGTGCGGGCCGGACTTCCAACTAGACGCGTGCATGTGGTTGCACTCTGAAGCCGCCACCTCACGAGGATTGTTGGCGCCTCGACGCCCACCCTTCGCCCCCGTGACGACTCCGTCCCCACGCCCTAGTCCAGCCACACCCACACAACACCCCCATGCCCACACGACCTACCCCGTTCGCGGCCCACGCCGAGCCGCCGGCCGTCCCCGGCACGCTGCCGTGGCTGCTGCCGGGGTGTGCGCCGCCGTAGCCGCCGCCGGCCGCCCCCGCCCCGTCCGCGTGCGGCGTGCCGCCGCCCACGGCGCTGTGCAGGGCTGCCTTGGCCGCTGTGGGCGTCTGCACGCCCGACAGCACCGCCGACTCCAGGCTCGTGAGCTTGCCCCGGAGCGACTCTATCTCGTCCAGCACCTGCCGCACAGCGGGGAAGATCAGCGGTAGCCCACATCGACTCCTCCGTCCAAAGAGACGCAGCGATAGGAACGGGGGACATGGGCGACAGACAGCCGAGGGCGCGTGGCCAAAGAAACGTACTCGTGCCCTCAGCCGTGAGCACTCAGCGCGCCGTCTCTGTTGCCCTGCTGAGGCTAAAGCCCACCAGTGCCCCCGAGCCGACACCCAAGGCAGCCAGCAGCACATTCATGTGTTGTGGCATCACTCCCAATGCCCGCCTCGCGCACGTCCCCGTTCCCGGCTTGACGCCTACCTCCCCGTGCTCCTGCGACAGCAGCTGCCGCCCCGCCCGTAGCCTGTCGTTCTCCTTGGCGAGCCGCCCGTTCTCCTCACTGAAGCGGGCAAGCAGCGACTGCGCGCACGAGGCGCCCCATGGAGGTGTAACAAGTCGTCAGCGAGGGTGCATGTGAGCATGTCAGCCCGCAACACAGACCGGGCGTGCGCAGGGGTGGCGCTCAGGCCATAACATGGCCGGTTCGCACGCACGCATGGGAGGCAGCGGGCGCCACACACACACACACACACACACATGACGTAACACACACACATCCGCACACGGTGCGGTCATGCAGCACTGCCTGTACACACAAAGGCCGGCATGCATCGGCGGCAGCCCGCGCATCTGCCTCCTCCCAACGCGCCGCGCGGACCGTGTCAGGCAGTCCCGTGGCATCGCGGCGGCGCACCTGCGTCTCCATTAGCCGCCGCATCATGAGGTCGTCGTCGATGGGCGGGCCGCCCGATGCCTGGCTGAAGCGCCGCGCCGCGCCCCCCACCGTCACGTCGCTGGAGACGCGCAGCGGCTCCAAGTGCGTCCCCGACGACGACGTCAGCGCCCCGCGGAGCCCGTCCGCGGACGAAGCCACGCGTGGCGACATCATGCGCGCCGATGGCGGCCGCGGGGGGGTACCTGTCAGCGCCGCGACGGCGGGATGCTGTTGCGGCGGCGCCGCGGCGCCGTCGGGGAGCTGCGGCGGCCAGGCGGCGCCGCCGCCGTCGGCGGTGCCGGGCGGCCCCCACGCTGGCCGCAAGCTGCTCTGTAGCGGTGTGCCACAGTCGGGCAGCATGCCGGTGCCTCCCATGCGGACCTGCTCCCGCAGGTACACGTTCTCCTGCCGGAGCAGCTCAATCTCTCGCCGCAGGTTGGCAATTTGCGCCTCCTGCGGGCGCAAGAGCAAAGGGAGATCACCGCTGGCGCTGGTATCACCGAACACTGGCGACGGGGAGCATGTTGAGGAGCGCTACGGCGATACACAGTGCAACATGAAGCTTCACGCAAGGAGGCCCCAAGCGCCATGCGACGTCCGCGGTGCCGGCGAATGCGCCGCGCCGCAGAAGAGCTGCGGCGCTCTCTGTGCCTCCTTGGCGTTCGTTACTTGCGCAGATGCTGTGGCCTCCGCCCGCACCTTTGGATCGTACTGCACGGTGGGCCGGTTCTGGATGTTCTTCGCTCGCGTGGCGTAGGAGAGGGTGGATAGCGTCTCCTCCACCGCCGTGGACGCGGGGCTGCAGCATGCAATCATGAGCGCCAGCGCGTTGCCGCCCAGGGAGTCCATCAGCAGCTTGGTCAGCTTCGAGTCCCTGAGTGCCGTGGGCAGTGGTACGGCCCGTACGATGGGTGGCGGGAAGGAGCATGCACGGAGTTGTTGAGACAGGTACGCGCGCCGCAAAACGGAATCCAGTGCAGCACGCTTCGTGACCTGGTACTGACCTGTATGGGATGTGGGCGCTCGTTCCGGCGCTGTCCCGTTCTGCGAGCGCGCTGATGACCTTGCCAAGTACGAACAAGCTCTTGTTGATGTTGGTGGTCTCCTTGAGCATTGCGCCCTCGGATTTGGTGTCCTGCGCACGTGACCATCGAGCCCAACACGAAGCGCTGGTCACGTGACCATGAGGATGCCAGGATTGCGCAGGCCCGCGAGGCTCAACCAACTTAGATCTTCATGACGTACGGCCGATGTCGCCCCGCCACCACCGTGGGTTTGCATCGCTGATTCTTGAGCTTTTCAAGGCAACGGATAAACATCTTGTGCGAATGAATGGTTGGCTAGCTAAGCCGCCGAAGTTAAGTGCAGGTGTACCGGGTACCCGAACTGGGTGGGGCCTCAGCACCCAAACAACCCACTACGCCAAGCCTACAAGTCGGCCTGCAACTGGACACGTGTTCGCCGTTGCAGTATTTCCAAAACATACTGTGCGGAGGTTACCTGTCATCTGACAGGCTAGCAACCTGCGAATTGCTAGGATCGAACTAGCGACCTCTAGATCTTCAGTCTAGCGCTCTCCCAACTGAGCTAAATCCGCTTGATGCCAAAATTAGCATTAAATGGACAAATAATACAGAATGAATTATACGACAACTTTGTAAAGTACGACATTTATAGCCTGTACGGCGTGAGTACTGTACGACGTCTTTTCATTGCCTTTTTTACCCGCATCTATAAAGCGAATCTCAGAAAAAGGTGGAATTGGGAAAGATGAAGTGGGGGAAATCAAACTCAGTATGCCCCCGACTATAGGTCGGGTTCCCGTCACAGGTGCCGCTGTACTGCAATGAGGTCTCGCTGAGACCACGCACCCACGGGCAAGGCCGCCGTGCTCATGCCCCGACCATGTAGTCCCTTCGGCGGCAGCCGACCACGGGTCCCTACTCCCGCAGCATCGTGCGGTGAGGGTGTAGAGCCTTGACTCCAGTGCTGCAAATGCCTCCGACCCTGCACCTGAACCTACCTGCTGCCCGGTTCCAACTATGGGGCCCCTGGTACGGTAGTGTGTCACAATGCTGTACCACGGTCATACGGTACACCTCGTCCCGAGAGGGTTCCCCTACCTTGAGACGCTCGCTGCCCGCCAGGTCCACAAACGAGATCTTGCCGATGCGCGGCGTCCCGAAGTCGGCAGCGGACGGGTCGGTGGGCGTGGCGTGCAGCACAATGGTCATTATGGAGTGGCTGCGGCTGGACTCGATGTTGAGCTCGTGACTGCCCACGTGCCTGTGCTTCATACCTGTGCGGATTACCTACGGGAGGCGGGCGATAAGCGGGCGCTCCATTCGGAAGCAATGCGGCGCCGGCTACGTTTGAGCAGCACGTGTATTGTTGGCCATGCGGATACATTGTTCCTTCAGTGAAGTGCATCAGCGCGGATCTGACCCCTTTGTTCGTTTTGACGGCGGCCACAGTCACATTCTCGTGCCTGGGGCATGAGCTGACGGCCGCCAGCGGCAGGGCCTCTAGCGGTAGGCTGAGGAAGGCAGGCTGGCCTCCTCCGCATAGCATGGCGCCATGGACGGCTCTCCTTCAGAGATCGTGCCGCCCCCATTTCCGCCCGCCCGCCCGCCCGCTGAGGACCCCCAGCCCCCACCTCCATCATGGTATCAACGCGAGTGCACGTGACCTGCTTGAGTCCCGGCACGAAGAAGCCCAGCGTGGCGTCCCATTTTACGGGGAGGTTCTTGGCCTGGCGGGCGAGGGAGCGCAGCATAGGTGCGGCCAGTCGACGGGTAAGGCATGACCCTTGCTTGCACACAGGGCAACAGCTAAGGGCTGCCCCGTCGCGCAGAAGTCTAGTCCCTAGCTCCCTGAAGGGTGTCTTAGGGGCGTTTTCCTGCCGACGCACTGACAAGCATTCCGTCCATCCAACTCGCCTTAAGGTTAAGCAGGTCATAGATGCCCTCATTGTAGATCTCCAGGTACGACGCGGCAACGCCGTACTTGGTGTCATTCTTCCGCGCCTCGATGGCGGCGAACAAGTGCTGCACGGCGCGCGTCATGATGCCGTCGTGGTGCGTGTCCCCCGCGTACGAGTCGCTCCCGATCACCTCCTCCCGACCGGACATGGTGTACGTCTTGCCGGAGCCTTCGAGGCGCAAGGGCACCGAGCGTGGATTGGCAATGGGTGCAACAAGCGTTGGCTACGATGCTAGAGACGCCTGAATGCCACCGGCGCCAGAAAGCAGGCCAGGCGGCGGCCTTCGTCTCGCCACATCACCGCTCCGCAAAGCCGCCTTAGCTGCTCCGCCGTGACCCACGGACCCACCCACCAATCCGCCTGGACTGTCAGCTACACAAGCGTTCCCTGCCTTGCCGACGGTGTTTTCCCAGTAACCCATACATCCGCCTGACCTCCCAGGCCGCCAACCTCTCCACATCTCCACTATCAGCCGTTCCTGTAACCTCTGGCAAGTTTACCCTACAACGTATCCATTCAAACACCCGCCTGACTGCCCCATGCATCCGGACGTCTTAACTCGACAGCACATGTTCTCTCCCGCTATTAGCCTAGCCAACAATCCACTCACCCGTCTGGCCGTAAGCGAACACGGTGACGTTATATCCTGCCAGGGCGGCCTCCAGCAGCTGCGGCACCCCGCACAGATGCATCACGTCCGCCTGCCCCACCTCAGGACCCAGGCAGGCGTGGAAAGCAAAGTCCCGCTGCATCGAAGTCCCCGCGGGCCCGGGCACCACCACCTGTGGGAAGGGGGTGGGTGGGCGTGGGCACAAGATCCAGGGTCGGGGTCGACGTCCTAGGGCTGTTACCAGGGCGCACTGGCAGCTCCGGCGGGGCAGTAGTCATTGGGGAGCCGTGCGCCGATGCCAATCAACAGAGGACGACAGCCATGCACACGGTGCTCTTTTAGGCTCTGCCACGGATGCGGTTGTGGCCACGCAAGTAGGTTCGTGATCCGCAGCCCAAGGCATGGACGTATGGACTTGTGTGGTGGGCCATATCCAGCCTGCCAGGTGTGAGCACCCTTCGCACCTGGCAGGCCGGATATGGCCACCTTCGGCTCGCACGCGTGGCCAAACCTGGACGCCGCCGGCATTAGACGGCGCGCCGACGAATGCAACTGGTCACCCCTCAGCCCTTACATGGCTGACCCAGAGACCAGCCGCCCACTGGGCACGTGGACAGCCCTGTGGTCCGCACGCTCGCTGTATCCCCCGGCTGTCAGCCCTCACCTTGATGGCTGTGTTGCCGCCGACCTGCACCACCGTGGTCCCGCCCTTATCCGTCTCATGAGGGAATAGCGGCCGCACCCGCACGGCCACCTTTATATTATCTGCCTCCGACAGCTGTTGATGGCAGTAGTCGAGGCAGGACGAACCCAAACGGCGGGTGGGGCAAACATGATGCGGGGGAGAAAGGGAGTGGTTAGGAACGCATGGCGCCATGTTGTTAAGATGTGTTGTTAGGTAGCGGCAAGAGGCACGCGCCACTCCGCTGGAGGGCTCCGCATCCGGCAGCGCCCTTCGCGCCCTAGGGGCCCCAGCTTCCTGCAGCGGCATTGGCACCTGTTGTCCGCGGCCCACCCATGCGGCTACCAGCTAGAGCCGATGCGACTGGTGCACACCGCAGCATGGCAGGCTCCCTGCATGTGTAGCTGCAGGCGATCTTCAGAGCAAATGCAGCTTGCGGTGCGGCGCTGGGTGCCGCGGCCGCACGGCGCCGGGCATATTGGTGGTCGGCCCACCGAACCGCAAACCTAAACCACGCCTCCCTTCCTCGCAGCATCAGCAGGGCGTTCAAAGTTGCAGACTTTCGACACCAGTCCGAGCCAAGACGCCCCACCGTATCCCGCTGCCTCTCATGCAAAGCGGCTACTTACGTTGTTAGCTGGCGGCGCCGGCCCTGATCCCGGCAGCGGTGTGGCGCTACCGCGCACAGAGGCAACCAGAGGTGATGGCCGAATGCTAGACGAGACAGAACCCGTGCGTGGCCCTCCCCCACGGCTCCCAGAAGGGGGCATGAAGCCATTGCTGGCATAACTACCTCCAGGCAACAGAGTGCCATCGGGAGGGGACGGGATGGAGCGCAGCCCGTCCAGCGGCAATAGGGAGCTGCCGCGGGAGGAGGGTGCTGGCACAACTCCGGCCCCAGGGCCACTCATAGGAGTATACATCTGTGCGGGGAAGGGCGAAGGGGCAGACGGTGCCATGCACGCACGCATGACGGAGGCCATGGCAGGCAAAAATTTAGAAGGATTAAATGTGTACATGTTGGTGGTTGCAAACGAACGAGTTGTTTCGCGGGCACGGTCATGACTAGTCACGCTTGGCTCAAGCATGCTAGCAAGCCACACCTATTCTACAGCGCTTAGAAGGCTTCCTGGTGGTGCTTCGCCGTAAAGCTGGAAGCCTCCGCTTATGAACCCGCGGAATCCTCCGTCGCCAAAGCCAGAGCCCCAAGAGGTCATGCTCAAACAAGCTGCATCGTACTGAGAGTTAAGTTGCTGGAGCTATCTGTTCCACCAGCGCCCGTGTGGACTTATGCACACTACCACTAGGTCATCGGCTTGGAGCAATGCTTAAATATATAAGGCTCGGACCACAGCTTTACGCCAAAAACTTTTTGCCGGCCCACGAGAAAACCCGGTGTACGAAGGTGCCGGATTTGCATCTGATGCCGCTGCCCTTACATAACGGGGAACATGATGTTGCAGTTGTGCTCTCAGGATTGGGGAATGGGAGGGGATTCTGAAATGGTTAGGCGGGGCCGCTGCACGCCAGGGTGGGCAGGGGTGGGCTGGGTGGGCGGGTTCGGCGGGCGCCGGTTTGGTAACCGCTGAACGCGCCAGTGGACCGATGGCAGGGACGACGCAACCGCACGCATACAAAGGTGCTACGGCAGCGAAAGCCAAAGTTCGGACCGTTCGTCTGACTGCAACTAGAGTGGAAAAGCGGGCGAACCCAAGCCGGTTAGCGCATAGGCTTGTCCAGTGGGGCAAGCTGCTGACCAGGACACGTGTGCCCGATCTACCTCGGCCAGCGGGATGCAGAACACCCTGTGCTCGTCCCCGTGGCGTAACCCCCGTCGCGTGACCTCCCGGCGGAGCTGAGCACGGTGCTGCTCGAGGGGAGCCGAGAGGGCGGAGGTGCGGCGAGGAGTACGGCAATGACCGGCAACATCGGCCTGCGCTTCGTGTGCGGCTACAAACCGTGTGGCAGGGAGGTCGTCACCCAGGTGAACATCAACGGCGCCAACCGTGTGACGATCTGCTGCAGAAAGGGCGAGGGAGGCTGTGGGTGGAGCATCAACGGTGTGAGGTTTACCCGCCTTCACAAGGTCGGCGCGGATTCCTACGAGTTCCGGGGTTAGGGGGAAGGGCACGGATATCCATACCCTTCTCCGTAGTCCGCACCATCCCCCAGACGGATGGAGCCCGGCACCCGGGCTGCCGACTTAAATCTCCTCGTGGCAATGCTCGCTCGATGCTTCGCTGAGTCCTTGACGCGCTTGAATGCGCGCAGGGAACCCTATAAACGAGCCTCAGAGTACAACAAAATGAAGTACTAGAATGCAGAAAGCGGGAGGCACGGACTTCAGTACCGGATCCCCCCTTGAACAGCCGCCACGCGTGCTTCCAAACAAAGGGGAACCAGTTATCTTCACATTGAGCGCTGGAACATGCGCCCAGCCCCGTCGCAGCGTGTTTTCGCCGGACCGCACCAGCCCTGTCAAAGTATAGGCTCCCTTGCACGGCACCGGCAACTTACAGCGCCGCACGCAGCCTTCGCGGCAGTGCAAGCACGGCAGCAGCAGGGACCAGTTCGCCCCGCGATCGCAAGCAGGTCACCCCGCTCCGCAGTCTTAGCGCCGTACCGAACGCAGGTCCAAAGCCCTGCCCACAAGCTCGTCGGGTTCCTCGTCCATAGGGAGCGAGTCCGCCAGCTTTGCCGGCAGGCGCCGCTGGCATCCGCTGGGCGCCCGCCTTGCCCCCGAGAGCAGCTCGCTCGGCTCCCCGCCAGGCGGTTCGCTCCATCTGGGCCGCCCGGCGCCCGCCCCTGCGGGACGGGAGCAGACTAGATTACAGATTACAGGCTCCCTAGAGAGGGGATGCAGGCCACACGTTCATTGCTCCCGACCCGCCACAGCAGAGAAGGTGAAATAGCCTTTAAGTCCTGGTTAGTCACAACCCGAGCAGGGCATGCGCGCGGGGATGTGAAGCCGCTGAGCGACACGGAGCCAGGGCATCGCCGGGTCCGCTCCTCGCCGTCGAGCGCGGATGGGGTATTGCTGAGGCCCATCGCCTCACTGCAGCCGTTGGGCGCTCCTTGTCCACGGAGGCCACCACCGCGGCTGACGGCTGCAGGGAAGAATATGAAGAATCGAGGATTGGCGTATTCATGGCTCAGGTTCCCGGGCTGCTTGTGAAGGCGCTTCTGATGCGGTTCTGGACTGACACTGATCCTGTTATCCATACAAGGTCGGTGCATTCCTTGGCTCAGTTCACTCTCTACGCAGAAGCGTCATGCGCTAAGTCGCGCTTTCCTTGTCTGGTTCTGGGCCTTACGGCTAACTAGGACTCGACGCGTGTTTCACCTCTCTCCTGTGGCGGGTCGGAGCCATTCGGCTCGTATGGCCTGCAACCCCTCTGTGGGGAGCCTGCAATCTAGTCTAATCTGCCACGTGGCTCTCCTCCAGCTGCTGAGCCCGCGCCGCAGCAACATCGGCCCTGGCTGCTGCAGGAACTGGCCAGCTGCAGCGCCGGGGGCTCCTGCTGACGCTTGAGCTTCTCGTTTCGGTGCACCCGCTGGAGGTACAGGTCCGCGTCTGTCATAGTGTAGTTGTCCCACGGCCGCCCGACTTTCAGCACCGTGTATCGGTGTATGTGTCCACCAGTGGCGCCCGCGCAAAGCGCAGGTGCGACAGCTTCAGCACCTTGGAGCGCCGTCTCGCTGGCTGCACTTCCGACCGCAGGAACTGAACTGGGCCGCACGATAGATCACATCCCAGGTGATCCCGGAAGTCCTGGTAAGCTGGTCTCTCTGGGGTGGGAGGGTTATTGTCTTGCCCGCCTAGCCTTGCACCCCCTGGAAAAGACGAGCCTTAAAGTGTGTTCGACCGTGCAGGTGGGCTCCCCCTCTCCCTGGAGCGTTCAGAGTTTCAAAGTTGCAAATACTGAGTTGCTCACTAATAGCAGGCGCGGCGACCCTCGCCGTGACCCTGGAAAACAGTCGTGTGGTGGCAGGGCGCCACAATAGGCGCCACAACGGGGTTGTGTTTTGAGACCCCCATACCCACAGGTACCCACGCCTATACCAGAAGGGCACAATCACGGACAGGAGCACGGACGATAATGACTCTCAGCTTAGTTTTATACACACTCGACGCCTGCCTACCCCTGCCTGGGTCCGTAGCCTGGGAGTGTTGAAGACGTTTGTAAGATGTTGTAAGGCACAACCGTACTACTCGTGTACGCATGTCTGTTAACCTACCTCTATAGCTGATCAACTTCCGTCACTTATACGCTCGGCGGTATGGGGGCCCAACAAGGGCATCGTGTCCCTCTTTGACGGCTTTTGCACGCCAGGCATTGCGGAGACGCGCCTGCCAATCGAAATCGTCAAAGGTGCTTGCAACCTAGGTTGTTGTTGTATGAATGAAGAACAAAGTGGTGCACCGGTGATCCTCGGAGGGCGCACGCAAAGGGTTTCCGATATCCTGGTCAACGACGCCTCGCCGTTTCATATCCCTGCGCAGACGCTTGGCCCGATCGAGACCACGTAACTGCATTAAAAGGTATGAGGGTAACGTATCATCGCAGTCGGTCCTTTGTGGATGTTGGTGATATGGTCCATCTCCGCCAGTCCTCAAACCTTTACCATGTTCGGCATTTCTATGCATGTGAGATGCAATTGAAGGTTATTGCAATCCCTGACCATTCACAAAGTTGAGGGTCTCGGTAGTTGGCGCCATGTCCATCAGCCTTTTGCCCACGGCCTGCAGAAGGACCCGCCACGGGATGGTATTATACTTGGGGGCTGTCCAGTGTATTCTTACAGGCAACACACGGGCACGTGGGGACCCTCCCCGACCCTTCAACCAAGGGGATGCAAGCTAAGCTAAAAAATGTCCGCAGCGTAGACCACCGCTAGCCCCGAATTGACAGGGAGGGCTTCGCATGAAGCAGCCATCTATGCACTGGAGTTCGGCTACTCCCCCGCACGCCGCAGACGGTTGGCTGGATGCCTCCTGTGCAGTAACACGTGCACCAAAGCACTCACCAAACAACCTGGAGCTTTTGGGTGGCACATGGCGCTCACCTGTCCATAGTAGAGTGGGGCTAAGCGTTGAAAGCAACTCCATGGGGTCGTCTATGTACCCATGCGGCCCAAGACAGCGCCGCGTGCTCTCTCCGCCCTTCCCCCTGTAGGCCCGCGGCATAATGCCACCGCGGAAAGCGGTTCCGGAGGCGACAGCTGCAAAGCCAGCAGGTGCGCACACGCAACATTGAGCGGAGGGAGTACTATGATCTCTTTGTCCTAACCTGCGGGCTCGCAAAGTTGCAATGGAGGGATCTCGCAGGGAAGCACCATGCGTTCGATGTGAACGTACATTTCTCTGCTGTTCACGGTTGGCCAGGCCAGTGCGGTGAGAGGCTGCACGACATTGTATTGCCTCCCTCCTCAGCCGGCACATGACAAGCTTGCAGTGCACAGCCCCTTATGCCTCCGCGCACACTTGGGCTAACTCAAGCCTAAGAGGTGGGGCCACTGTCGCTCCCCTGTCTTCCCGTTGCCGACTCCTCGTCAGCAGGCAGACCCAAGCGCAAGGCGGCAGAGGAGGAGGATACAGCCATGCCAGCGACAAGTGCAGAGCAGCCGCGGCGCAAGCCAGGCAGGCCGCCCAAGAAGCTCAAGTTGGAGGCCGTCGCCACCGCGACGCCGCAAGTCAAGCGCAAGCCCGGTCGACCGCCCAAGAGGCCCAAGGCAGCCGACGAGGACCGGGAGCCAAAGCAGGTGGTCGCCGACGTGCGTCCGCCGGTGAAGGATGGGGGAGAGGGCAAGCGTAAGCCCGGTCGGCCGCCCAAGAAGCTGCAATTGGCTGAGGCCGCAGCGAAGCCTGTGAAGACCAACAGCACAGTCGCGGGGCAGCAGTCCCCGGCCGTCAGCACCGGCCGAACGGGCAGCCGCGGCAGCCATGCTGGGGCGGAGGAGGCCACAGCCGCTCAAGCAGCACCTGCAGCAGCACCAACTGCCGAGCAACCACAGCGCAAGCCGGGCCGGCCCCCAAAGTACAAGACCGCCGTCATCGCGGTGGCACAAGCCAATCACACGCTGGGCCGGCCCCCAAAGTTTAAGACCGCCGTCATCGCGGTGGCACAAGCCAAGCGCAAACCTGGCCGGCCGCCCAAGAAGCCAAAGACAGCTGAGGAAGCGGAGCAGAAGCAAGAGGCCGCGGCGGCCCCTACGCAATTGAAGCGCAAGCCGGGCCGCAAGCGCAAGTCACAGGCCATGGAGGCCGAGGCGGAGGGCGGGGGCGAGGCGGCCGCTGAGCCACCGGTGAAGATGCGTGGCC
The DNA here is from genome assembly GCA_001584585.1 of Gonium pectorale. NCBI lineage: Eukaryota > Viridiplantae > Chlorophyta > Chlorophyceae > Chlamydomonadales > Volvocaceae > Gonium > Gonium pectorale. Next base: position 179,019 of record LSYV01000029.1, on the reverse strand, counting down.
AGCCCAAGTTGGGAGCAGCAGCGGACGGTGAGGAAGCACCTGGGCTGTCGGGCACCGGGGACGGTGTCCCGAAGTCTGGCAAGAAGCGGGGCCGTCCGGCGAAGCGCCAGAAGACCGAGGAGGGAGGCGCCGCAGCCTCGGCCGACGGCGGTGCGGCGCCGGCTCCAAAGCGGCGTGGCAGGCCTCCCAAGCAAGCCAGTGCCAGCGCAAAGTCCGGGCAACTGGATAGCCCGAAGCGGCCACGGGGACGGCCACGGAAGCACCCTCTCCCCGCCACGGAACCCGCCGGCGAGCCATCTGGCGCAAAGGCCCTTGATGTGCCGGACGGGGATGTGGCGCCGCACGCGTCTCCAGAGCCCAAGGCTGAGGCCGGTGTGGTACTGGAGGCAGCGGCGCAGCGGGCGCCACCGGAAGGCGGCGACACGCAGGCGCCCAAGCGGCGTGGCAGGCCGCCCAAGCAGGTCAGCGCGGACACGGCCACGTCGGGGCAGGCAGACGGCCCCAAGCGGCCGCGGGGACGGCCCCGCAAGCACCCGCTGCCGGCCACGCTGCTCACCGGTGAGGCGGCCGCCGTGCCAGTCCTGGCTGCCGGCGCCGAGGCGCCTGCTACCAAGCGGCGGGGCAGGCCGCCCAAGCAAGCAAGCCCCCGGCAGTAAGGCAACGCACTTTGGATGGCCGCAGTAACAGCCACGAAAGCGCATTGGCATGAGCTAGGGCCGATGGAGGTCCACACTGACCCGTGGGGCTTCGTGCGTAGCAGTGGATGTCCGGTCCCTTTGACGGGTTTCATTCGTTACAAGGAGGGGTGCTGATCCTTGCCAGGTTACGCTCACAGGGCTATGAAAGACTATCCTTCCTTGGGACTTATGCCTAGCAGAGCCGCGATTGGGCTAGGATAAGTGAGGGCAGTGACACTACAAGAAACAGAGCAGCAGTATTTACATTGCAGGTATATACGGCTGAATGTGTGTCATTAGCCCATCAGGTGACCCAGAGTCTCTGACTGACGGAGTGGTGCAGGGTGTTACACTACTGGGTGCCTGGTAAGAGGGTGTGAAGTTGATGTGAGTGTCGTCAGGCGGGCATGCACTCTTCATCTCTTACTGCGTCTATCACGGGGGACATCCAGCCTCTTCGTATGGCCTACTATGCGGATGCTCTAGTCATACAAGCCATTTTTGGCAACTTGGGCTTTGACCTTTGAGCATCCTGGGGCCCTTCATCACGCCCTTCACGCTGTCAGTGTGATGGATCCCAGACCTTGCTTCCTGGATGCCCATGAGTGGGGCATCGTGCAATGGCGGCCATGTGTAAGTTAAGCAGACGGGCTATGCTGCGGCAATGCTGAGTCTGTGACTGGCAGGTTCTTCCGCCGTCGGCTAGCCCAGGCTGCGGTGACTAGCACGAGGGGATGAAAGCACTGTTGTACACCCCCGTGAGTCAGCACGAGGACGCGGTCTCGCACCCGCCCGCCCTAACGGTGACATTGCCCCTTTCCGGGTTCCTTTCGTGGTGGGCGCCCGCCCGCTATCCTTGCGTTCATCGTTTGTCGTGAAGGTTTACAGATGGGAGGCTCCAGGCGCCATGCATATGATGTGAAGTGACGTGAAGCAATATGCAAAAACACAGCCTATACGTACACGCATGCATTCTCACCCCACCGCCAACTTAGAAGCTGAGCCGCTCAATTAACACGAAGCGCTAAAATGCCCAAGAAAAGAAACGCCGAAGCAGTCTACGCTACAAGATCTAGCAAGAATTGTGTCTCATAGCCCGTTCCCCATGTAGCGGCCTGATGCCGGCAACCCGTGCATGGCGCGGTCCTGTTCACTGTCCCATCCTGTCCCAATAAACACGCCCGGGCAAGCCACAGTTGCGCCGGCAGCAGTCTACACACGTATAGTCCAGCCAGAAGGGTCCCTACCATAACACGTATCACAGTGCACACACCTTTGCAAACCTACAAGAAACAGTTTGCAAGCACGCCAGCAGTTCGAAGTTTACCGTGAGGCACGTCCACGTCGGAGGAACACGACGGCCGTGACGACGGCTGAGGGCGACGCCCAGTGAATGATAAGACAAGGAAGGAACCGGGTATCGTGGGTGCAGCGTCTCCAATAAGCCGCTCAACTAAACAGCTATCACTCTTGACAACACCGCCAGGCAAGATGCGGGTATCTGTCCCGAGCATCAAGGACGAATCTCCGCAAGAAGCACCGCGGTTCACTGCGCGCAACGGCCTGTACGAATGCAAGTACAGTACCTGGAGACCGTTTGGGGAGCATGCGGTACCCGGAAACGGAGTCGCGGAAGGGTGGGCGATCCATGTATGGCCCCCAAGTAACCGTCGCCTCGCTACCTGCCGAAGGTCATTGGTAAGGCAACAGACGGTAAGCTGCACAATGCGCGTGCAGCGCAGGGGAAGCACGTGTCCGCTCGAATCCCTCACAAACACACACAACCGTCGCGTCCGTTGGAAATGCCGCACAGCTCCGCACCCCCACGCCATGCCTTCTCACTCATAGACGGCTGAGCATCCTGCAATCTACACATCGAAACCAACCTATACCAAGCACAGCAGCCTCTCAAAGATGGCTTGCAATGAAATTGATGCCTACCCAACCCAGAGCACGCGAACGAGGCCCCACCTTACCAACATGTACATGACCAAGAGAGGCCTTGCTCGCACCCTGCAAAAAAGGCTAATGTATGCGACCCGCACAGCCGCACACATCAAAAAACATCCATCCGCCTTGTCCAGAATGCTGAACCAAGTTCTGGTCTGCCGCTGTAGCGGCAAAAAGCAACTGCGCCACGAGCTGGGGCTCAGCGCCTTTCAACCGTTTGGTTTTCAGTTCGGTGAGTATGATGGGCCCACGGGCCCCCCGGCTCGTCCGAAAACTTGCACCGCCAAGCACACACGTGGCGCGCAAGAAAAATCAGACGCAAGCAAGCGGACCGACAAACCCCTCGCCATCAGACCCAAGCCACCCAACCCCGACCAACCAGCATCTGGCATCGGTAGCGCCTAACCAATTGAAGACCGGTGCGGCTTGCGCTCGGGCACGATGGTGGGCGCCCGGGGAATCGCGCCCGGGGCACTTCGCAGGACGAGATACAACCATCCCACGTGAGCCACACAACAACCGGCATGGCACAACTCACTTTGAAAGCATAAACATACCACACGCAAATGACAAAGCAGAGGTGACGCCGCTGAGGTGTCCACGCCTCGTCCCTTTGTGTTTTGCATGCGGCGGACCCCCAGCCGGGCAACGCACGCCCCAACTTCGCGCCCAACCGGCCACCACGGTGACCCTGGCCATGGCCCAAAACCCATCCCTTAACAGCCAGATTCCCAGCAGTCAACCATCACGAAAGGCCAGCGGCGTTGGAAACCAAAGAGCAGGAGCCGCGACGATATGATGGACATACTGATACAACTTGCTCTCCCTGCCGAGGCTAAACCGCCGGCTGCCCGACCCACTCCGGAGCCAGACTGCGTGCCGCAGCGTTGTCGCAAGAGCGCCCCAGAGGGCGCGCGTCTCCCTTCGTGGCTGCCTCCCAGGGGCCGCCCGCTCGCCACCCGCGGTCATGGAGCGGTGCGAGTACCACACGAACCCAACCCACCGCCACCCAGGCATCCGCGCACCCAACCACTAAACTGTCCGGCTAGCTCTTTCCGCATATCCGCGCTGCCGACTACGTCTGCTGTTCCGGGCTCACGGACGTCTCAGAGAGGCTGCGGGTGCTGTGCCGTGCCACCAGCAGCGCCGCCGCCCAGCCTTCAACTACGGTGCAAACGGCGGGTGCCGCCGGGGAGCAGTCACCCAGCTGGCCGGCCTCTGGGCCCAGTCCCGCCAGGGCAGTGGCCGGCAGCGCCCTGCGAGGCTCCCCACACGAGGCAGGCCGTGGTCTGGGCTGTGACTGGAAGGGGCTCCGCTCTGTGGTGGGGCTGGCGGGGCAGGCACTCTCCACGAGGAGGTGTATGGAGGACCTGCCGGGTGGTGGCGACGCACGCGGCGGCGACGAAGCGCCTCGCAGGGGACCAGACACCTGCGCGGCCGGCGCTGGCGGCGAATGCAGCAGTGGCGCCGCCTCGGCTGCCTTGGCGTCCTGGGCCATGCGCTGACCGCTGCATGAAGTGCACCCGCCGCCGCCTTGCTGCAGCAAGTGCGACTCCGGCAGCCGCGAACTGCCTGCCGGCGCAGCGGCAGCCCACGGCGCGTACCCAGCCCCTGCAAGCCCATCGCAGGTCGGCCGTCGCGGCTGCGCTGCCGCAAGCTCTGCGGCTTGTGCAGGCAGTAGCAGAGTCTGCGCCTCCACGGCCATTGAGGCTGAGATCATGTCAGTTGCATGGGCGGCAGGTGCTTCAGCCAGCCTCCCCGCTGCGCACACGCCCGGTGGCCGCGGCAACTCGCAAGCCGCGCGGCCGGGGCCCTCAGGGCCTGGCAGGGGAAGGCCCATAGGCCACGGACACGGGCACAGGCACGGCGCCAGTGGCTGTTGCGTCGCCAGCGGCATCGACAGTGACGACGGCCTTGAGAGCTGTGGCCCCGCCTGATCCGCGTGAAGCGGGCCCTGCCAGGCCGGCTGCTGCTGCCACGCCGATTCCTGCCAAGCCGGATGCAGGACCGGCTGGGGGGCTGGGTGCGGCGCCGGCTGGAAGATCTGCTGGTAAGATGCCGTCGGCACCAGCGGCGCCGGCGGCACTGGTGACGCCAGCGGCGCCGAAGCTGGCGTGCAGATGCCGGGTGTCAGGGCACCGGGTGCACAGACGACGTCGGGCGTGAGGACGGCGGGTGGCGTGAGGTCCACCACGATGACGGTGATGTCATCCTTGCTGTTACGGTCGCGGCTGAAGCGGCCGATGGCGGAGGCGGCCATGCGGATGGCGGCGGCGCGCGGGGCGCCCTTCTCCTGCGCGCGGCGCACCACGCGGCGCGCCACGTCGGCGACCTCCTCGTTGGTGAGCACGTTGGAGACGCCGTCGGTCGCCAGGATGAGCAGCTCGTCGTCCGGGCAGCGGGGCACCGAGGTGACCTGTGTGTGTGGGGGGGGGGAGGGGTTGAGAAGAAGGGTGTGGATACCGACGGGAACGGGCGCCAGAAGCATTCGTCTCGCGCGTGTGTGGGTGTGTATTGGGGGGGGGGGGGCAGCAGCAGGCGAATGGTGGTTGTGAATACGGAAAACAGGAGCGTGAGCCCGTACCACGTGTGACGCCGGAGGGTTGGGGAGTGTATGGTGAAGAAAGCGCTCCGGGCATGGAACAGCAGCTTCTCGCAGCCGCTGTGGAGTCGCGGGCGTCACGTGCTAGGGTGAGGAGGCACGTGTGAAGGCAACCAGTTCGCGACCGCGTGGGTGGCGGAGGCGCAACAGGTTGAGGTGCTCGTGGCGGAAGCAGCCACTCCTCACCTCGGGCTCGGCCGTGACGCCAAACTGCTTCAGGTCCAGGTCGCCGAATGCGCGGGTGGTCGCAAGGACGCCCATCACGCGCTCACCCTCGTTCCACAGGATTTGCCCACCGGCGGCGATGATTCGCTCCTGAGCAGGTTTGCGGAGCACGCGCAGCCTCGTCAGCAGCTGGCTTGCTCACCAGCCACATTGGGAATGAGGTGGGCTGGAGCTGCCACAGGGTCCGCCCATGCAACGGCTATATTATATTCAGCCGGGGTGTTACCCTCGACGCTGCGGGGCAACCTGGTACGAAACACACGGCGGAGCTCTGTGGTGCACAGGGCAGAGCCAAGTTCGCGGAGGCTCTCCCGCGCGCCATTACTCAAAGGGCCGTAGAGCCAGGCGGGGGGAGGGCCGTGGGTGTGGCGTTCAAGGGGTTTTGCTTCGCAAGGGTTGGGCCTTGGCAAACGGCACGACGGCGGTGCTCTTGATGACCCACCCGCTCGTCGACGCGCGATGGCCTGTGGTCTTCCGTCAGTGCTATGACCTGCCCACGGCGAAGGAGGAGCGCCCGCGAGTCGCCTGCGATGCAGACAAATTTGAGTGTGTTCGCAGTTTTGGGGCTTCGGGCGTGAGAATCAATCGCGGCCTTCAACATCGGTACTTCATTGGAATCAGTCTGAACAAAGGGCCTAACCGCAGCTTCGTTCCAGCCTGGTACCTGAGGGGTTCGAGGGTCGGCGGTTGGGCGGTGGGCAGGCCCACCTCCCCACACAGGCGCCGCGCTTGATAGCTTACCGCAGTGCGCGATCGTGATGTCCTTGGCGCGCAGAAGCGCGACGGTGGCTGTGCTGCCAACGTTCGGGCAGTTGAGCGCAGCGACGTGGTAGTCCGCCGCCCGGAACGCGTTGCTGAGCGCTTTGGAGCAGTCGGCCGTGGATTGCAGGCAAGCTTCCAGGTAAAAGTATAACGACGCGGCCAGGAAGCGGCTTATCACCGCTCCTCTCCCCTCCTCCCTCTCGCAGCCGTCTTCATGACCATGTCCATGTCCATCAAACACTCCAACAAAGGAACCACTGGCCGAGGTGTACAAGCAGTACGCATCCTCAAGTGGGCGTGTGGGGTGCGGCAAGACGAACACACTGGCCAACTCTTTGGCGACTGTCTGTGCTTTGACACTATGTTCTCTGCTGAGCCCCATGGCGCATGCCTGGCGTATGTGAAAATGCAGCAGTTAAGGTCCTGCTCAGGTGGAAGCAAAGTAATATACTTCTTAGTGCTATGACTGTGAACATAGCTTTGCATGCTGAGACTGTTTTGTTACCATCTGCAAAAGCGGCAGTTGAGGGCCGTACCTGGTGCCTGACCCGCGCCTCAACCGGCTTATACTGACTTTGACTTGGCAAGCACTCACAGCAAGCTTCATGATATGCTTGCTGGCTTTCAGGTTTACAAATCAAGTCGCCCCCCTGTCGCCTTCAGCCCATCATGCTGAGCAGCGACTCCTGATGACAAAGCAGAATGCATCCTTGGGTTTCTTTCAACATTTCGCCTGGGGGGCACAACCGCCATACTGCTTGCCACACTCAGTTTCGTGGGAGAAGCTTTCCTCATTGTCTCTGAAGCAATGCGCATCCAACACATACAATTATTCAGCACTAGAAGACAATGTCTGGGAATGATTGCGTAACCCCTCAATGCCAGCATATCGATTTGTATGTAATGGCAAATGGAAGCAGTCGTCGCCGTCTTCTGTACATAATAGGCGTTTTCACATGTGATTGCACGGGGACCTTTCGTCTGCTGCTAGGGACGTCCCATCGGCTTTGGAATTCCTTAAGACATACATATCTAGCATATAAATACCGCGCTGCTTGCACTGAAACAGCTTGCAAGAGCTTCGCCGCCGCCAACCGGTAACCCACCTGATCCTAAGGCAGTACTCGAACAAAGGTACTGCAATGACTTCGGGTCGGGTTACTAAATTCCACCAGCAGACAGTCACACAGGCCGCAGCAACAACTCCCTCAGCGGCTGAAGCGGCACACGTAGGCATATTCTCCCCTACGTCAATTGGCTGTCTCGCCTGCAAGTGCAGAAACCGCCTTTATTAATACCATCGTCTCTTTCGTGCGTAGGGCACTGAAGCTGCCAGTGGGGCGCATGCCGCAGCTTAAGACGACAACTAACACCCAAGTGCGTTGTGTTCTCTTTAGGACTGTTCTATGGGCGGCAAATCTATTGGCGTGTCGTCCGGTGAACTGACAGTTGCAACGAAGTGGAGACCGTCGGCAACCAAGGGTCTGGCGTGCGGGTCCAAGGTTGGGTCCCCGCCAGCGAATTCGTCCCTCGTGTCATTTTTGTTGTATGTTACATGTTGCAGGCGCGCTACAAGTAACAAACCCATATGAGCCGGAGGCCCAAAGGGTGGCCAAAACCAGAACTGCATTAGGTATGCGCTAACGACCAAAAGGGATTCTAGTGTTACGGGCAAGGAGGCTAGCTTGGCCTGATCCGGAGAGGCCATCAGCTCACGCATGTTGCCACCAGAGAGCTGAGCCTCATACCTGCACGGTGTATATGCTGGACACCTCATCAACACGTGCTACCCGTCTTCCACCTCTCGGGTATCGCACAGTCTACACACGCGCTGCTCGATTAGCAGCCAGAGGTCAACAGCACATTCTGACACGCATAAGCTTTTGATGAGCAGCAATAGGCAGAAGTGCCATCGTACGTGGCAGCCAGGAGACGGCGGCCCCATCCATGAACGGTAGCCCCATCCAATGCGTATATTTCGCCATCTGGATACCCGGCTGCTTTCTCGTGTCATGTGCCGCTGGTGACACAAAGATGTACGAGAAGTCCCGGAGTCGCTGACCCTCACGACACCTCCATCAAAAAGCCAGCATTCGGCACTTTGCCGTGCTGTACATCATTCCCGTCGCGCCAGGGGCGACACTCGAGTCGTCAGACAACCCCGGAAGAGAGCGCACAAGTCATAATGCCTGCAAGCAGGCTGTCTGGGCCCCCACCCACCAAAACAAGTAAAGCCGTGCATCTGCGACGCCCCAGTGACGTGGCTACGGTACTCAGGGATTGGAGGGATGGGATGGGAGGACCCGCCTGCTTATTTCCGTCGCCGCCTTGCCTCGCATTAACAGACTCTGCGGTGTGCATGTCAGTAGAGGCGGATGCCCTTCGTTCTGCAGCTTGCTGTAGCCATCGCATGCTTGTGCGTCAGGCGCAAAATCATGGTCCTTCGTGGTCCTTAAACGAACCCCATTACTTTAAATTCGTCCATGCCCTGCCCTCGCCCCAAGGCTTTGGCAAATTGCGAACCTGCTGGGCTGAAGCCCACTTTCTCTGCAGTTTCTTCACTTTCTGTCACCTGTCTCAACAGTCTGCGGCAACTTCCTTGACCTGTGAGCGCCCCAATGCATCCCGTGCGTTGTGGGCTGGCCACAGGCGACCAGAGCCACCTGCTCCAGTTCGCTTTGGTCAGAGGAGGTCAGGTCTCCCCTGCTTTTGGTAGAGGCTACAGGCGGCAGCATGTCGCACGTGCCACGGTATGCGTGGCGCGTCTCCGCGTGCCCTCCGCCGTCTCGAGCGTCTCCCAACATGTGCTGCATGACGGCTCGTCTCTGCTCGGGGGGTTCTGACCTTGTGAGATCCTGTGTCTGGGCACCCGTCGCACATGGGCCACTGCTGCATGGCCACTGCACCCGTACACTGTACGGCAGTGCCGTGGCCCGTTGCGCAGGGTCTGCGCCAGTCGGATTACTTCTGCCTCTAGATGATGCCAAGCCTGGAGCCGATCTGCAAACTCTGTGAACAGCCCTAAAGCGCAAGTCCCGCCAGAAGCCCAAAGCCATGTAATCCAGCCTGTTGATTGCTGTAATAAATGCATAGTGTGCTAGAATATCAAAGATTGTGCCAGTTGCAACCGCTCCGACAGCGCGAGAGGGCCGTTAAGCTTTGCGCGCAACACCGCTACAAGCAGGAGCGACATAGCATCGTCGAGGCAGAGTCCTGGAGCCGCATAGAGCAGGCTGCAAAGGTGACAGCGTGCCAGTGGGTAGCGTGCCAGTGGGGTCATGTCCATTCCCTTTTCCACCCTGCACATGCCGTTGGAACGTGACAGCTACCACGTGTTCAGCCCGGTCCGAAACGTTGGGAAACGCAATTAACGGTGATCCGGCGTGGACACGTGGCTGGTGTGCAGTCGTCAGCGCGCATTGCAGTTGTGGTGTTTGAGCTGGGAGGGCGCATCTCTGCGCTGAGGGGGGAGATCAGCGTATTGGCAGGTGGCCGAACAACTGACAGCAAGTGAATTAAGGGAGAGCCGCAGCTGCCTGTCCCCGGTGGTCGCCAGGGGTTTGGCGGGCACCGCTTTGGTGCCCGCGGTTGGGTCCAGATTTGGTCCCCGCCAGGGGCGCCAGGATTAACAACGCAGGCGGGACGAACGTCACCTGCCTTGCTTTGTACCCGCCCGCCCTACTGGAAACGACGCCCCTTCGGATGTGTATGACCGTAGAGGCGGGCTCCCTCTTTCTTCGCAGATTTCTCTGTGTATTTCTCAGGCAGAAAGTGCGGTAGGCTAACCGAAACCCAATCCCGCCACTTGTGTGTCGCCGCAGGCCACGCTAAAGGGAAATCCCGCACAATACCGCTTAGCATTCAGTTACCTGGTCGACCTGGCATGCGCCGATCCCAATGAACGGCGTCTTGCCAAGGCCACGGTAGACCGCCTGGCCGAAACACTCAAGGGCATACCGTCCCTCAAGGTGGGTGGGTTGGTGGGGCGTGGGGCACGTCAAACATCGAATCGGGCCGGGCGTTAAAAGTTGACTGGAGCCCGCCGACGCGGACGCGGTGCCCGACCTTGATTTCTGTGGAAAGGTTACTGGAGAAGAGGCGAGGAAGGGCGCAGACATCAGGAGGGACAGATAGCCGTCCCGTGACGAGACCCACAGAAACCATGCCCTAAGTACAGCGCACCAAGTCAGCCAAGAACAAACACCGACGGCACGCACACGGAGAGGAGGAGCCCTGCACTGAAAGACCACATAACATGAAGGCAGGATAACGAAAACAAATGAGAAGCGGAGACGAACGCCAGGACAGGAGAGAAACCAGACCAGGAGGACCTGGAGCCGTCTGCAAAGCCCGTGAGCCCGGCGGACTTGGGCAGAGTGCAAAACACCATCGGCGCTTGCGTTGAAGGAAGCGGTCTGTGTGCGGCCGGCGCAGGCGTTTGGTCGGCCGGCATTTCGCGACGCAATGGATGGCCTCAGTACCGGGTGCACGGTTGCCGGCGGAGCAACGTGACGGCCGCCTCTCCCAGGCGTCTCGCTCCGCCAGACCCGGCCGCGTTGCCTGCCCCGCCTTTATTGCTGCGCTAACGTGCGTCGCATTTTGGCTGCTCCCTCCTGCCCACCTCGCCGGGCTGCGGCGCAGGGTTCGCGCCAGGTGGTCGGAGGCAGCTTCGGGCGGGGCACGCACATCACAGGAAACTTTGACGTGGGTACGTTCGGCGCGTGGTGTGCCCCGGGCGTGAGCGCGGGTTTCAAATGAGCTCGCGCCAGCAGGGCTGCAATGCAGGGCGATATGAGTTGACGCAGTGAGGCCCCATGTGTTCCATCCACGAGCTACCCGCAACCGACCGTGGTTGCGTCTCAATGCGTCTCCAAGGCACTCTCTCGTGCATTGGTTGATGCTGCGATCGCCCGAATCGCACGAATGGGCGCAGAAAGCAGAACAGGCTGCGCAGAGTGACGCTTGTGTGGCGTTGTGCAGCGCTTGGCTGTGCTGATGGAGTGCGGCGGCCTGACTTTGGCCCCTCGACACACGCAGACCTCTTGCATTTCGTGAGCGAGTTTAAGGGCCGGCCCCTGCGGTACCCAGAGGACTGGACCAATCGCTTTGGTCCGGTACGGCGCCAGGTGCTGCCTGAGGTGCGTGCCGTACGTGCCGTAAAGTACGTTCGCTCCTCCGCACTGCCCTGCCACGCGATCCCTTCTGCATGCAGCGCTACGATATTGCGTTGCACGGCGTACGGCCTGTCACTCGTGCTGCCGCTCGGGGTGGCCACATGCCGAGCTGCTTCGCAAACCCGTTCTCGTGAAGAAGCAGTGGGCTGCGAGCGTAAGGAACGGGTTGACGCAGGTGGTGCGGAGGCTGAACGAGCTGGACGGCTATGCGGCCGAGCCCAACGGCAACCCCGGCTACCGCTTCGCCCTGAAGGAGTGCCCGCACCTCGCCCTGATGCTGTGGCCTGCCTTTGTCCTGAGGGTACGTTGCCACGGACCTGCCTGCCGCTGTCATCGGTGCAGGCCCTGGCGTGCTTGGTTGTTTCTCGTCTTCGCGCCAAGCCAAGCTGCTTGGTGCGATCGTGTCGTCCCATTCGTGTCTGGGTGAATGGGACGCCAGAACCACTTATCCGCAAAGTGCTGCAGTACGTGTGGTTTTAGGGCACGGGGGGGGGGTACGGAGCGACTCTATTCGGCAGTCATCTCGCAACGTTAAACGTAATGATGTCACGGTCGGTGACGTCTTCGTGTGCAGGGGCAGGTGGGAACGGTCCAGGCTGACGTGCTGATCCTCCCAGACCTCGCCTCAGGTACGGCGGGGTGTGGAGGGCAGTCAGCGGAGCGAGTGCATGGTCCCTCATGCCCCGGAGCTTACACCACCCCTAGGGGAGCCAGCAGCCCATTGCTGTGTTGAGGCTGAGATCCTGCCGTTTCCCTGGGTGGCGAGTGCTGCAGCCACGCTCCCCGCTGCGCACACGCCCGGTCGCCGCGGCAACTCGCAAGCCGCGCGGCTGGGGCCCTCAGGGGCTGGCAGGGGAAGGCCCATAGGCCACGGACACGGGCACAGGCACGGCGCCAGTGGCTGCTACGTCGCCAGCTTCATCATGGCGTTATGCCCTTGACAGATGCAGCCCCGCCTGACCCGCGAAAGGCAGTTATGTTGTTGTGGAAGTATAGGATGCCTCCGGTTTACCTACCAGGCTCATCACGGGATGAGCCGGGATGCCCGGGTTCCAGGTCCAACTGTCGCTCCCTAACCCGCTGCTGCTGCGCAGGCCTCAGGCCTGGGGAGATACCTGCGGAGGTGCAGCGCCGGAAGCTGATGGGGCCGCTGTACAAGCAGGCAAGTGACGCCTCGGGTTGAAAAGGAAAACGCATATGACGAGCGAAAATGACGCCTCGTGTGTGACATCAGGCTGCCTGCCCCGCCGGTAGTCTATTGCCTCTGCCGGCAGGCACGGCGACGTGGACGATACCGGTATGTCCATACGGTAGCATCAATCCCACACCAGCGCGCTACTTCCTCGCTGTACAACTGTGCGCCGGGTCCGCCTGCCGTGGGCGTCTTGTAGAAATGAGCGTTCGCCGCTCCAGCGCACGGTGGCTAGGTAGCAGCGACGAGCAGGCGTAGCCCCCCCAGGGCTTACGTCGGGCAGCATTGCCGATACGGCCATGTGCTGCATTCCCCTCTGGTTGCAGCAACCTGACCCGACCTGACACCACGCTCGCTTTTGCCCGCTCTCCATGCCCGCATATTGCGTGCGTTGCGCCCAGCTGGAGGCCGGCGACCCAGGGGTCACCTACGAGCGGCTGCGGGAGCGGGCTGTCAGCGAGGCGTTCGCCGAGTGCGTGCGGCCGATGCCTGAGTGCATAAAGAGCGTGGTGCGGCTGATGAAGGTGGGAGCAGCTGCTTTCACGTGTCCACCGGCACCGGATCCAAACGTGGCCCAGGGCCTGAATCGGGCACCGCCGCTCATCCCAGCGCCAGCCTGACTCCCTGGGATGGAGGGGTCCAGGTGGGGTCTGTAACGGCGCTGGGATCCTGCGCGGCCACAACTGCTGTGGGTGTAAAAGGGCACCGCGAAAGGACCCGTCCGCCCGGTGCGGATCCCGGTGCGAGATTGAAAAGAACTGCATGGCGCTCGGCTCCTGGTGGGGCTGGAGTGCGCTGCCAGCGAACAGACGGACACGCGCCCTCACAGAGCTCGCCCCTTCCTCTCAGCTTTAGGGTCGGCGCGCGGCCGCATGCCGGCGGTTGCATTCCAGTCTGTGTCCCGGCCTGCGGTTTGAATACGGTAAGGTGCGCCAGGCGGGATGCGACCATCGCCGCTCTCATCCCTTGCTCTCAGCAGAAGCACGTGCCATCCTGCACCCCCGCTCGCGGCTTCCGACGGCTCCCGCCTACCGCGGCGCCATCTGCATCTGCATCTGCATCGCACGCAGGCCTGGCACAAGCTGGGCTGCAACCGGCCGAGGGCGGAGCGGATACCTAGCGTGGCGCTGGAGGTGCTGGTGTGGGCGGCTCAGCAGGAGCTGGAGGAGGAGCGCGGGGGCCTGTTTGGGAAAACGTGGGTCGGTGGTCGGTGGTCGGACACTAAGCTAGTCCCTGAAAGCCGGGTGTGGGGCGACCGGGTGGCGGGACAGGCGGCGCGGGCTCGCCCGGGGTCAGGTGGTGTGGGCGGCAGGGGGGCGCTCACTGCAGAGAGCTCCGACTCTGTTGCTATGAGCCGCCTGTTGTTACGGCGCACGCCGCGCTCCAACCCCTAGCCGTGTGTTCCGCCCCTGCCCTCCCGTCTGTCCCCCAACCCCGCCCCGGCTCCCTGCCGCCAGGCTCACGTTTGACAAAGATGAGCTGTTCAGGAGGGCGCTGGGGCTGCTGGTCCGGGCGGTGTGGGAGCCCGGGACGGTCGTGGCTGTGGACGCGGGCTGCTGGGGCTACCCGCGGGAGCTTGCCCTCGCCTGCGAGCGCGTCTGGGGGCAGGACCCCGTGCGGGTGCTGCACCCAATCGACCCCACCTGCAACCTCACCAAGGTGCGTACGGCAGGGGAACTGTTTGTGAACGTGCGCACGACGGGTGGTCTAATAAATTGGCTGGTGGGGGGACCGCGAGGCGTTGGTGCAGCCGAGCCCGATGCAGCCGTAGTACCGGTAGCTGGGCCGGGGCCTGTGGCGGAGCTCCCAACGGGGCTCCTGAGACATGTTTTGCCGTACGTCGCGCGGTGTTGCCTGTGTGTCTTCTGTGTAGCTGCGGTGCGACTGCACTTTGCCACCCCCCTTGTCTTTATAC
>LSYV01000029.1:148925-159597 GCA_001584585.1 Gonium pectorale | reverse complement strand
TCCACCCTCCACCCTCCACCCTCCACCCTCCACCCTCCACCCTCCACCCTCCACCCTCCACCCTCCACCCTCACCCTCACCCTCACCCTCACCCTCACCCTCACCCTCACCCTCACCCTCACCCTCACCCTCACCCTCACCCTCACCCTCACCCTCACCCTCACCCTCACCCTCACCCTCACCCTCACCCTCACCCCACACGGCGTGAGGCCGCAGACGTCTTCGGGGCGGCAGTCACCGCCCGCATGCGCGACGCGCTCTTCCAGCTCGACGCCGCGTGCCCCCTGCCGCCGCTGGAGCCCGCCGCCCTGGGCGGCCCCGGGGAACCGCTGCCGCTGCCGCCGGCGGCGGCGGCGCTGCCGGGCGGTGTGCCGCTGGGCGCCGTGCTTTCGTCGCTGCTGTGGCTGCCGGCGGCGCACGGCTGGGTGCGGCCGGTGGTGGCGGCGACGGTGGCGCGGCTTGCGGGCGGCGTGGACGCGGTGCTGCGGGCGGCGGACCGCGGGGCGCTGCACATTGCGCCGGGGCTCATGGAGGAGGTGCAGGTGCGGCGCAGCGCCAGGCGGAGGCGAGAGCCGTGCGACCTGACGACCCGACGACCCGCGGGGCATGGCGGGGGTGCTGTGTGTGTGCTGGGGGGGGGGGCGGAGGGCGGAGGGCGAACGCGACGCCGGCCTGCAACAGGCAGCCTCATCCTGAGCCCCTCTCTGTCCGGGGCAACACACACAAGGCTGCTGCCGCCGCTTGCCGCCATCCTCCTCCTCCTCGTCCGCCCTTCCGTTAGCTAAACCCACGTCCTCAAGCCCCCCCTCTCGACGACTGCAGGACGCCGTGGGCGCCATGTACTACCTGCTGCAGCACCACGGCCGACACATGGCGGCGGAGGCGGAGGCGGCGGCAGTTGTGGCGGAACCCGCGGCGGCCTCGGGGCTCCAGGCCTCTGGGCGCGACGCGGTGCTGCGGGCGGGCGTGGCCATGTTGCGGGCGCTGCAGGGCCGCGCGCTGGTCCGGGAGGCGCTCGCCTCCGCCGCCGTCGTGTTGTGGGCCGCGTCGCTGCTGCCCGGCGTGGCGCCCGGCGCCGCCGCCGCCGCCTTCGGGCAGGGCCTCTTCTTCACGCCCATCACCGCCGGCAGCGGCGGCGACGGCGGCGGTGGCGACGGCGCTACCGTCCTCGTGTATGACGGATACGACGGCGTTGACGGTGCCGACGCAGGCGATTCAGCGGCGGCGGCGGCCGCCGTCGCCATGGCGGCGACGCGCGGCGCGGAGGCGCCGCTCGGCGGCTGGCTGGACGCCTGGCTCCGGAACCGCTGGGCCGGCGCCGGCGGGCTGGTGTCGGAGCTGCGCCGCTTCTCGGCCATCGGCCGCATCTGCTCCCTCAAGGGCCTCGTCACCGCTATGCCGCGGGAGGCGACCTGCGCCAGCATATGGTCCGTGGCGCCGCCCGCTGATGCGGCGGCCAAGGCTACTGCTGAAGCGGCTGCGACGGCGCCGTCGGCGGCCACGGCGGCGGCGACGCGCTGGCACTTCCTGATCGACGGTGCGCTGGCGTACGGCTGCGCCGCCATCCGTGCCGCTCCCGACGCGCACTTCAAGTTCCACGCGGCCTGTGTGCTGTGCTTCTGCGTCTCTAAAGTCCACCAGTCGTGGCAGCAGCAGGAGCAGGCGCAGGCGAAGGAGCTGGAAGCGTCCCAGGGGTCGCAGCGGGAGGGAGGAGGGGCGCCGGGGCCCGTTGCGGGCACGCAGGGCGCGGGCGGCTGCGGCGCTGCCGCCCTGCAGCCGCCGCTGCTGCGCTCCGGCCCGCTGGCGGGGCTGATGGATCTGGTGTGGGCCAACCTGGACGAGCCGCTAGCGCAGACGGCCCGGCAGGTGCGGCCCGCCCTGCCCTGCCGTGCGGCCCCGCCCACTGCCGGCCTTCCTGCGTCCACGCCGCAACGATGTGTACTCTATTGTGTGCGTGACAGCGTGCGATGCGGTGTGGGCGCCTGTCCCCGCCCTCCAGGGCTGCCCGTGCCCCTGGGCGTGTTGGGCGGCATGGGAGCTGTGGCCAAAGCCCTATGCGTGTGTATGTGCCCTGCCCCTCCTGCACCTCGGGCCCGTGGTAACCGCCTTTGCCCTGCCCTGTCGTGACCCACGCGGCCGCTCCTGCTCCGCCATCACCATTTTCAACCACACCAGCCTCGACGTCATGCCCGGCCGCTCCAATGCCCCCACGGCCCCCCTGCGCTCGTCTCCATCTCCGTCCTCATCAACCCACGCCCCCAGCTGCCCGCAATATCCCCGCCACCCCTCCCTCCGCCCCTCCGCCCCTCATGCAGCTGCACGAATCGTTTGCGCTGCTGCTGGAGGTGCTGGCGTGCCAGGAGCAGCACGCGCCAGGGCGGGGGCAGCTGCCGACACTGGGGGACTTCAAGCGCCAGGTGCGTGGCGCGGGGAACTGCGCTGCGGGGGCCCGTGAGCCAATTCCACGGCTCGCGCGCGGAGGTCCGTTTGAAGTACAGTCCCGTCCGGTCCGGTTGGGGGGTTACCTCGGTGCCTGCACTGCCTGAGCCACGGTGGTGCATATCGTCCGGTGCACCCTTGCCGGTGCTCGTCCGCCGCACCCTTGCCGTCCCATTCCGTCGTCACTCCGTCGTCCCTTCCGTCCTCGCCCACCCTGTGCCCTCACCCCCACCAACCCCACCAACCCCACAACCGCCACCACACACCAATGTGCGAGTCAGGCACCCCAAATCTTCAACACGGTTTTATGGGTGCCTGGCCCCCAATCCCAAGTGCCCCAAAACCCAACCCAGATCCCCCCAAATGCGGGCGCAGGTGTGCTCGCAGCTGCTGGCGGTGCCGTGGGACCGCAAGGGCCGCTACGCGCCGCTGGGCTGCCTGGCGGAGCGGGGCGAGGCGCTGGCGCTGCTGCGGGAGCAGCCGGGCCTGGTGTCGGAGGCGCTGCTGGCCATGCAGGTGGGGGCGAGAGGGGCGGATTGCAGGGGAGGGGCGGGGAGCCCGCGAGGGGGGCGAGCGGGGGAGGCCGAGGGGCGGGGGTGCGCGAGAAGCTGGGGGTGAAATGAGCAGTACGGGGATCCGCACTGGGCGCTGTGCCCTGGTCGAAAGGGTGATGGTCAGTCTTTGGTGAGCAGCCCGTGAAACCGCGAGGTGCGGATGGGGAGACCGTGACGTTGAGGAGCGTCCTGAGTAGAGGAGCGTTGGGCTGCCGCCACGGTTGCTGCTATGTGAGGTGAGGTGCGAGGCTGCGGGTGGGCGGCCGACGATGCGCGCTGGCTGCGAGACGGGGCAGGGGGCGCGTCCGTTGTGACTTGGTTCAGGAGATGGCATTGGTGCGGATACGACGAGAAGCAGGGTCAGGGCTGAGGCCACGTTTGCAGTAGCGACTACGAGGACGGGTCTGGCGCTTGTGCATGCCTGGTCGCAGCCGCTGTCCGGAGGCTCCTCACTTTTATGCACCCGACCGGTTCGCCGACCTCCCCCTCCGGTTGGCCCCAAACCCCCAATCCCCGGAAACCCAGAACGACACGACGGCCTCCGCCGCATCGTCCTTCCTCAAGACGCTGCTGGCCGCGGCGCGCTCCGAAGCCGCCGCCGACCCGCAGCGGGCAGCGGCGGCCGCCGCCGCCGCGGCAGGCGGCGCCGCCGGTGCCGCATCCGGCAACCCGTGGGTGGCGCTATGGCGCGGCGCGCTGCTGGGCGTCCTGTACAGCGGCAACGAAAAGCTTCGGTCGTACGTTTCCGTACATGCGCTGCCTGTCGTACTAGGCCTGGAGCCGTCGGCCGCGCTGGACCTGATCCGCGCCGTACTGGCGGACACGTCACCCGAGCCGGTGCCCGGCACCTCCCGGGTGGCGGCGCTGGTTGCCGTACTCAAGGTGCGGCATTACTGTACTGCATTTCGGGCGGCAGTTGTGACGGTTGCCGTGCCACGGCGGCTGTGTTCGTACTTGTCGGTGGTCAACGCGCGGTCAGACCGCGCGCGCCCCTCCTCGAGCCTGCTTACCGTCCATGCGCCGCCCCGCAGATGCACAGTGCGCCCTATAGCCGTGCGGGGGGCTGTGTCGGCCGTGGCAACAGCAATCATTGCGGCACTTGCACGCTCGGAACAAGTTGACGCGCCGCCCGGCTCCCTCTTGCCATCCTCCCCCGCCCGGCACACTCCCCGCTCGCGCCCCGACATCTGCCGCACCGGGCGTGCACGCACACCGCATCCGTCTGCATCCGTCTCCCACCCAGCACCCCGGGTCACCTGGCTGCTTGACCGCTCCCCCCTTTCTATCCCGCTCCGCCCCTGCCTGAGCGCCTCCACCCGCTTACCTCCCCCGCCCTCCCCCGTCCTCCCGCCCGCTCCCTCCCGCCTGTCCTGCCCCCGCAGGCCGCCCGCGGCATGGGCCTGGTGTCGGACCTGGACTCGTTGGTGGCTGGCCGCTCCCGCCTGGCGGTCGACCCGGAGGCGCTGCTGGGGGCGGCGGTGGGGCACGCCAGCGAGGCGGTGCGGCTGGACGCGCTGGAGCTGGCGTGCGTGGCGTTCAGGACCAGCGACCCGCCGGGTCGGTCGGTCGGTCCTGGAGGGGCCCAGGGAGGGAAGAGGCTTTGGGCGCGGGTGATGAGAGGGGAAGATGGCTATAGGGGGAGGCGATAACGGAGGCAGTCGGTGCGGGAAAGAGCGGTGCCCAACCCCTCTCATAGCCAACCTTGCACATCCGTCTGCGTCCCCGTGCGTGTTCGCTCACGCCTTCCAGACATCACTGTCCCGCTCCTCCCAACCATTCCCACGTTCGCGCAGGCCGCCTGGAGCTGTCGCTGGCGGCCCGCTGGTTGCGCCTGTGCCTGCGTTCTACGGCGCTGGGCTCCCGCAACAAGTGCCTGGTGCTGCTGACCAAGCTCATCGCGCGCATCCGGATGGCGGTGGCGAACTGCGCCAACAAGTCAGTGGGCGGCGGCGGCCCGACGCAGGGGGGCAGGGGGGCCGCACGGGCGAAACCCGGAGGAGGGGCCTGTGTGTGTCTGTGTCCATGTGTGTTGGGGTCCTGGGGAGGAGTGAAGCTGGACAGGGCAGGGCAGGGCCCGCGGGTGGCTGGCGGATGACGCAAGCGCATGGTCCCTCGCCTTTGCCCTCACCTGTGGGGTTGCGTTGCCTTGGTTCTCTTTGCCGGCCGTAGCAGGGCCGAATGTGGCCTCGGTCCGGTTCCGGTTTTCTGCTTCTCGTTACCGGGTCCGGGTCCGGGTCCAGCCTCCAACCGACGCTCCTGGCAACCCGCAGGTTGAGCAACCGCGGCGGCCCCGCGCACCCGTCGAATTCCAAGGGCCGCGGCCTGCAGGTACGGCCCGGCGGGACGAGGAGGGCCCCCGCCCCACGCGCGCGACACAATGCTCTGCACGTGTGCGTGGAATCCGGCAGTTGGCTGCGGGCAGTCCTCCAAGGCAACGAGGACGCTCTCCACGAGCATCCCCTGGCCCTCTTGCCTAACCGTGATTGTAAACGCAGTGCCAATCAGCACTGTACAGTTATAGAAAGACGGTAAATGACAGAGTCCTGTCGCGCTGGCTTCATCCGGGCAGGTCCTGTTCAGCCTGGGCGAGGAACCACAAGGCGCCAGCGGGAGTGGCGGGCCGGGCGGCAGCGCCGCCCCCGCCGACCCGCGGTTCACTGAGCTGGCCGCGCTGGAGCGGATGCAGTCCTTCATGCAGTGGCTGACGCGGCTGCTGGTTTCGGGGCTGTACCCCGGATCGCCGTATGAGCGCCGCTTCTTCGCGCTCGAGCTGCTGAGCGTCGTACTGGAGGCCTGGGGGCCTGACGGTTCCGGAGCTGCCACCGCAGCCAGCGGCGGCGCCGGCGGAGGCAAGGCTGGCGGCGGCGGCGACGGCAAGGGCAAAGGCAAGGGCTCTGTCAAGGGCCTGGCGGAGCCGGCAGTCCCGGCGGCGGCGACCGGCCGTATGGCAGAGAGCACCTCTCTTACTCTGCTGCCGCGGGGCTATCATTTGGCGTCCACGACGGCGGGCGGCGGCGCGGGGGCGCCGCCCTTCCGGTGAGAATACATGAGTCCCTGCCTGCTTGCCTGTTGACACTGATGAAGTCGTGCGAAAGGGCTGCCCCGGGGCCCGGAGGTTTGGAGCTTGAGGACTGCGCTGTGTGACAAATGGACCTGTGCAACAAAGTGCGTGTTGTGCGTTGGCCCCGCGTGTGGTGCCGTACAGGCCGTACTGTCCGGAGCTGCTCACCGCCAACACGGTGGCGCTGCTGCTGGCGGGCGCGGTGGACAGCTGGGACAAGCTGCGGCAGGTGCGGGTCCGCTTTGGGTTCCGGAGCGCGGCCCCCTCCCCCCCGGGCGGTGCAGGCATCCGTCTCGTTCCCACCCAGACATGCGCCCTCACACCATCAAGCACGCTGTTTGCTCGCTGTTGCCCTCGCCCGTGTTTCATAAATGCATAAATTGTTTATCACCGCAGTGCATTTATGAAACACGGGCATGTTAGCTGTACGCCCTAAACACCCGTTAGCTCCTCGCATCACCAAATTGCCGTCCGGGCTGCGGACACGATAAGCCCTGGGCCGGCGTGTACGGCAACCAGTGGCGCGACTTGTTGTCGCGACTAATGGTACCCCGCGCGCCGCGTCACGCCCTCGCACCCGCCCTTCCCGCCCCGTCCTCGTCCCTCGCCCCCCAGGCCGCCAGCAGCTGCCTGATGCGCCTGCCCACACCGCTGCCCGGCCTGGCCACCGGCGAGCAGCTCACTCCGCTTCTGCGCTGGGCTGTGGGGCTGCTGTGGAGCCCGCGGATGCGCGAGAGCGACGCGGGTAGGCGGGTAGGCGGGTGGGCGGGTAGGCGGGTAGGCGGGTAGGCGCCGCACCGCACCTCACGGAACCCCGTCGCGTCACCGCAATCTCTGGGGCGCCTGTATTCTGTACGTCTGTACCGCACCGCACGGAACCCCGTCGCGTGTCGCGCCGCCACGCCGTCAGGGCGGCTGATGGGTGGTTGCTGCGAGGGGCGGCGCTGTGTGGTCCGCGCAGGCGGTGACCTCCCCAACTCTGTCTCTGATTGTGTCATTGCGGTTGCGGTTGCGGCTGTGGTGTCGGCGCTCAGGGTTATGGTAGTTTGGGCACCGACCCTTGGCCGCCGTCGCTCTATCCGGGATGCAAAAATGTCAGTCAGGAGTCCGGAAGAGGTGCCTCGGAGCCATGCACGCGCCTCATGCGGTTCGACACCAGGCGCCCTCCACCCTCCGCCCTGAACCTGTACATAGTGCGCCCCCGCCCCTTCCCACGGCTCTGCCACAATCTCCCAACAGGAGCGCGCCTGATCAAGATCCTGTACGGCAAGTACGTCGCGCAGCGGGGCTGGCGGCTGGTCCTGCAGCCCGAGCCCCTCGCGCTGCCGCCCGACGAGGCCGGCGGCGCCAGCGACCCGCGGGTCGGCGCCCACCCGCACGCCGCCGGCCTCGCCTTCCTGGACGCGGTCGTTGACCTGGTCAACGCCCAGGTCGTGGCGGCGGGGCAGGACCTGCTGGCGGCGTGCCGGCGCAGTCTGGCCCACGGGCCGCTGCTGCTGCTCCGGTACTGCGCCGAGGACGTGCCATGGGCCGCGATGGCGGCGAGCCGGGAGGGAGCCGCCGCTGCGGCGGCGGCGGCGTGGGCGGCGCGCGCGATGGCGGCGGTGGAGGCGGTGGTCGAGGTGGCGATGCCGATCTTGTCCCGCCCGCAGGTACGGCACGGTACGGCACGGTGTGGCGACTGGCCCCTTCACGAGGCGGGGAGCGGCGCAGAGGCGCCCGTTTGAGGACTTGATGCTGTCACTGCTGTGCCCTTGACCGCGCAGCTGGACAGGGACCGGGTCCGCGCATGCGCACGGGGTCGGGTCAAGGAGGGGAAATGTGTGTGTGTGTGTGTGTTAGTGAGGACACTTCCACTGAAGGTGCCCTTCTTGTGGCTGCTTTGGTGTGAGTCTGCCCGCCCCGGCCCCCGCCCCCGCGTGTGCCGTCGCCCCACGCGCCGTACCCATCAGGAGCGCAACGTGGGCGCGGAGGAGGTGGATGCGGAGGACGGCGGCGAGGACGGGCAGGACGGCGAGGGCAGCGATGAAGGTCGGTCGGAGGGCTGCGGGGCCCTTGACCGTCACCGAAACCGACATCATCCCCGCCGCTGTGGCTGCTGCGACCCACATTGTGTTCCGCGTCAGAACGAGCACCGGCACCCAACGCACTTAATCTCGCCGCCATCCCAACAAAAGCAATTTTGATTGTTGGCCTTCGATCCCTGGGTGTGGCGCCGCAGGGAGCGCCGACGGCCTGGGCCCCGAGTCGCAGGTCATCCTTACAGCATGCTGGACCAGCGTCAAGGAGGTGGGGGATCCCCGGTTCGGTGACCTGGGACGCTGCCGGCGGGCGGACGGTAGCGCGGCTCCAGCGGGCCGCTGCGATGGCAGGGCCAGGAGACTCAGGATGCTAACAGCTCGCCGCCCGCACAAACCCCATGCCACGCCTGCTTGCCCCGCAGCCCGTCGCAGAGGCGCGCTCGATTGCCGTCGATTTTGGACCCGGTCACGCCACTTCCGCCCGCCCGCGTCCCGTCCCCCGTCCCCTGCCGCAGGTCTCGCTTGTGCTCGCCACGCTAGTGCGCCACATGCCGCTGCCATCGACGGCAGCCGAGTCGCCCGCCCAGGAGCCGGCCGCCGCCTCCGCCGCCCCGCCGCCGCCACTGCTGAGCTGCGGGCAGCTGCGCAGCATCGGCGGGCTGCTCCTGCGCATCCTGTTTGACATGAAGCACAACGGGGCGGTGGAGAAGACGTCGCTGGCGCTGGGGGTGGTGGCGGAGCGACTGCTGCGGGCGCCGCTGGCCGAGCTGAACGCGATGCCCAAGCCATGGCTGGAGGTGGGAGGCCTTTGTTCTGGCCTTTGTGCCTTGGCTCCGGGCTCGGGGAGCACGAGTTCTGGCGCCATGAGTGACATAGTCAGGCAATTTGAATGCAACGCGGGCTTTTGCTGTCGGCGGTCATCTACCCCGTCATGTACTGCCGTTGACGCCCGGACGCTCATCGCGTTGCGGCTCTTTGGCCCCCTTGCCCCGTCCGGGAGGTTTGTGTGCCCGCGAGCGGGGCGCCTCTCGCCCCTTTCCCCGCCTGCGGCCGCGCCATAGCGGGCCCAACCTAAATAGTCCCCCGATCCCCCCCTCCTTAGGGAACACAACCCCAACCCCGAACCCGCCCGGCCTGGCCACAGGCCTGCATCGCCCGCATCCTGGCCCCCGGCCAGACGCGCGACGACATCGTCCGCCGCTCCGCCGGCCTCCCCTTCGCGCTGGGGCCGCTCTTCCGCGCCGAGCCGGGCAACGCGCCGAAGCAGCTGCTGCCGCGCGGCATGACAGCGCTCCTAGCCACGGCCGCCGCCGCCGCCGCCAGCGCGTCCCTCACACGAGACGACGCGCCAGCCGCCGACGCCGTCGGCGCGCCTTCGGCTGAAGGTCCGAAAGGGGCGGAGGCCGAGGAGGCGAATGCGTATGCAGAGGCGGTGGTGGTAGTGGACGGCGTGCCTGTGCGACAGGTGTGGCCGGTGGTCCACGCGTTCAACTGCCTGCGCCACGCCTTCAACGACTCCAACCTGGCGGTGGACACGTCCGGATACTTCGCGCCGGCCATTCAGGTACAGCAGCCTCTCCAGGGGCCAGAGGGCCCGAGGGCGCAGCTGGGAACCTGGTTGATGGGGCGGCACGGCTACGGCTTGCAATTCGTATCCGCCCGTCGATGTGCTGAGCTGTGCTGCGGAGCGATCCGTTACCGTATGTTGTGTTGCCGTCGCAGGCCTGCCTCCGCGCGCTGCGCTCCCCCGCGTGGGAGATCCGCAACAGTGCCATGCTGTGCTTCACGGCGCTCACGGCGCGCGTGCTGGGCTTCAAGAACGAGAGCAGTGGCGAGTCGAGCCGCAAGGCCGTGTCCGGTGAGGGTGGCTGGAATTGAGGGAGGCCGAGGGTGGGGGCGGAGGGGTGAGGGATGCGTGGCGACGGGTGGCGGTTCCGGGGCGGGGAAGGGCACGTGAGCAGCCGTCGTGGCGTGAAGGCGAAGTGGGTTTCGGGCCGGGAGGCCCTGAGGGCTGGGCCCCGTAGACGGGAGTCGTTGCGGGATGTGCAACGCATGGTCAGGCGCAGAACCTGATAACCGTATAGGGAACAGCAATCTCTCCTCACTCCCCGCGCCTTGCCTGGGATTGCCGTCCCGTGTCCGTAGGCACCGAGTTCTTCGCCCGCTTTCCCGCGCTCCACGGCTTCCTGCTTGAGCAGCTCCGGGAGGCAGCGGCGGAGCTGGAGGCAGCCAGCGCCGCCGGCCCCGCCGCCGCCGCCGCACTCGCCAACCCGCACCCCGGGCTGTACCCCGTGCTCATCATTCTGTCGCGCCTCAAGCCATCCCACATACGCGACGAGCCCACCACCGCCGCCGCGGCGCCGGCCTCGGCCGACGCCGACGCTGACGTGGACGGTAACTGCCTGCCGCCTGCGGAGTCCCAAGTCGACGCCACTGCGGGTACCACGGAAAGTGTTGGAGCGGCGGCTGCGACGACGTTCATGGCGGCCTGACGCCCCTCGCCTTCACGCCGCTGGTGCGGAGCTGCGCCACAGCGGCACCGCTGGCGGTCCGCCGCCTGGCGGCGCGGGCGCTGGTGCCGCTGGTGGCGGCGCCGG
>LSYV01000029.1:99764-139623 GCA_001584585.1 Gonium pectorale | reverse complement strand
CGCCATGCTTCGGCGTCTGGCGCTGAAGCGGGTTAGAGACGAGGACCATAACCCGCTCCCCACCCCAATATTCGCAATTCGTCCGTGCCCCCCCCCCCGGCTTTGACGGTGTAACCTGTAACCTTCTACACCAAAACCAGCGTGCGGCCATACATCTGGGATTGGACGCTCCTCACCTCGCTCCATCTGGTAACTTTCGAACCAAGTTTGCACATAATTTCCTGCTTCTCCGCCGCATGCCTACGCCATGCCCTCCCGCCGTACGCCACCACGCACCCGCTGAACGAGGCGCGCTCCATCCCGCCCAACACGTCATGGCCGGACACCCTGCCTGTGTTTGCTTCTTGTTGTATCTGCGCTCCTGCAGGCGGTGGGGATCTGCCCTACAGACCGCAGCCTGCAGTTTCGGGCCCTTTGCCTCGTGGCTGATCCCCCTTTTCACTCGCCGTTTTTTTCTGTGGAAAGGTTACAGGCGGAGAGGCGAGAAAGGGCGCAGACAACGGGAGGGACATGCAGCCCTCCCGTGATGAGAACCACCGAAACCCTGCCCTTTGCGTCCTTTTGAGTCATCTGGACCGCTAGTTGGCTGTCTGGGAGTAGGCACGTCTGTCGCTCAGTTTGCGGCTTGCGCTTTGGCTGCAACGGCGGGCTGAAGGAATGAACGATGTAATGGCTGACGGAGTAGTTGAGCAGTGCGGTGCAAGCGCAGGCTGGTCGCCTGCCTGCACTGCACTGCTGTTTGCGCTCAGTATTGCTTTTGAGACCGTCCTGGCGTTGTGGACCAGGAATGTGGGATCGTATTCACTGAATGCCTCTGTTGGCGTGCGTCGGTCGCACTGACGCGCTTTCCGCAGTAGAAAACCCACCTACGGTAGTGGTCGCACAGAGGCGCTTTTCGCATGAGAACTCGCTTCTTTCCGACGCACGATGTCACCTTGTGCGTTGTTACGGTGCCCACATGTTGTGGAATGGTCGCAAGGGATGGCGGGTTGCAACAGAGCATTTGAAATGTCTTGTGCGCAAACGTATGGATTCCATGTGGACACGGGCCACTGGGTTTCTTCCAACTTTCGGCGACGGCATGCGAACAATGCCAATGGGAGCCGATCCAGCTGCATCCAGCCTGAACATACCGTGCGCCGCCCGAAGGCGTGCACACTCCCCGTACGAAACTATGCAAGAGCAGCACGACTCCGTGCGTTTGTACGGACCCAAGCGGTATCCTCCATGTTTGGCTGACCGGTTGGATGCAGACAGGGTGCTACGCGGCCATCATCCACACCGTTATGCCAGCGGTATGATGCCGGAGCGTGGGCGGCTTCATGGACCACCCCGAGGTCTTCGCATGCGCTTACCGCTCCCGCTTGGCGCTGTGGCCGGCGGGTCCGCCCGGCAGCACCCTGCTGCACAGGCTCCGCTGGCCACTTGGCGGCGGCACTGCGGAGCCTGGCGGCGCAGGAGGTGCGTGGATTCGCAGCTGGTATCGCTGCTTGCGGTCGTGGAGCGCGAGTGGGACGGCGGCTTGTCAACAAGGGAGGCGTGGCGGCGGGCGCGGCAGCGGCCTTGGAGCCTGGCGGGGCCTTGGAGCCTGGCTTGGCGGACGTAGGGCTCGAGGGTTTTAAAAAAGGTTACATGTACCCAACAAAGCCTGTGCGGCCATGAATAGATTGCAATTAGATAGTTCAAGGGCCAACTCCCTCGCAGGCAAGCCAGCATCTCAGGACTCAGATTGATGGTCCAGCATCGACTACTCCCTCCAAGGCAAGCTGCATTCGCCAGACAAGTAACTCAGGCTCGGGGGGCACTGCGGCCGCCTCCTTTTCCTCTTGTAGGGCGTCGCGGATCGTGGGCGAACTGGGCATCGCGTTGGGACGCGGCCTCAATGCTGTGGAGGATGGCCGCGTAGCACCCTGCTGTGCGGGTAGCTGTATGCGGCGTGAGGTGGCGAGGGTACTTGGGAGCGCACACCGTTGGGCGTGAGGCCGCGAGCATGTGTGGGTGCTGGGTGGATGAATAAGGGATCAGTGCAGACTGCAGAGGTCTAGGCCGTAAGTTGGGAAGATGGTATGCTAGGGCGGTCTTGAAGTCTGGGATTGGAAAGCGCCGTACCAGAGCTCAGCCTATGGTACCATGTGCATTGTATGCAATAATGGTGATCCGCGGCCCGCACAGCACAACGACCCCCCGGCGATGAGCTCTTTCAGCGATGGCTGGTCGCAGGAATTCACTCTGTGAATGAGTTACTCCCTTCCCTTACCAGCCCACACCGCTCCCGCCGCGCCGCCAACGACCCGCGGGTCGGCTCAAGAGAGTCCTGACCGCCGTCGGCCACGTTTACGCACGGACTGCATGGGAACGTGCGCGGTATTAAATGATGAGTTCCGGTTTTCCTGCCCCCGGCATGTTGTGATTACCGCGCAAAGGCCAAGTTCGTAGCCGGTTTGTAAGGGGAAGGCACCAGCTGCCAAGAGCGGCCCAGATGAGGCGGCCCACGAGTCCGCGGTCGCAGCCTCGCCCTCACATCCCAGTTCGCTGCCGCTCAACACTAGTTCTGCGACATACGGTCTGTGGTTGGCCGGATGCCGACTGAAGCCTGCGCATCACTCAGTATGCATTACGACAGCAATTCGCCTTTCACAACTGCAATGCGTGGCCGCTGCGAAGGTTAACGCATTGAACATGCTTCTAGTATGCAGCTCTTCAGCGTGCCGGAACCGTCCATCATTCTCCACACCGCAGCAACGTCCATGCGATACCGCGCACATAACAGCCTGCACGCGCTCCCCCGGCTGCTGCATCGCTGCGCCAACGCGGGACGGAGCACCGTCGTAAAGGCACCGGCGGGGCCTGTTGAGACTGCCAGCCCGAAGGAACCCCATGCTCCACTGTTCGAAGTATCAGCAAGCTCCCCTCACACCCGCCGTGCCCATGCTTTCAGCGACCCCTAGTCCACTGTCCCTAAAACGCCACCGCTAGCAGGGCCTGCGGTCTGCCAATGTGCACATCCACGACTGTGCGGCGCCAAATCATCCTGTCGCGGAGCAAGAGCCAGCGTCCATCTTGGGTAGCGCCACCACATCGCCTCCCCACCTCGCGACTCAGCCATGGTGGCGACACCACATACGACACCCTTACCGTTGTTACCACCTGGAGCCCAAGCACGCTGCGGTTCCGAGCCTCCGCCATGTCGGCTCCCACACGTCGCTGTGGCAAGACGCCGCCTAACACCATGTCCCTGACGGCCGGGCGGTGACAGGGTGGCACGGCAACGGGAAGCACCACACCTCACGACTTTCCGTTCTCCTTGGCCTTGCCCTCCGCCTCCTTGGCCTCCTTCTTGGCCTTCTCCTCCGCCTCCTTGGCCTCCTTCTTGGCCTTCTCCTCCGCCTTCTCCTTTTCCTTCTTGGCGCTCTCGCGCTCCGTCCACAGGCGCTGCTCCTTGTTGTCGATGAGCTTGTGCAGCGCCAGGATTGACCGGACCAGGGAGGCGACGTAGATGACGTGCATCATGTCGTTCGACTTGACTGCGGAGGGCCAGGACCGCAGGGGTGGGGCCGATTTGCATGAGGCGTGCAGGGCTCGGGATACAGGGTGCCTCCGGGGGCTACTAGCATGGCGCGAGCGCCCTTGCTTGGCGGGTACAAGCAAGAACGGGAGCGTGCACAATGGTGTGTCACGAACCATTGAAGTAAAACCACCCTGAGCGGGCACAATGGTGTGTCACGAACCATTGAAGTAAAACCACCCTAAACAAAGTCAGTAACATGAACCATACAACAATCT
The DNA here is from genome assembly GCA_001584585.1 of Gonium pectorale. Taxonomy (NCBI): domain Eukaryota; kingdom Viridiplantae; phylum Chlorophyta; class Chlorophyceae; order Chlamydomonadales; family Volvocaceae; genus Gonium; species Gonium pectorale. The sequence goes on along the minus strand of LSYV01000029.1, from coordinate 135,840 downwards.
TCTTCTGCCCCCCTTCACGCTTACATCCTTACGCTATGACCTGCAAGATGAACATTGAGTTCGAACGGTTTTGAGAGTAACCCCCTCCTTGCAAGGACATAAGCCCCCTGAGCCCTATCGCTGGGTTCAAGTCCTTCCCGTTGCCCTGGACTCCCATTGTGGTAACCGCAACGTCCCCAGCCTGTCTCACGGCCGTCCACCCTTCTCCGGCAACGCCTGCCCCTGCCAGCCATCAAGCTCACTACAGCCAAACTCACCAGCCAGCGACTTGGAGAGCGCCTCCACGTTCATGTTGGGCAGCAGGTTGAAGATCTCCTGCAGGTCGGGGACCAAGCCGCAAGACGGACAGGCGACAGGGAGCAAAACCACCGTCAATCCTGGCGGATCATGACTACGGGCGAGCCGGAGCACCTCCGGACCTGCCGGGGAAGTGCAGGCCCGGCTGTCAATGTCCCCAGTGGCACACCGATGGCAAGCACGCAGCCACCACTCCATGCAATGGCAGCATACATCCCGCATGCAGTTGCCAGGCGGCCGAACTACGCGGCCCAACAAGGGTTTGAAGAGGCCGTCTCAAGGCCAGCACACAGCTATATCTATTCCCAACCCAGCTGAGGCAGGTGTATCGCGTCATCCTGCCTGAGCTCCCCACCCACCTGCACGTAATTGACGATGTCGTGGTTAACAGGCAGCTTGCCCTCCAGCACAAGCCCCATGTACTCGGAGATCTCCTCCAGCCGAGACTGGCAAGAGGGACCGGGTGCGGGGCGGAGACAAGGGAAGGGCAGGATGGGGAGGTTGGCGGGAAGCTGGGGGCATGTAAGCCGAGAGTGCAACAACAACAACGCTTTTGCAAACTGTGGCTGTTGAATTGCAGGTCGACGGCGCAGCAAATGCATACCGCAGTTGGCAATCAAAGCCAAACCTGAAGGAACACTCGTGCCCGCCCGGCAGCTTCACGCCCACCCGACGGCGCCCCGTGGCGACCCGGACGCGTCACCACCCTCCCGCTTCCCCCTGGCGGTTTAAACCCCGCATCCATAAGGCGCGTCCACCGCTGGATAGGCCCATACTTGCCCAATCAGAGCTCCCGCGGGGCACAGGAGAGCTGATGCTTATGGTCATGCCCTCTCTAGCCCGACGCCTTTTTGCCCCAGCAGGTGAGCGGCAAGCCCCAACCAAGCCGCAGCCTCACCCCTCAGTTCGGGCCCAGATCTGCGCCCCATCACCCATTCAGCGCTTCGCGTTGCGAACTGTTTCCCAACTCTACTCCCACCCACCCACCTGCAGCCCCTTCAGCGCCAGCAGCTTGGAGGAGACGTCACCCGCTAGGCTGGACAGGGTGGCGTCCTTGACGTCGCGCAGCAGGTGCTCCACTCCTGATGGGAGAGGTCACCGAGGAGCTATGTTTGCAGACGAGCTTCTTGCCTGTGTTCATGACGACACGAATTGACACCCGGCGGCAGGGCCGGCCCGCAGCTTTTGGAAAGACCTCCTGCCGCCCGCCTTCACCGTTCTCGTGGTAAGCGCTCAGCGGCGTGTCAACCATGTCCAACATGGCTTCGTATGCTAAGGCCTTTCGATGGGTCCTCAGTGCCGGGCATGCCGGGCGCTTACCGGGGTCCCAAGAACCCTAATGAAAGCCCTGCTTTGCGTTTGCTGCATAACCGCGCAGCATAACCCCGCAGCATAACAGTGGTCATGAGCGGTTACTCATCCGGAGTTCAAGTGCAGCCCAGCCGTATAGGCCAGCTTTGGCCAGGATACTAATTGCAGCTGCGCCATAGCCAGCCATTGGTAAGCCTGCTCGCTATGAGCGCACATCCCCCCACACTGGCATTCGCGATCCCGCAGGCGCCGGCCGGCCCAAAGCCGCGGCCGGCCAAGGTACTGCCAGCAGGACAATAATGGGGGCGCAACGCCCCTGGAGTAATGCACGGTACCCTGGTCCCGCAGCTCACCGATCTCCTCCGCCTCCGTCTGGCCAACCTCCGTAGGCAGGCTGTTAAATACCTGGGGTTCGGTCGAGGTGTGCAAGGCGAACCCCCTCAACAAATGAGGGCAAAGACGGCTGGAATCGTGTAGGTCGGCGCAGCGCGGGCAGTGCGCGCACAGACGTGCGTTAGGCACACTTGGTGAGGATGCGCGCTCGTGGCGTCACGTCTGGTCAGCTCCACCTGGGAGCACGCATGTCGTACCCACCACGGTACACCAGGCGACGGCAAACAATGACCCCTATGCCTCCCGTGCTTGCCCCTCGTCTAGAATGCAAAAATATATTGCCTTCCCACGCTCCCGCATACGGACGCCTTGTGGCGTTGTGGCCCCGACTCCCAGCACTCATAGCGCTGTACCGTAGCATCCATTGCGCCCCGTGCCATTTCACGCCGCCTACCTTCTTGGCCTTCTCCGTGCCGTCCGTGCGCACCTCGTCCACCGAGTAGTAGGCAGTGAACGGCAGGCCCACCTCCTTGGGCTGTGGCACAAGGCGAAAAGAAAACACGTCGTTGCAGTTGGCTGTGGGGTGTTGTTAGAGGACCCCACCTGGCTCGGGACCTGGCTAGTGAGACCCGTTTACTTCGCTCTGTCCCCTGGATCCATACATGCGTAATCCCCGGATTGTCCTCAGCAGCAAGGAGCGTCCCATGTCAAGGCGCCGGGGTACGCCGAAACTGTGTCACGCCACTTGGCACCTCCCCTTCCCTGTAAGCACCTGAACTTCGCAGATCACCAGCACGGGGTTATCGCAGAACTGGCGTATGAGCTCGTTGATGTCTAGATCCGCCTCGCGGAGCTTGGGTCCCGTGCTGTACCAGCCCACGACCTTTTCCCGGGCTGCGGGGGACACGCGCGGGAGGCCGGTTTGAGGGCCAGCGCGCTTGTAGTCGGCAATGGCACCCAACCCCGACGCACCGTTGACCTTTTTAAACATCTTGTACATCTGCTCCAGGTATGAGTGGTCCAGGAACCAGATGCTGGGGTCATGGTCGTCCTCCTCGAACGGCAGCGCAAAGCTGTTCGTCACATCGACTGTCCCCTTGTATAGCTCTCCAAGCAGCACGCCCACTACGCGCTTCTTCGTGTCCTTGGCGACACGGTTGTAATGGTCGACTACCGACAACAGGACTAGGGGGTGCAGAACTACTTTCTCTGGACCTGCCGGCATTGTGCCGGTTCAGCAGAGATCTAGGGAGAAGCGTTCCGAGAAGACAAGGCAAAGCTAGATCGGAAGGTTGGGTTTGGATGGAACACTGAATTGATGCAATACTAGTACTAGGCTATGCAAGGTTTGAATCTAATAGCAAAACGACTCTGTCACTTTGGAATGGGGCACCGCAATGCATTACACTATGCGGCACCCGCGCGAAGAGACGGCACTTGGTAGAAAGGATTAATCCGCCTTATAATCGACGGGGTGATCTTTATACAGTATTGTGCATTGCGTCCAGTGGACTTCGGCATAGCCCACGCCCACGGGTCGGTAGTGCCCGGCCACCTTCATACCTGGCACCCGCCACAAGTTGCCCCGGTGCGCCCGGATCATCCGCCGCTGGAACCGCACGCTCCTTCGCATGGGGTCCCGTCCACGCTGTTAGTCATACGATTACTATCTCCACGACTCCCGGAGCAGCAACATGCCCATAGTCCATTGTACATGCCTTCATCGACATGATGACGCGTCGTCTTTTGGGGGCACAGCGCTGTTACCCTCCCCCCCGTGCCGTCTGCACGCGCTCCTGAGAGCTTCCCCGGCATCCCCGGCATCCCCGCTCCAAGGTCCCGTCAGCTCGGCCCGCCATACTTAATGTGTCATGCGCCTAGGTACGCATAGAGCCTTGATGTCGCTGGGCACTGCTGCGGTCTGATAAGCTGCTTCCTCTGGGACGGTGGGGCGCGTCCTGCTCACTCCTGACCCGCCTTGCCCTCGAGCGTAGTGCCGCAGGTCCGGGCGTTGCTGTTGCTGCTAGAGTCTTAGCTTCGCGACTATCACTGCGTTTCCCACGGAGTATCGGTATCAGAGCCACAATCCATCGACTGGTCTGCCCATCCGGAGGCGCTCTTAGTTGTTACGGTGTTTAGCGCCAGCGTCATCAGCACGCAGTCTGCCTTTGTGTAACACTCGCTTGGTATCTACCGCCGGGTAATGCTCAGGTAGTGTATCGCTCCGTACGCCAGTTAGTTGGGCCATTGTGTTGCCTGCCCCCTCGCCCCTCTTTTTCCAAGGCGCCAAGCCGGATCAGCCATGTCACGGCAAGCGTACAGTACGACAGTGCTGCACAACGGTTAAGTCAGCAAGGCGCGTTCAGGCAATCCGGACCCGGGGATACTCTTGCGGCAGGGCCGGGTAGACCAATCCCATATGCACAGCCAGTTCCCCATACTATTCCAGTGATTTTGCGTGCGTAATCACCCCCATCTCCCTTGAGTCAGCCAAGTCACAATCCCTCAATCCCAGCCGGCAGCGGGGCTACCCCACCTGCAGGCTGTGGCCAGGGGTTCGTTGCAACAGTCCGCCCTGCAGCCCATCAACTTCACTACGAGTGCCGCTATTGCACCGTTTGCGGTGCATAATGTCTGTAAAAAGGTGCAGCCATTTCAATCTAGTAGTATTTGCAATGGGCGCTCAAGACCAGCACAACATACCGCCAGCGCACAGCCGCACAAAGCAGTGAAAGGCATCTAAACCACAGTAACAAACTGCGGGGGTAGCAAGTGCGCATATCCAGGCGTCCGTGCAGGTGTGTGCATGCAACGGCATGGTGTGCCACTGCCCGCTCATTTCTACGCCAACCGCCAAGGGGCTGCACAGCACTTGCAAGGGCATGATGCTGTTTCTGCTCAGAAGACGAGCGTCCAGCTAGGCCCGCCGCGTGCATGCTACAAAATTGAAACGCTGCAATGAGAGAGCACCAAGATACTGCCTGGTGAGGGCTTGGTACTGTGATGGCCTTCCTGTGAGCGGGAGGGCCCGTCGGCCCGTTCCTGCATTGTCTTGTGCTTACCGGCCCTACCGGTAACGTGACGCCGTCGAGTGCGTAGGGAACAACGGCGTGCTCAGGGTGTGCATGTCCGTAGAGCCTTTGCCGCTGTTCACATTCGGCTGTATTACACAGATGGGTTTTGTCTCTCTCTGTGCAATCCAAGGATGTGCAATCGGACGGGACCCTAAGAGGCAAAGGCCATCGAAGGGCACACGTTTACATTAAGCGACGTAATGAGTGTCACCTTGCCACGGCAACTGCAGCCAGGATGGTCCGAATGGTTCCCTAGCGCATGCCGTTTCCATTCGGCTGTCCCTCATGCCATGATTAACCGAGGGCAAGCAGACATTATTGTGCAAAGCGGTGATTGCGATGAAATGAAAGATGCATGTACTTGACTATGGCGACTGGGGGCGAAAGTGCTCATGTGCCTCCGTCCTAACGGGGGGACATGTGTTTTCGTGCGTGTGCGTGCGAGATGACTTGGGGCAAAACCAAGTCCGTTACTCCCTCATTTCAGGAGCGTATATTTGCATCACATCCCCGCCCACGTCCGACGCAGGTCAAGCGCCTCCGACCGAGGTGAAGTACACCTGTACTTGGTGTCCGGCGCCTCTGCAACAACGGCAACCATGCTCCATCTAATTGATTCTATACACGATACGCAAAGTATGGGACACAGGACTGACCCTTTGCTGTTGTGCCCTTCGTCGCTTTTTCGCAACTACTGAACCCGCTTTGACTGCTCCGGATGTGAATGCATAATTTTAGGCTAATACCAGGGTCTCTTGGTGCCGATATGGCGAGCACGCGACCTGCTTGACACGGCGACCTTCTTGACAGGACGGCAAGGCGGACAGGATGGAGCGTCAGAGCAGCTTGGGGAGCGTGGGCAGTGGGAAGTCTTCAGCCACCAAGTAGGCTGCCGGAAGCCTTAGTTATACATCTCCTTTTCCAACAGAGTGCTGCGTGGACTCGAACCAGGATTGTGAAGGATGCTCAGAAAAATGGCGAGTCCGTGGAGAACCAGAACGCCAACAATGCACTCCTTACAGCGCTCTTCGGGGTGAGTCGGACCACTCAGCTTGGACGGGGACCGCGGTTGACGGGTGAAGAGGGTGTTGGCGGCGGCACTCGTAAGCCGCATGCTGAAAGGTGGATTCGGGGGCCAGAGGGTCCGGCACGAGGGTGATACCCATGTGCCATGCCGTGTGAACCCCGCAGGTGCTGTTTACCCTTGCCAAGGAGAAGTACAGCGACAGCTGGAAAATCGCTGTCCTCACGGTGGTGGTGGACTTCTTCCTCATTTTGGCCATTATGCTGAACCTGGAGTACCCGTGGGCCGTGGACCCGCACAACCCGTGAGTGTCACCTTTCACCCTCGCTTCCGGCGCCAGCGGCGCAAGACGGCGTGCTGCAGCTCCCCGGGCCTCAAACCCACACCCGCGGCTGTATGCCTGCACACCGCAGGTTGTTCAAATTCCTATGGATGCTTGAAATACACAAGCCCCTTGCAGCGGCGGGTTACAAGTTTTACGTGGTCGTGTTCTACATCCTGTCAGCCATGCTCTACGTCTCGGTCATTATCTGCGTCTGGGTGGCTTGGTGCTTTAAGAACGACTCCTTTCCCTTTCTATGGCCGATCAAGTTTGTCCGTGTTGTGGCCAGCCTGTTCTTTGGTATGTTCTACATCGCAGCCCTGAACATCTATCTGGTCATTCTGGAATGTGCCCCGGACCACGGCGTCTGGAAACAGCACATTTGGCACGTCCGTAAGTGGTTTTTTCCATCCTAAAGGGACCGGCCTGCGAAGTCTTGGGACCCGGAGGTGGCGCCTTGCGCCAGGCGGAGGCTTGGGAACTGGAGGGCGGGCACGGCACTCGAGTACGGGCGGTGTGTGGGGAGGTGAATGCGCACGGTTCCATCTGGCTTTACATCATGCTATCCTGAACGTAGACTAGTTGTTCAGCTGGGGTACTGGCGCTTACACCAGTATAATGCAGGCTTTCAGCAGCGAGTAATATACCCTTGCCCTTTCTGTCTCTATCACCTTTCCGCAGAGTGCCTGACCATGCCTCATCTGGTGCACGTGGTGGTGGCCTTCATGAGCTGCTTCACATTCGCGGTGGCGGCGCTTCTGCTGGTGGGTTGCCAGCAGCAGAGCAATGTGCCAGCTCTGGTTTCCCACGACGGAGATGTCGCCCAGGGAGCGCAGCACCGGGCTGGTGGCAGCTGCTTGGGAAGCTGGGTTGCCGCCACTATACCAGAAATCCTTGGGAACGAGTTGCTTTTGGTCGACTGCGTTTTTTGGTTTGGTGGATGCCTGGATGTGACACCGGCCTGAGCGCACCCTCACCAGCACAGACGGTGACATGTTGAATTGCTGCACGTTGGTCACAGGGCTGCCGCTCAAGCGCAGACCGCGCCTCGTGGGCTCCTCGTCTGCCTCACTTGTCCGCTATTGGGGCCCCATCGCCTGTGCTGCAGGTGATTGCCGACCACGAGCTGCAACCCATGTCAAAGAGCCTGCTGGCTGCGCCGCACAGCATGTGTGAGCTCAAAGCTCAGCTGGCCAAAACGGTCATCACTGTTGTGGACATCCTGCTGTGGGACTTCCCGCGCGTCCAGGGTGTCGCGTTTGCACTGTGCACGCTGGCCACCTTTTACTACCACTTGAAGCAGGTGGGCGAAGCTTGTCAGGTTCTGTATTTTTGGGACGGCCCGGATACAGCTTCGCATTCTGGAATAGCTCGCTCACTAAATGGGCCCCCTGCCCAGACCCCCGCCGGTGGCACCTGCGGTCGCGGGGCACAGTGCCCCCTGCCGCCACCTGTCTGGCCATTTTGGCACGGCAACCTGAGCCCAGACACCACCTTCATCAAGGGATGTGTGTGTGTGTGGGTGGGGGGGGGTAAAGATGGGCGCCCCACCACCTGCCCACCAGGCCACTCAACCCTAGAAGGTCTTAGTTTGGAGCCTGCTCATTAACAGGCTGGAGACGGACGCGTTTCTGCGTCTTACCCTCTCGTCCTTCGCCTCCCGCGCAGCTGCCGTACTACACTACCTGGATGAACAGCTTCCGGCTGTGTTTCTTTGCCGTGCACGCCTGGGTGGGCTGCCACCTGTGCGTGCTGGTGTTTGCGGTAAAATCACACATCGTCAAAAAGGGTAGCATGGGCTTCATCCAGTGGCAGACGGAGAACATTGAGGTGGCCAAGATCATCACAGACGTAAGCTGGCCGGGCGCCGAGCAAGCACGGTCTTGCTGGGGCTGGACAGGGAAGATGGTTTCGCATTCATGCGAAAGGGTCGGGTGTGGTGTGGAAGCTTGCACCGCCTTGCTGCTTGTGAAGGTGTGCCGCGATGGCTGTTATTAGGGCATCCGCAACTGTCGTATAGAACAAGGGCCACGCGAGTGTGGCAACGTGTTGAAGGCTTCTGAAAGTTTCGTAACTAGACGCTGTGCGCTGCCCTGATATGGAAACCCCCGTTATTGGATCCTTCTTGCCGTCTCCCTCAGTCCATGGCGTATGGCGTGCCTGCCGTCTTCATCTTGGCGGGTCTTGCGGGCGGCATACGACTCCTGTACTTCTTCCGGATCGCTCTGAAGTTCCAGGTGTGTCAGTGTCTGCGTCGGCACCGGACTTGTGCGTATGTGTGGAACTAGACATCTGCCCTCCCAGCAATGCACGCCGAGTGATCGCTGTCCTGCGTGGAGCAGCGCCGCCTGGCGTTTCGCCAGAGGAGCACGCTACGCGCGCTCCTCCCACGTTAATCCTGACCTCTCCGTTCGTCCAGCTGTCCGCTCAAACGTTATGCTCCGCCGGGTGATATCAGTTACGGCTTCACGAGAGCCGATGCACACGTAACAATACCATAATTATCTCTCGTGTTGGGTCCCGCAGCGGCTTCAGCTGGACCCCACGCTGTACTCGAAGCGCATCCACCGCTTCGGGGACGACAAGGACGTGGAGATCTGCTCCCGCATCGCCCGCGTATGGGATGAGGACGGAAATCTGGACCAGCAGTGCGTGGACCTGGCAGAGGTGATCTTGCGGGCCGGCATCCAGCAATTTCCTAAGTGAGAGGGCTTCGCGGGTGCGGGCATGGGGCTGGGCTTTGGGGATTATTGACTGCATGGCGTGTATGAACGTCTATTGGGTACATGCCGCGGTGGGCGGCCTGGTGAGGCCCTTCTGCGCATGTTGTGCCATGTGCCGAATGAATACGGCGCAGAGCTGGGTCGCTTCCGCCATACCGGTAATGGCCGCTGATCCCAAATGTTCCAACGCCGTACCTTGCGTGCTATGCACAGATCTCCTTATCTGCACATCGTGTACGCCAACCTGCTCATCGATTGCCGGCAGCAGCTTCAGGTGGGGGTCCATATGGCTGCCTGTGAGCACGCAGGGGCCATGTGCAATGATTATTGGTCGGTGACTTGCTGCTTGCTTACGGACGCATCGGTGCCTTGTGTTATCCTATTAACTATTACTCCGCCCGTGTTGGGCGGGGTGTGCGATAATATCTTATATACGGCCCGGGCGGACAAGGACGAAGGTTTCGATGTTGCGCAACGTTGAAGATATTGACCTCCAGTACTGCACTCTTGCCAACAACACAGGGCGGCTGGGCACAGCTTGAGGAGGCGCGCCACATGCCCCTGAACCTGTCATACCGCTTCTCCATTTTCACCCGCGAGCAAGAGCACAAGCAGAAGGCGGCTGTCAGCAGCAGTGGCGAGAGTGCGGCCGACCTGGTATCGTATGTGGAGTTTCAGCGCAATTGGCGGTAAGGCTTGTGCGCTGTGGTGCAGGGCAGCGCAAGCCCCGGGGTGTTGGAGCGCGGTGCTCGAGGCCCGAACCGGACATGACTCGCCCGCTACGTGCTCTGCCAGCATGCATCGCGCGTGTGTAGGGCTCCTGTTGCCTCCTCACAGTGCGTACTCCAAAGTTAATTCTATACCGTATTTGTATGGTGGATGCGTGCTCACAAGCACGGTGGTGAAGCCATGGTAAAGCCATAGGACTGAACCGTACGTCACCTCCCCACCTGATGTGTTTGCTCGCTCCGCCATCAGGCTGATCCAGTCCTACCACAAGGCCGCACTGGCTGCCATGCGCGAGTTCTGGCGCCTGCTGCTCCGGGACGCTGTCAACCTCAACTCGCTGACTTCGGCGTTCCGAAAGATCGAGCAGATGGAGCGGCTAGCGGACCGCACCTACAAAGTCGCTCTGGAGCGGTACCCCAAGGTGTGAAGGCGCGGGCGGTGAACGCCGGATGGCTCACACGTAACCCTATGAATTCTACATATTTGTGACGGTTTTGTGTTCTAACGCCCTGCTTGCTTTCTGCGCATCCCAGGCGGTGAGGCTACTCCGCAGCTACGCCAACTTCCTGGAAACGGTTAAGAACGACCCCTGGACGGCGGCGCAGTTCTACAGGTTAGTCCGGGTTGGGCGCTGATCACATGAATCGAAATGCGCCCACGTACTGTACCGATTTGTGATGATTCATGCGATAGTCTGTAGCCGTAACACACACGGTGTCTCTCGCTGCCTCCCCTGGTGCTGGTTCAATCGGTGTGCAGTGAGGCCGAGAAGCAGGAGGAGGCGCTGGAGAATGCGGAAAACGAGCTGGCGGGCGAGGAGGGGCTCACGATGCGCAACTCGGCCATCATCACCATCAATGCCATGGTGAGCAAGGAAATGGCGGGCCGGACAAGCCCCGTGCTTCCTAGCCTTACATGCTGATGATTCTGACTGCCCACCACTACAACCTCTGTGACACTTCCACGATTCCACATGCGGTGTGCCACCCTTGAATGCTGCTCTCCGTTTGTCCCTTGCCTTTTGCTTGCAGGGCATCATTCAAATGGCCAACAAGCACGCCAGCAAGATGCTGGGTTACGTCAAGGGCGAGCTGGACGGCAAGAATGTGTCGTGCACCATGCCGCAGCCCTTCTCGGCGCGCCACAACGGCTACTTGCGCAACTACGTGACCACGGGTGAGCTTCGTGGAGACAGGCCCACTGGGCTTCGGCGCAGGGCAACGGCGCCGCAAGAAGCGACCCACTAAACGCACCAATATAACAACAAGGACGGCTCCTCAAGCACGGCATGTATGTGCTCCATGTACAAAAACTACAGATAACTCTTCTGAAAGGGTGTACACCATGATGTAGTCCGTCGATGTCGTGCAGTCTACAGGCCGGCTGCCTCACATTACGGCATACCCCCTGCACCCGCCACCTCTGCAGGCAAGGCGAAGATCCTGGACGCGCTGCGGGAGGTGGTGGCGCTGCATCACGACCGCTACGTGTTCCCCATTAAGATCCTGGTCACCAAGACGCAAGGCGTCGGGCAGGACTCGATCTTCATGGGGCTGCTTAAGGTGCGGCGGGAGGAGTCGGCACCTAGCTGTCCGCGCTAAAGACCGCACGGTACTTCGGGGATAACAGAGCCGAGACATCGGCTGCGCGCACCTAGGCTACCTGTAAACTCTTCAACCGAGTGCCAATGACAGGCTCCCTGCCATGTCGCCGCCCGGGGTTTATATTCCAGGAGGTGGAGAGCGACCCCAACCAGCTCAAGGCCTGGGTGATGCCCAACGGCGTGACGCTGTGCGCCGACCAATCGTTCACCGATTACGCTGGCTGGGCGCCCAACGACCTGATTGGGAAGCCCTTCGTCAACATCTGCGCGGAGCCGGACGCTGTTGGCAAGTAAGCAGCCGGCCGCCATTTGTCCTCTCGGGCCGGCCAACACGGCTACCGCAGCTTCGAAGGCCCCAATGATGTCCCCACCTGAGCTGGTGCCCGTTCTTTCCTGCCGCGGCTGTAGGTTCATCGAGCAGGCGGCACGCGCGACCGATGAGGACATTGCTTCGGGTGCCCTGAAGGTAGCTTGGGGACCCATGCTGCTGCTGTTTTCAGCGGGCGGTCATGAAACTTAGTCCTGGCCGGGCGTGTCGGGTATGCGGTGCCCTGTATATCAAGGTATTGTGGATGGAGTGCCAAGCCCTGCGTGGAGCTTCGTTACCGTACATGCGATTTGGACCAAATCGCACTGAGCCTCTGACGCACATGGACCGCATCGTTGTTGCCCTGCAGCTGGAGATGGACACGTTACTACAGCACAAGTACGCGGAGGATGTGCCCATCGCCATGCGCGTGGAGCTGGGAGGTGCGTGCTGAAAGTATGGAAGCATGCCGCACGACCGCTACGCACAACGTTTTGACGCCTTGAAGTCACGCTACAACGGTTGCGTTGTACCCGCCCAGCCTGGGCGTGGCCGACACCTGAGTCCTGAACGTCCTGCTCGTAGGCACCGCCGGGCAGCGCCTGCTGGTCCTCAACATGGTCCGTCGCGGGGAGCTCTTCCCCACCATTGTCTTCGACCACCACGGCCGCGTTCTTTTCTGCAACCAGGCGCTCTGTAGCCTCATCGGCACAAAGCCAAAGGACATGCGCGGCCGTGACATTGGGTCACTGCTGCCCCAACCGTTTGGCTACTTGCATCACCGCTGGATCAAGGATGCCGAAATGGCGCCCATGGGGGCGCGCACCCCGCCTTCGAGCTGCCGCGCCGGTGCGGTGCACTCGCTGGTATCGTCTAACGGTGTTCACGTGCCGGTGCGAGTGGTCATCACCTCCCGCGAGGTCTCCGGCGTTCACATGTGGGTGGTTCCCGCGCTCCGGGCAGTATGACTTCATGCTGTTTGGTGCTCATCCTCGCTGTCTCGTATAGTCTCCAATGTGGCATGCGTTCCGCAGCGCATGTTTGCTGGGTGGACGTCGTCATCCTGTTCAACAGTGACGCTGCTCCTGCCTTTGACCCTGATAACTTCCCAGGATCATCGCGCACGTCAACCGCGTCACACCCGAGGAGGCTCTAGACGAGCAGCGCCTGTCCATCACCACCGACCAGCACGGCCACATCGTGTCCATCAACGCCACCAGCATCCTGCCACACGCCGGGAGCAGTACCGCCGGCATGCAGCAACAGTCGGCTGTGCCCACGGTTGGCGACCCTGGCTCGGCGACGGGCCGGCCCCAGATCTTCGGCTTTCCGCCGGAGAACCTGGTGGGCAGGAAGTTGTACGAGGCAGTGGACATCTTCTATGAATGGCACGGCCAAGGTATGCGGTCAAACAGTGGCGATGCTGCACGAGGCTTAGCGGGCAGAAGGGTCAGCGCTGAGGCGCACCGTATGCTTCCGCTGGCTGCCGCGCTGCCCCAATGTCCCGGCCATTGCGGGACCCCAGCTGTGATCCAGGACGAAGTACAAGCCATGTACCCCTTGTACTGACGCACCGTCCTCGCTGCGCTCGGCCTCTCCCAACTGTAGGGCACAGCGTAATGCACGCTGTCAAGGCGCTGGCGCAGCACTCCACGGTGCGGCCGGGATCTGCGTGGCGCGTGGGCGTCTTGCCGCACTACGTGTCACTGGAGACGGAGAAGAAGGCCATAAAGCTAGAGCGCTTGGAGACGAGACTGGAACGGGAGGGCGACGTCGACCCACATGCAGGTAGGCTGCTGCGGATATAAACGAGTATGGGAGGTATGGCAGGTATTGATAACAGGTGATGGTTTCAGTGACTCCCCCCGCGCGCGGCTCTGGCCAAAATATGTGACCCGGTGTCTTAGGCAGCTTGAGAACTCAACGACCGGGATTAGATTGCAATGCAGCTCGTCTGGGCTCCCCGCCACACGCGCAGAGGGCTTCCGAGAGCTGGCGCACAACCGGCGCAGCATGCGGCGCAGCAGCACCCTGCTGCGCCAGTCGATCGTCAAGTGGCGCGCGGCAATCCTGCAGGTCCAAGGCCCGGAGGTGAGCGACTGATCGGCTGAGGCAAGCCTTCCATGAAGTTGGTGCTCATCTCCTGTCACATCTCGCTCCTGTCACATCTTTGTTATCTGTTGCCAGTTAGGCACACGCCATGCATCGTTCCATTTCAACATGCCAGTGGCCATGACCTGCTGATCAGCTGGGCATGCACTGCCGGCTGTAAGCTCGCGATCGGGCATGGAGAGCCTCTCCTTGTTGTGCCTGGAATCAGTCGCCATGCCTCCGGGCTCTCCCGTGCAGCATACGCCGACTGGCTCCCTGTACACGGTGCGCCTCTGGCGGCCCGAGATGCTCAGCGGCGTCCTCGAGCTCAATGACCGCATGATGGTGGTCAAGGCTGACGCAGCGGCGGGTGAGCACGGGGCAAGGATATTGATCTGCGACGCAACTGCTGCCTCGTACAGAGCTGGCTTCAGTGCTCAAGTAGGGTTGGGTCAAGCGAAATCATGACGGTCCTCCCCTCCACGACCCTGATGTGCTGCAGCATGTCGGCTCTAACTTGCCCAATTCTTGCTTCTGCAACAGGCCTCATCTTCGGCATCCCCTCGTACAGCATGAACCAGCAGCCGCTGTCCCGGTTCCTTAAACTGGGGCCGCCTGGGGCCCTGAGCATGAAGTCTGGCGCCGTCTCGGCCGTCAGCGGCGCTACCAACGCTCACCCGCACTTGCTCAGCAAGGAGGCCCTGATGGGCAACAAGCGTGAGTTGTTTGTGTGGCTACTAGTTGTGTAAGGTGTTGAAGCAGAGGGGTGATCGCGTGCGTGCCCACTGGACATGTAGGGGATCGTGGTGGCGGATGGGGATGGTCAGTCTATGTCATCTTAGCGGTATGAGGCAGATGTCAGGTCCCTGCACCTGCCTGTTGAGCTTGAACCCTGTATGGCTCACCGCTCACGATGGCGCTCCGCTCCCGGTCCGCAATCTGCAGACGTCAAGGGGGGCATGAAGGGCAAGATCGCCCACCGAACGGGCCCGCGCCGGATTTTCGAGGCCAGGCATGCGGACGGAATGCCGCTGCAGATTGCCCTCCAGGTATGATGTTAAGTTTGCTTGCGCTCGCAAGCGGGGCTGTCCGCACCAACCGTATTCACGCATGGGGCATGGCATGCTGGGCGCCATTGAATTACCTGAAGGTCTGGCTGCTACCTGACTTGCCGCTCGTTTGCTAGCCCACTCTATGTTGGATTGCGGGATGGGCACCCTGTACAGCTCTGCGTAGACGCATGTGAAGATAGCCCTACACAAAATGCCACCCTGTGCAGGTGGCCCTCAAGAACGGCACAAGCAGCACGCGCTTAATGGCAGCCATCAAGCCGCTGAACCTCATCAAGGGCAACGTGCTGGTTCTGTACGCGGCCATGCGCGGAGAGGACCTGGACCATGTGAACCCTGACGAGGGCATGACGCCCTCCCTCTTCCACATCCGAACGCTTAATGCCGCGACCAACGCCGCCGCATCCCAGGACAAGGAGGCTGGGTCTGGCGAGAAGGCAAAGGATGTGGTGGGCAAGGGCGTGGCTGCTGCCGAGGGCAAGGCAGCAGCGGGCCCCGATGCCAAGGCCAAGAAGAAGGGCAAGGGCGCGAAGGAGGGGAAGGATGAGAAGGGCACGAAGGTTGGTAAGGCCAGCGCTGACGGCGCCGCGGGAGCTGAGGCGGGGCCGTTGCGTACCCTGAAGGCCGAGGCGGTAAACGGCTCGGGCGCCACACGGAGCAGCGGCGCCGTGGATCACGCCCACGTGGAGCTGGAGGGGCTCCATATGAACGGCAGCGGGCGCGAAAGCGGCGGAGCAGGTGCGCGCCGTTCCACCGGGCGTACAGTGCTCCAAAATTGATTGTTACAGCATGGCGAGCCTCCATGGTGGAGGACTTGCGCCTGTTGCGATCTTAGGGTAGACGCAAACGTACGCATCTTGGGCTTTCTCCAGCCCCGCAAGTTCGGCACGCCCCTTGCCATGCACTGTGTATGTCAGGCGAATGCCTACTGGCGCTTCTCTGTGGCGTTGCCCATGTCGGTCCAGCCTGCGCAACTGCCATGTTCCGACTATGCTTAGTGCTTCGTCTGAATCCGGTTGTGCCGATCGCGTCCCATACTACAAAACCCCGCGCTTACAACATTTTTTGCAGGACAATCCCTGATTGCTGACAGTGCTTTGACTGTCCCGGGCAAGGACGGCAAGGGCGGCCCTGGCGCATCCGCGCAAGCCGGCGGCGACGCCACCGGCGTCTCTGTCGCGACTCCCGACTCCGCCGCCGCTCCCAACGGCAGCAGCAACGACCCGGGGCGCTCCGCTTCCCAGCGCATGCAGGGCTCCCCGCAGCTGCTGGAGGGGTCTGGTAGCCTATCGGCAACGGGCAGCGGCCCCGGGCGGCCGCCCATCAGCGACGACAGCGCGATGATGCCGAGCTCACGGCCGCAGTCACACCATCGCTTCCGCACGCGAACGGCGACTGGCACAGGCACGCTCAGCATCAAGGACAAGCTCCGCTCCTCGAGGCGCTTCGTAACGCGCGAGTGGCAGGACGTGATCCACGTCGACCCGGAGGAGGTGGGGGAGCGCGAAGGGGAGGTGGCCGATGGGAGGGCGTGTGCCCACTTGCAGTAGTAGCTGTCTGTGTTGCTGTAACCATTGGAGCTCAGCCTTGGGAGGTCGAGCTGCATCTATCCCGTTGGCCTCCCTGCCCGGCCCGATGAAGATTGCACTTGCTATTTCGTCAAAAACCGCGCGTCGGCCTGATTTAGTGGTCCAGTATTCACTAGCAGCCCACCCCCCTTCACGTGAGGTCTTGGCCCTGAGCGCCTGTTCTTACCTTTGGCGTAATCGTTCTCAGGTGCCCATTCCGCACGACGTCGAATACGACATCGATCATCACGTGGGTGACGAGAAGGACATGACCGTGTCGAGCAGCTCTTCCAGCCACGACAGCGATGGCTCCAGCAGCGACAGCGGTAGTGATAGCGAGAGCGACCGGCACGTGGGCAGGAACACGAAGGGCGCGGCCGAGAAGGTGCGGGGCGTGCAGTCTTGTGACCCTGCGGGCTGGCGGCAGGGCGATGCTGCGACCCGCTGCGAACATAACACTGTGCGCTGTGCGGGGGACGCGAACGCTGCGTGCTGTTCATACTTGCAGGCATCTTGGCGGCTTCTTGTCCAGGCACACCGTGTGGTCATTCGTTGCGAGCCCGAGAGCCTGAGCCGTGTTGCTTTCGCGTTCTGTCGGCCTGAGACTCGCCACCTCCATATTGAGCGGGCTCCTTTACCTTGCCTGGCAGATGACTCGTGAGGAGGCGCTGGTGCGCAAGAAGACCATGGCAGCCCTGGAGCCCAGTGAGAGAGCGCAGTACGTGCGCGGCGTGAAGCGGGTCAAGGAGTGGTTGGCATCCGGCTATTACTTCGATCAGCGCGATGTAAGTTTGGGGGCTTGAGACTCGAGACTTGCTGCAGCCCCGCTTTAGTCAGTGACGGCGTATGGCTGCTGCCACGGGCGTCACTGCGACGGCGCATGCACATGCCGCAATCATTATGTATTCACGAGGGTATATGTGTTCGCGCCGCTTCTTGGGCACTGTCGCTGGGCGGTCAAGGGTGTGCATGGCCTCCTCCTCTTGCAGGCCGAGGCGTTCGACGATGACGGTAACGATGGCCGGCCGCGCACCGGCCGCAACACCCGTCCGCTGTCCCGTGTCGGGGGGCACGGCCATGGACACGGGCACGATCCCAGCCACGACACCAGTCACCACGGACACGGGCACGACCCCAGCCACCACAGCCATGACACCAGCCATCACAGCCGCGACCACAGCACCCACGGCCACCCAGCTCATGCTTTACACGCCAAGCCAGGGGAGCCGCTCGGCGCCGTCGAGGAAGAGGCGGAGGAGGAAGACGAAGAGGAGGACGAGAACGAGGAGGAGGAGGGGGCAGAAGGAGAGGACGAGGAGGAGAAGGAGCGCGATCCTGATAACGGCCTGGATCCGGACGACCAGCTGATGACTCTAGAAGAGCTGGCCGCTGAGGTAGAGCAGGCTGAGCACGAGAACGAGGAGGACGAGAATCACGACGACGGGGACGGGGACGCTGACGCCAAGAGCCAGGAGGAGCGCGAGCGGCAGCAAGAGCACGCCCACCGGAATCGCATCTGGGAGGTTGATGACCCCCATGCCCGCGGCCATAAGTCCAAGCGCCACCAGAGCCGCCACAAGGCCGCCTGGGGCGATGATGGCAGCCACGCCCATTCCCACGCGGCGACCCACGCCACCTCGCACTACGAGGACGATCGAGACAAAAGGGGCAGCGAGAAGGGAGATGGCGGGGATGCGTCCAGTGCAGCAGGGGGCGCTGGCAACAGCATGAGCCGGGGCCGGCGTCTGAAGCGCCTCCTGAAGCTCCTGTCTGGGCGGCAGGTAGGAGGGGCAGCGTTGTAAGGTGAAAGGCTGCTGGAGTGGTTGATACGCCTAACAACGCTTTTGCTTCTCCCAGGTTTATGCGCTTTGACCCATGAAGTAGCAGCTATAGTGCTCGACGGTGTGCTTTATGCGTTATATGGGCCATGCCCACTGTGCTACCGCACCTGTGATT
Organism: Gonium pectorale; assembly: GCA_001584585.1. NCBI lineage: Eukaryota > Viridiplantae > Chlorophyta > Chlorophyceae > Chlamydomonadales > Volvocaceae > Gonium > Gonium pectorale. Next base: position 117,432 of record LSYV01000029.1, on the reverse strand, counting down.
GATGGTTGCCCCCTTCCCCCCGTATTGGTACCCTCCACCTCTGCCGCGGCCCGTGCAGATCCACCGCGGCGTAGCTCGCCTGCGACTGCACGTGCTGATCGTGATTGGCTGCATGCTGCTGGTGCACTTGGTCTGCTTTTTGCTGCTCATCATCTACATCAACAAGCAGAAGCAGTTCATTGTTGAGATCAGCGCGGCGGGTGGGTCGTTGCCTGTCTGGTGTGCGGTTGCGTACGGCTCGCCGCTAAATAAGCCTAAACTTTGGGCTTGACAAGACTTCTACTCCCCACGCACTATCGCACTTACCTGACCTTGCTTGCAGTTGCACACCCGCAGTGCACCCGATGCTTGTTTGTAGCTTCTGGCACTGTACTTTCGTGCTTCAGTGTAGCCGTTTGCTTCTGCATCCATGACCTACCCGTCCCCGTCTTCACCTCGCCCCCCCTGTGTGACACCGCCCCTCCCGCAGGTGAGGCCATCGACCGGTCGCACTTCACGGCTATGTACACGCGCGCTATCGAGGCCGCGACGCGCTCCGCCGGCTTCTCGCCCTCCGACATCCCCATCCTTGCGGACCGGCTCACCTCTGACGTCGACCACCTCGAGTACCTGCACCAGGGCATGTACTTGGGCTTCAAGGGCCTGAGGCGCTCGCCCAGCGCAAAGCTGAACGACCTGTGGGACGAGCCGCAATGGTGGGTGGCAGCATCCCAGTGTTGCGCACACGAAAGGCCTACGTCAGATGTAAGGCAGGACCCGCGGCTTCGTTATCGCATCGTGCGCTGTCCCCCCCCCCCGTCCGCGGGCGGGGCGGCGGCAGCTGGCTGACCTAACCGTTGGGGCCAGCGCACTGTACGTTGCGTATCGGAGTTCCTACAGCCGGATGCCGGGCTCACGGCAGCGGAGAGCGGAACTGATGTGTCTACCCTTGCCCCCGTGCCCGGGCTCCGCAACGGCAGGAACATGACGCAGTACCAGGACACCAAGGTGCCCAGCTACAAGAGCATGATGGTGACGCTGTGGAACCTGGGGAAGTGAGTGGGGTCGTTTCGGTACCTGACCGGAGGGTGGCAGGGTCTGCGTGCCAGGCTGGCAACTTAGGGGGCATGATTTCTGTTTGCTTTGACGGCATGAGGATAACAGCGGCAAGGGCGTAACAGGGGGCCCTTGCCTACATGCTCATCAACCCTGCCTTATGGCACCTGACTGGGAATCGCCACGGACATGTTCGCCTGCCGCAGCGACTTTATCTCCGCCGTTCGCGAGGTCGCGTTTTACGCCAGCGCCAACAAGCTCTACATCTCGTCCGGCACCAACGCGACAGTTACGGGAGGTCGGTAGTAACCGCCTAATTATGTCCATATGCGTACATCGTACAAGTGGAACATGTATGCGCACATTCATGTACACATCACGTCCCTTTGTCTAACCTAACGCTCCGGTTGCTCCTTGAGAGATTGTAGTAATGCTCTTCGTCCCGGAATCTCGTGCTGATCAGCAGGTGCTGGTACGAATGTGACCCTCACCACCAACCGCTTCTGGCTGTTTGTTCGCGCCAACGTGGGGGAGAGCCTGTACGTGGGGTATCTCAGGGTGCTCAACACCCTGCTGCTGCTGGCACAGGTGCGGAGGCGGTGTAGAGGATTGCTTCTTAAGCTCGCTCCTTCAGGAAAGCGCTGCGGGCTCCACGCCCTTGCACGCACAACGCCTGTCGACGCCTCATGAACTGCAATGGTCACTCTTCTTACGGTGGCCTGTGTCAACTTGCCGTCTTACCATTGCCCAGGACAACATTGCGATGCTCAAGGTCATCCTGATCACGCTGCTGCTCATCGAGGGATGCGCGGTCTGCTTCGTCGCAGTCGGCTACGTCTTTTGGCTGCTCTGGAAGGCCACCCGGGCGCGCGCGGCGCTATTCACGGTCTTTCTCGTCATCCCACAAGGTACGGCAATGTTGCCTCCATGTGTGCCTGCAGGGATCAGACTCGGCCGCGCATACGGGCTCTCCATCGGCGTAGCGCGTCGACGCATGGGTAACCTCCACCGTCAAAGTGTGTTGCATGTCTGCATCCTCGTCCTCCGTGCAGGCCAAATTAGGGCCCTGGCGTCAAGGCACATCACCACAAACCAAGACGACGAGAGTGACGACGACGGCGAGAAGGAAGACAAGGAAAAGGACAAGGAGAAGGACAAGGACGGCGTGGACGACGGCGCCTCCGATGGCGCGTCTATGCTGTCGGGAGTGGGCACCACCAAGGGGCGCCGCAGCTCATACACAGTGGCTCCGTCGGAAAAGAGCGGCCACTCAATGGGCTCTCCCGTTCGCAGCAAGGGCGCCATCACGTTCAAAGAGGTAGGGCAAGGGCGCAACATTCCCATGCCCTGTTCCCGCGTTCCGTGCAAGAGCGAGCCAGCAGTCGTTGCCTGCTCCTGCGCAGTGGGAGGTAGCGACACTGCTGATGAGTCGATCAAAGCATGTGGAACAAGCAGTGCGCCACCTTGCACTCTCGCGCTCCGGTCTCGTTCCTCTTTAATGGCCGTGTGCACATCCCTCCTGAGCAGGGGCCTAAGGCGGCGAAGCCAGAGGAGGAGGACGAGTCGATGCTGACCCGCATCAAGCGTGCCATGAGCGGTAACGTCACTGCGCCGCCAGTGGAGACCGCCTCGACCGCCGGCCAGCGTCGCTTCTCCACGCGGAAGTGAGCGCCTGCTGGGCCTAGGGCCGCGTGCCTGGGTATCGATGTGGCTCTCAGCAGCCCGTAATTCTGCCCGTCTTGCTGTGCATGGCCTACCAAACGTGTACCCTGCAGCTCCTGAGTCCAGCGCTCACCAGGCAAAGGCAGCCTTACGGCCCAAGTTCCAGCGGGTATTCCTAACTCGCCGCACGTCTTATGCCCGCGCGCAGGCGGTTGACGCACACCACCTCTGACATCAAGCACCTCGCCTGGCCTTTCTTTGCGTGGGGCGCGCTCATCGTCATCATCTATCTGGTCTCCTACCTGCAATTTGCGGGCGTGGAGGAGTCCCTGGTCAACCTAAAGATGTTTGAGCGCTCCACTGCGCAGGCCTCCCGTGTCATGTACTACGCGAACGAGTTGGCGCTGGAGACGGTGGGCAAGCAGTGGCACAGATGCGGCTGACTTGAAACGACATGACGTTCTCATTCATGTGGCAGCTCTAGTAGGCGCTGACCAAAGATTGCTACGTCTCTGACAACTGCTTGGGCCTCATGTTAATGCACTTGGCCCTCATGTGCCCACCCGCTGTGTCTACCGCACAGGATCCGGCGGTGCAAGCTGCCTTGCAACCCGTGGTGCGGGAGGAATCTTCGTGGCTTGACGTGGTGTACCGCACGACCCTCTACGGCGGCGAGACACTGTCTGACGGGGGCATCGACGGAGCGCACGACGTCAACACTGGCTCCCTGTTCGCCAAGCAGCGCCACGCAGACCTGCTATTCGGGGCCCGCACATGCTTCCGCGACGAAGCGTCGACGTGCTTTTCCCAGAACGATCGGTTCTACGAGGTGGGAATCTGGTTGCGAACGACATATCGCTGGCCATTTGCACGAAGGCTCCTGCTCCCGCGTTCCCATCCGCCCTTCCCAACACTGTTGATGCTAGGGTAGGCTATTCTAGCTTCACAGCCGCTGTCGCAATCGCCTTATTCGCGATCCCATGCCTGCCAGGTCTCGCGCCATGCCATCGACCCCATGATGCGGCGCCTCATGTCGGAAGCCACCCTGATGGGTCTGGACGCCATCGCCGACGTCAACGCTTCATCAAGCAGGTGCGAGCGGCGCTCAGTAACAGATCCCCTTTCCGCGCTTTCCGACCATTGCGGACGGGCCTCGGCGCCTGTCCGGGGTTGGTTGCGAGCTTTCACCAGGTTCCTTGCCGCGGCGGGCGCCAGCCCCTTCCTTTCTCAGCTTTCCCGCTTTTTACTCTTTGTTCTTCCCCTCCGGCCAGGTGGCAGTATGTGTGGCAGGTGGCACGTGAGGACCTGCACGAGGGCCTGACGGACCTGGTGGACGGCTACCGCAAGGACGCACTGGCGGCATTCAGCGCACAAGGCACGTTGCACATCGTCGTCTTCGCGGTCAGCTGGGCGCTGTGGGCGGCCTACCTGTGGCTCCTGCTGCGGCCCTACCTGCAGGTGAGCGCGTGCGGAACATTTGAGAGCGGGGAAGACGGGGGTGACAATCGCGACATCCTGGTATGGCTGGTGTGTCGCGCCCGCACGGCGGCTGCAGGTTTCCCCATGCAGAGCGTGCACTGCGTGTCCTGGCTTCTTCTTTGCGTTTTGCTCCCAGGTGCGGCTAATGCACACTAGCGACCGCATGGCAGGGTGCCAGGCACACGGTGCACGGATCGGATGCACTGCCGTATGCCCGTGTCCTTTCCGTACGTGTACGGCCGGTCGGCAATGCGCACTGGACGCGTTTTCGGGCATTCCAAGTGATGGCGATTTACCCCTTTGTCCTGGCGTGCAGGTATCTAGCACGGAGACCAAGCGTGTGGCAGAGCTGCTGTCGCAGCTGCCCACAGAGCTGGACGTGGAGGGAATGGTGGAGGAGAGCTGGCGGGTGGTGGCGGACACGCAGCTGGACAAGAGCAACATGTCCGTGTGGGACCCCAAGGTGCGCCGGGATTGAGGCCGGTGCCGACGGAGCGCTGGACGTGCCATGGTTGCCGATGCATCCTTCTCAAAACCATTTTCATCCCGGCCTGCGAAATCGCTGACCCCTCGATCCCCCCCGGGGCTTTGCAGAATCACAACATGGCACGAATGGCGGTCCACTCCGCCGTGTCCCTTTTCACCGCCGCCCGTCTGGTGTCGGCGATTGCTGGGAGACGCTTCAGCGCTGCCAGCCGCCCGCATCCCGAGCACCTCGACGATGCGGCCTCCGTGGCCACAGCCAACACCGTTGGCACGACCGCAGCCGCCGTGGCCTTCAAAGGTCTTCTGGCTAATAAGCGCGCCAGTGACCCCGGCACAGCGCTGGACTGGGATGCAAACAAGGCCAACGGAGGAGACGCTAAGGCGCAGCAAGACGGCGACGACGCTGAGGACGGAGACGCCAAGGAGCTGGTGCTGGCAAGGGGGGCAGCACGGGCCTGGCAAAAGCGCCACAGACGTCGGCCCTGGTAAGCAGCCTTTATGGCGGCGGCGGAGGGACTACCAACGACGACGCGAAGCGGGGCGTTCGCGTGTCGGCCACCGACTCGGCCGAGAAGATGCAGCAGCCGGGCAGCGGCTCCGCCGACGCTGGCAGCCGGTGGACCTCAATGGACAAGGACCGCCGCGGTTCCATGGACCGTCGGCGTCAGAACAAAGTGGTACCCGTATCAGGCGCCGCAGGGGCCATGCCTGAGCCGTTGGAGGGGAATGGCGCGCTGCCAGCTGGCTCGGAGCCTCGCTCAATGGCTTCTGCAGGGACCGTCGACGACGGCTCGCGGCCCCTATCGCCCCTGCTGGACTTCCCTGGACTGAACCTCATGCTACCGCCGACCTCAAAGGGTGACGACAGGGTGGCGGCCCAGGCAAAGACGGCGGCACCAGCGCCGCCGCCGGCGGTACCTCCCGCTCAGGACAGCCGCCCTCCGAGCCCCTTCCACTTCAACAAGGTAATCGCGATCCGGAACTTCACGCAGGAGTTTGGAGAGGGGGAGGTCTGGACACCCTCCTGGATGCGGGCGGCCCCACGCGGAACGGCAGCGTGGGGCAGCACCGTAACACGGAGTGCGGGCGACGATGCCATTGCCGCGGCTGCAGTGGCCGCTGGTGCTTCAGACAGCGCACCGGACGAGATGTCAACGGTATTCCCCCAGCCGTTAGCCGCGCCGCAGAGCTTTAAACTGCCGGGCTCTGCCACCAGCCGCCACACTCTCGCGATGGCTCCGCCACCGCCGGCTCTGAATGAAGCGGACACTTGGGCCTCAAGGTCGGGACGGGAACATGGCCCCAACAGCGCACCGGGGATGCCGCTGCCGCTCGTGTTGGCGGCGGCTGAGGTCGCTGAGGCCGCTGGTGCTGGTGCTGCCAGCTTTAGCGCAGGCATGGTGGCCGCGGGCCGCCTGTCCAATCGCAGCAACCCTCTCCGCGCTTCCAGCCCCGCCTACCTGGCGACCTCGGGATCACGCGTGAGGACACCGATGCGGATGAGCCTCGACCGCCCCTCCGTCCCCGACGTGGATGTCAATGGGCAGGGGGCCGTGTCGCCCGTGCGAGCCAGCACGCCGTCGCGTCTCGGCACACCGCAGCCGGTGCTGGTCGCATTGGCCGCAAGTCGCCGCGCGAGCCTGGACGCTGGCGTTGTCAGCAGGCCGGCCAGCCGGCCGGCCAGCCCCAACCGGGCCGTGTCGCCCGTGCGAGCCAGCACGCCGTCGCGTCTCGGCACACCGCAGCCGGTGCTGGTCGCATTGGCCGCAAGTCGCCGCGCGAGCCTGGACGCTGGCGTTGTCAGCAGGCCTGCCAGCCGGCCGGCCAACCTGGCACCGTCTGCGGCCAGCATCGCCATGCCTCCGCCGCCCGTCTTCAGCCTCAGCGCTGGTAGGGATGCGCCCTCCAGTCCCATAAGCAGGCTGGCCAGCCGCATGGCGAGCGCTGTGGGAGGGTTACGGCCGGGGACGAGCGGTTCTGGGGGTGGCGCCGCCGTTCAGAGCGTGGCCGTGCGTCCGCCGTCAAGCCCTGCGGGCGCCGCCGGCTCTGCCGTACTGCCTGCGGAGCCGGCGTCGGCCCAGCAGCAGGTGATCGGGGCCTCGAGGCCGGGGACCGGCGGCTTGATGGTTAAGGTTGGCAGCAGCGCCCTGCTGTCGCACGGCAGCGGACGGTCAGGATCGCCCGGTGGATCGGACCCCGGTACGCCAGGGAGCGCCCGCCGCCCGGGCTCATCTGTGCCGCCCCTGCCGAGCCCCCTCGGTGCGGCAGCAAGCAAGCTAGTTGAAGATGGCAAGCGCGATGCGGCGTAGGAGAGGGGAACTCCGAGCCTACAAGCCTTGAAAAGGCCCAGGGGAGGGCCATGCGAGCACAAGGGAGTGGCGCGAACGCCGCTAAATGTTGGTTGCACAAGAAGTGCAGCCCTGTACACAGCCCGGCGCTCGCGTCAAGAGCATCGCAGTTTGAGTGGCATCATGGCCTGCCAGACGCGCGTGAGCCGAGGTGTTGCGGGATGGTGGGGGGACAATCGCCACTCTGGGTCGCTGTGACGGCTCAAGATGTTGCTGCTCTCAAGGAGCACGGGAGGTGGGAGGGCGCGAGAGCTGCATGAGGGCGAGGAGAGCACGCAGTGACCAGAGTCGAACTACGGCGTCCAGACTGGCGCGCCTTCTTGTGACGGTTTCGAGGGATTGGGCTGTGGCTCGCCTTGCTCCTTGCTGGCGCTCCCATCACAGTTAGTGAAGATCACGTGCGACGCGCGCGGGATTTCACATGTCTTGGTACACGCCGTGAGGTATAATAATAATATCCGGTGAATCTGTCACTGGTGGCCGTGGTAGCACATGTGACAGCACACGTGCACAATAAGGACACGCGAGAAACACCGTGACCATGGCGCGGTTGCATTGCTGTACGGCGCGAGGCCAAGTTTCTTATGCCGCGTATATGCTGGTAGTCTGGGATTGCTTTTGCTCGCAAGCTTCTTCGCACGTGTTGGACGGTGCTCACAGACTCTTGCATAGTGCTCCTGGAATGTAGAGTGCAGCGCTGCGTGATTCTCTGTGGTTATGTCTGTATCATGTCCATGCTCGCAACCAGACGTGATCGAACCGCTGCGGACAGGAATCCCCAGTGGGACGTGCCGATTTACTTCTGGATGCCTGCCTTTCCAGGTGATCGAGCGTTTGTTGCTTGTAGAAGTGCTTCACGGGACTTTGGTAGGGCGAAAGCAATGGCATGTGTCCGGTTTTGCATGACATCATGTTTATGGCTCTTAGGTACATGAGTTTGCCTCGGCATACGAGGCCCATTCCTAATAGATAGTGATGAATCGGCATACGAGGCCCATTCCTAATAGATAGTGATGAAACACCTCCGTAAGTATGGGCACTTTCATGCCTCGTGTGAAGGCATCCCTCCTGCATTGGCAGCCCAATGAGCCCATAACCGCGCAGTGTAATGAATTATAGTAGTACTGGTGCCCCGACCGTCCCCGACCAACCGCAGCCACCGTCTCATGGCGAATAAAAATGAGCGGTTACACATGGGCATTACTATGAAAGGGTTATGCTAGCAAAGTCACAGCTGGCGCGTAGTTCGTCCATCCAATCCATACGGGCAGCTTCCGATTGCCGTAGCCGGCAGCTGCTCGTCCAGCGCACGGCCTTCTCCGCACCGCCGGACAACTTCATAGTGCATACGCAAAAAGTGCGCCATACTGCATAGCACTGAATAAGAGCAGTCCGGGCCAGTGCAAACTTGTCGGTCGATCGGTTTTACTCAGGGGAGATCGGTTTACTCTCCCCTGAAGTAAACTTGCCTTTGCAGGCGCTCCTGTGCTTTTGTGTCATACCAGAATATTCCCTGTCCGCCGAGTACAACTACACGGAGCTTGTCGACAGCTCCTACTTCTTCTACGAGGCGCAGCAGGCAGGGCCTCTGTCCGCTTGGAACCGCGCCGCGCGCTAGAATGGCGGCTGGCGCGACGCCAGCTTTCTAAACGACGGAAGCGACATTGGCAGGAACCTGAAAGGGGGCTGGTTTGACGCGGGAGGTGCGTGCGCGTGGGGCGCGGGGTACTGACGCGCGGTTGGGCCTGTGCGTGGTTGGACCCGTCTTTAGCTGAAAGCTGCAACGACATGCTCCTGTCTGACTCCCCCTACCCGGCTCCTTTCTGCCCTGCCCCCCCCCCTCACCCGCAGACCAAATGAAGTTCCAGCTGCCCTTCGACTGGTCCGCGTCCACCCTGGCCTGGAGCGTGCTGGAGTTCCCCGCCGCCTACGGGCCCCCCTTCCGGCTCGCTGTTCCAGACCGCCAGGCGCAACCTGCTCTTCGCCGCCGACTACATCGTGCGCAGCCACGTCAACGCCAGCGACGTGCCCGGGGAGAACGTGTACGCGGCGCAGGTGGGCGCGAGGGAGGGAGGGGGAGACGGCGGGGCTGGTTGCATGCCACAGGTTGCACGTGGCGGGGCGTTGGGTGATTGGGTCGCACGAGCCGACAGGATCAACAAAGATCCCGGAGTGCCAAAACGGGGCGGCGCCGTACTTGACGCAGTCCTAGCGCGAGTCCTAGTGTTCGTAGCACAGAGCTCCAGCTTGAAGGCAACGGCAGCCAGGAGGGCTCAGGCTCTCAGCGCGACCTGCAGCTACGCTGCTGGGCCACCGGGAGTGGCCGTGTCGCAAGTGGCGGTGATGCGTAAGGCACAACCAGGAACCCTTGCCCGCGGACCCCTGACCCTTCCATTGCCGTTGAAGGTTCGGACACGGACCACGCTCGCTGGTGCCGGCCCGAGCAGTGCCCGCAGGTTGAGGCCCCCTACCGCCCAACCTGGGTGGCCGACCCGCACCCGTCCGGGCACTGACATGGTGGGCGAGGCGGTGGCGTCTCTGGTCGGGGTCGCCAGCGTGCTGAAGATGGAGAACCCGGCCGACCCCGCCATCCCGCTCCTCATGACGCACGCGCGCCAGCTGTACGCCTTCGCCAAGGCCTCCTTGGTAATGTGAGTTGTGCGTGAGGCCCAGGCCCGAGCGGGTGCTGCACCGGTATCGTTCCCAGTGCGGGCCTGAGGATCGGTTGCAGGGGCCTTGGCAGCTTTCACTGTGAGCGTGCTTGCGGCATGGGACCTCAACTTGCTGGCAACCAACCCAATCCAGCGGTTGCCGTTCACTGCTGGCTGCAGGGCGAACTTGAGTATCTATTGCGCTTTTCCAAACCGCCTCCGCAGGTGGGAGATCCCGGCGGGCGACTACCCTTACCGGTACGGCACCCACAAGTGGCAGGACGACATGCTGTGCCCGGGCTGAGCGAACGTGCAAGGCCTGTGGTGACGCCGCGGCCGTAGAGGATGAACTACATGTGTTCTGCGAATGCCCATGCTATGAGCAACTCCGCGACCAAGTCGAGACTGCTTTGGGCTTTAAGCATCGTAACATGATTACTATTATGAAGGAGGCCCCGCCAGCTGCGGTAGGAGCCTACCTACAGGCTGTCTGGGATACCAGGCACGCCATTCTTCGGCGTCAGGCGCTGAAGCGGGGTAGAGATGAGGACCATAACCCTCTCCCCCACCCCAATATTCGCAATTCGTCCATGGCCCCCCCGGCTTTGACGGACGTGTAACCTGTAACCTGTAACCTGTAACTGCTGTGGGCGGCCGCCTGGATGTGCAGGGCTGGCGAGGGCGCCTCGTACTGCGCGGACGCCGTGTCGTTCTGGAACGCCGGCTCCAACATGGGCATCGGCTGGTGCCCTGGCATGGACTGGGACAACGCCTTCAACGAGGCGTCCGTCATGCTGCTGGGAATCGCCGACAGGTTCAGCGCCAGCTTCCTCGACACCGTGCGGACGCGCCTCAACTACAACCTCAACTTCAGCACGTGAGGGCAACACCACAGGTGCCTTGTGTTGGGCAGGGGCGTCTTATTCTGCGATGTATTCCGCGGAGCCAGCCTTACTGATGACGTTAAGCCGTCCCCTCCACCTTTTATAAAGCAGCTCTCCACCGTCTGCACCCAGCCTCCCCCCAACACCGACAGCAACGGCGACGGCCTGGTGGACGATGGGCACATCTGTTACTCGCCCAAGGGCTTTGCCCACGCGAGCACCTGGGGTACGGCACGCATCACCGCCAACGCCGCCACCCTCAAGCGCGCCTACTCCAAGTACCTGCCCACCAACCCCAAGGACACCAAGCGCCAGCGCTGCTGAGCGTGCAAGCAAATGCGGCTCATGCTGGGCGACTGGGGCCGCAGCTTCGTGGTGGGCTTTGGCTGCAACCCGCCCGTGCGGCCGCACCACTCCAGCACGATGTGTGACCGAGACTACAGCATTACCTGCGATGGCAATACGGCTGCCGACCCACGCCCCAACCCCAGCGTGCTGCGCGGCGCCCTGGTGGGCGGCCCCCGCAAGGACGACTACTACGTGGACGACCGCATGGACTACATCTCAAACGAGGTGGCCAACTGGCCATTGACTACAATGCGGGCTTCACGGTGGCGCTGGCGGGGCTGCTGCAGCTGAGCGCCAGCACGCCCGACTGGGACGCCGACTGCGGGACCGCGCCCACACCCATCACCTGACCGTCGCCGCCCCCGCCGTCCCCTTCGCCATCGCCTCCATCGCCCTCCTCTCTGCCACCTCCTCCGCCTTTGCCCCGGCCCTCCCCGCCTCCATCTCTCCCGCCGTCGCCCTCGCCCCCGCCTTCCCCTGTCCCCCAACAACCCAGCCGCCTGTGCAGTCCCCACCGTCTTCCACTCCTCCTCCGGCCGTCTGCCCTGCCAGCCGCCGGGATACAATGGATGCGACACCGGCACCCAGCCCGGCAGCAACCTGGTCAGTCAACGTTCCAACTGTTACTCGTGCGTCATCGTCGCACGGTGTTTTCACTCGGCCCAAAGCCGCGTCCTTGAATGGATTCGTAGCTCGCCGCCGTGCGTTTCACTGGGTGGTTTAGATGCAGCAGGGAAGCTTTTCCGAGGGGGCATTATTTCCGCCGCCCTGGAGCTGCCCCTCAAATAAGCCGGAGACGGAGTGTGGGGGGTTCCGGCGTGTCGACAGGACTTGCATCCAATGTGACTCCGTTGGGAGGTACCGCAGTACGGTATCGCCTGTGTGCGTCGAGTGCGGCGAGCGGAGATAATGCTTACCGTCCCGCAGCAAACTACAGCATACGTACGCGTAACGAAGCGTGCAGCGCGTGCTGCCGCCATCCCCGGCCGCTGCGGCCACGGGCGACCACACACACGCAGACACATCGCATCGGGCCGCATCGGGGGCTACGGTGGTGGTCGCCGCCGAACTAACATGCAGGGACCTCACCCCTTCGACTACCTCGGGAGCTGGGTCCTACAACGACATCATCACTTTCGCGCTTACGCTCGTCGTATGCGTTGTTCCTTATCAACACGCAGACACACCCTCTACCGGCCGGACTCCTGTTCGGTTGGGTAGCCTTTACACACGCATTCGCTCCTTCATGCAACATAACACTGACACAACGAAAACAACGTCGCAGCACGGTATGTGCAGGGTAACTGCCATCTACTGTGGGTGGCCGGGCCCCGGCTACGGCCTCAGCTTGTGAAGCTCTGTGGAGCTCTGCTGGAGGCGTCCACAGCACAATCTGCTGCTGATTACCCCAACTTGCTCCGCAATCCAGACCACCCCTGCCCCCCTTTCACACAAGCCGGCCTTCTGTTCCGTTGGACCTGCCACGTGGAGGCCTCCCACTGCGTAGTACTCCCGCTTCCAATAGTTCCAAGGGGCCCGAGCCGCACCCCCTGCTCTCGCTACACGCACAGCTTCGTCCCGTGTCCGTTTCCTTCCAGCCGTCGTCTTTTGCATGCGCAGCCGGCCCGCACGCCTGCAGCGCGCCCCGCCCTACTCGTTCAGCACCGCCTGTTCACCGCGTGGCTCAGGAGCGGGCCTCCCGCTGCCGCGGCCTCCGCCGTCGCGATCCCCTCTGTTGTGGCCACCACTGCCTCCGCCTCCGCCACCACCACCTCCGGCACCGCTGTCCCTGCCGGACCTCACAAACGGGGCGCGCTGTGCCTGCGCCGGTTGCTCCGCAGCGGCCTGTGCCTGCGCCTGCCCGTTGCGGGATGGCGCTTGGGGCCACGCGCGACGGCCGTCGGACTTGGACTGTGGTCGTGACGGCCGCGGTGGCGGTGACGGTGGATGCGGCTGTGGACGCGGTGGCGGCGGCGGCTGGGTTGCCAAGCCGTTCGGCCTCGTCGTACCGTGCTGCGGCAGCTGCGGGCGCTCCTGCTGTGCCCACGACGGTAGCGGCGCGACGCTGACGCGATGAGGGGCCGGCGCCGGCGGCCGCCGTGTGCCGCGGCCCGCAGTGCTCACCTGCAGCGGTGCCCGCACGGTCGGCGGGGCTCCTCCTTGGCGCAGCGGCTGCTGCCGCTCCTCCTGCTGCATCGCCGCCGGCGGTGGCGGCGTTGGGCGCTGAGCGCACCGCGCTTGTTGCTGCCTCGGCGGCGGCGGTGGCGGTGGCGGCATGGCCCGCCCCACTGGCTGCGGGAACCGCATTCCCGGCGGCGGCGACGGATGTGCCGCCGCGGCTGTCAACAGCGCCGATGTTGGCTGCGGCTGCTGCTGCCACCGCAGCGACGACCTGTCAGCCGGCTGCTGCTGCCGCGGCTGCAACTCTTGCTTTGAATACAGCGGCAGGAAGTACAGGCAGAAGCCGTACACCGGGTCCTTCGCCTTGGACGGCTCGTGGTACTTTTCCACGAAGGCCGTTGCCGCGGCCATCGCCTCTGTCGCCGTCAGGCCGTTAAGCGGCCGGCACCGCGGCACTGCGAGCAGCAGCGGCGCATGGCGGCTGGCGTACCAAACAATCCTGCCAGCCTCCTCCCCCGCCTTGACCACCTCCTCCCCCGCCTTGACCACCTCCTCCACTGCCGCGACACCCTCCGATCGCGACTGCGACGACAGTGGCGGTGGGGCAGCGGCTGCCGGCGGGGACGAGGAGGGCCTGGCGGAGGCGCCCGCCGGCGCCGGCTGGTCTCTGTCGCTGAGTGGGAAGAAGCATCGCGCCAGGACATCGCGGGCGCTTTCGCCGCCGCCTCCTCCCGGCGCATCAGCCGCAGCCGTCACCGCCGCTGCAGTGGCGGCCGTGTATGCCGGGAGCGAGGTCGAACAACCACCGTTGGCGCCGTGGTCTACCTCAACAACAGCAGCAGCCGTGGCGCCCGACCCCAAGGAACCGCCGGGTCGATCGCCCAGCGGGGGGCCGCGTGGGAGTCCGCCGCGACCGCCGGCGGCGGCTGCCAAGGCGACCTCCCGGTTGTTGTCTATGAGCTGGGAGATGCCTTCCGAGCCCAGCCACTGGAGTTCGAAGCTGTGGGGCGCAGCAGGCGAGGAAAGGACAAGGTATGGGCGGCAAGGACGGACCCGTGAGTCTACCGCTTACGGCAGAAACGAGCCGAGGTCGTGTAGCTTCGCGAGCGGTCGGTCTGCGGGCGCCGGGCGCCTGGAAAGGCCGTGCGCCGTGTCGCTCCCCTGTTGCAGCTTTCTGTTCTGCCAGCATCTGCACGCCGTGCGCCACCGACATTGTTGACACGGGCCCCGGGGCCCGCGCCTTGTGATGCCCAGCCCATAGTCGCGCAACACCCCTAGACTCCCTCAGTACAGCGCAGCGCCGTACGCGCACATGCGCCGTACACTCACGCGTGGCGGGTCTCGTACATCTCCAGCGGCCCCGCCTGCTCCGCGAGACCCTTACGGGCGACGAGGGCCAGGTACTCGGGAACGCTGACGTAGCCCTTGAGCGTCAGCCGCGGCGACTGGCGCCACGAGCCGACGTTCAGCTTGATGGCGTGGGCGGCGATTGGGGCGGGAGCCGCTCCGCCGGGAGAGCGGCAGCCCGAGCCTGCGGCGCCACCAGCGCTGCCGCTGCCCGTGCTGCCGCTGCCAGTGGCGACGGCAGCGGCGCTGGTGGTGATAGTTGTGGTGGCGCCAGCAGCGCCTCCTCCGCCAGCGGGGGCGCCTGCGAGGCTGCGAGCGAGGCCGCCAGGCGGCCGTGCCCGTGTGCGCTGCATGCAGCCGGCCAGGCTTCGGAGCATGAGGGCTGGGAGGTCCGGGTCGGTCGAGCTGGCAGCGCCGCCGCCGCCGGCCGCCGGCGGATCGGGGTCGCCGCTGCAGTTGGTGTTGGGCTGTGCATCAGCGAGGGCGTACAGCTGCAGGATATCCAGGCCGGGCGGGCGGTCGTCCCTGAGCGGCGGTCGGCCTCTGGCACAGGCGACGATGACCGGCCGCAGCTGGCCGTCGAGCTTCACCTGCGGATGAAACGGGCGTGCCGCATACGGAGGTAAAGATGTGCAGCCCGCTTAGGTTTGTGCCATGCACGGGTACGTAAGGCGATGTACGGTAGGAATGTTGAACGGTAATGAAAGCGCTTGGCATTCGGTCCGATGTGCCTCGGGCACCCTGCAACTGTCACTGTAACTGTAGCTGTGACGGTCCCAATGCAGCACTCAATGGCATTGTGGGTTCCGTTGGGGGCATCGGCCCTTGAGATGGCAGGGATAGAACCTCCGCGAGCGAGCCCGTTAATTCCCCCTGCCTCGCAGCCCATGCTTATGCAAGTACTTTGCAGCAGGCTCGTCTCACAGGCGCGCCAAGTAGTAGCTTCTTGGCAGCGAATCATGATACCTTACGGCATCTATTAATACCCGCGGCACGCACCCAGAAGCCGGGTGTCGTGGCGGCAGGCAGCAGCGTCACTCCCCGCCCAAACTCCGCAGCGTTGGCCCAGGCACTCTCTGTCCGGCTGACGCCGTGCGCTTGGAACGCCGACGTTAAGACCGGGTCGCTGGGCAGGAGGTGGTTCGGCGCACGCGATGCATTAGCTGCCGCCTGCGATTGCGGCTGCGGCGGAGCCCCACCGCTCGGCGTGCCCACGTCGCCGACCCGTGGGTCACTACCGCTGGCTGCGCCACCCGCCGGTCTCGGCTGACCGAAGGCCGCGACGTAACGCTCCTCATGCACCACAACAGCCAACGCGAACCTGACGGCTTCGCCTCCGCTACTGCTTTCTCTGCCCGGCCCGGCCGCGGGGTGGAAGCCTCCACGCCCGCGCCCATGGACTGCTGCGTTGACCTCGGAGGCTCCTCGCGGCCGAATCACCGTCTGGGGGGCGAGTTCCCCGCAGAGTGCCCCTGCCAGGGGAGGCTCCGCCTCTTGATTTGCAATGGACGAAGCCATTCGATGTTACGCCCCGAGCGCTCTAGGCGGAAGTCGAGGCGGAGCTTGCTTGGTTCGACTTGAATTAATGAATTCTATCCTGTTGGGCGTTTCGGAGCAGTCCGGTGGGTCGATCCGTCGTCAGCGAAATTCCTTTTTCGTACTGATGGGGCTCAAACATCATGCACGTTCACATTGTAGCGAGGGTCACTTCCAGAGTTGAGGTCAGCCGTTGCGGCTCTGGGCGGATTTGCCTCGAGTGGAGCCCAGAAGTCCCGAGGCAAGCATGTAGGACAAACAACACTTGCAAGATGAACCGTGTACCCGTCTTGGTAGCACAGTGGCGAAGTAGGTCCCGGGGACGCAGTGCTGTGACGGGGGAACTAATCCCTTGCCGCGCCAATCAACGGCCAGAAAACAATGCGCATGGCGCCCTCTGACGGCGGTGCCTCCGCCAAGAACCGCCTTCGAATCCTGAACTACGCCTTTGAGGCTCCACCGCCCTGCTCCCGCCGTACCGGTAGGCACCGCCATGTCCTCCCTGGACATGCAAATCACGGCCTTTTCTGGCGGGCGCAGCAGGCCCCTGCGCCGGCAGCACGCGGCGGCGTCGCTGGTCGCCAGGTGACGAAGGAGACGGCGGAGAAGGAACAAAGGCGGCACCTGGCCATGGAGCTCCCCGCCATCATCCCGCGGGGCTGGTCGTAAACGGAGAGGAGCGGCACCCTAGTGGTGCGCGACCCGACGGGCGCGCCGCCCACCACGGTGCCGCTCCTCTCCGTGTACACAGTAGCGATTACGTTAACTGTAGTTTTTTTACTGTGGACCGATTCCAGCCCACGCTCGTCCTTCCTGGGCCGCAATCGACACCGCGGTCGGACCGACTGCGTCGCTAAACCTCTTTCTGATTACCATACATACAGTAATGCAATGATCTGGATACATGGATCAAGCATGGGCACCGAAGAGCGGCAGCAGTGGCCGCGAAACGCAGGGAAGGCGGAAGATGTGTAGCCGTGGCTCGCGCGACGGTGCACGTTCCACTTCACTTTCTCTGTATTTGACACTGCCAATTCTGATCACCTGTACTGCTCACATTCAACAAGTTGAGGAACTTGGCGCCCGTTGACAGCCCGTGTCACTCGGCTCAGTAGGCCTTGCAATGCGCCCATTACGTTTGGTTTTCAATTGCTTCTGCCCGCGCGACTGCCGCAAGGCGCACTCAGTCTCCTGTCAGGCAACGGTCGTGCACACGGAACGACGCAGCCCTTACCCTACCGCGACACCTGACAACGAGAATGAGCAGTTCGCGGTACCAGACAAGCGCCCCCCGGGGCCAAGCCTGCAAGCCGACGCTACTGCGCGTGTCGTCGTGCTGCGAAACGGCCAGGACCGCCCCCCTTATTTCCACACGCGATCCAAACTCGTCCAACTTGCACTTTTGCCCAGAAGCGTCGCTTTGCTATTTTAATTTACTTTTATGGAAGCCGCTGTGCTACAGTGCGTAGTGAACTTGGAGAGCCCGCGAAACACGACCTTTGAGGCGCGGGCTGCCGAGAACGTCCTTCCTGTCGTTTCCCAAGGCCTGCAAACCCCTATTACAATGCACAAAATGAAACAGAGCAATGTAGGTAAGGGGGCAGGAGGGGTGCAGAGGGCAGGGAAGGGGTGGGAACGTGTGGGAACACATTGCACCCTCACACCACCAGTAGACAGCGGTCCTGTGGGTTCCTGTGGGGAACGTCCCCAGGAACGGGCTGTTTCGCTTGCAACGACCCGCGGCACTAGGTGGGGTCGCCTACGCTGCTTG
>LSYV01000029.1:56390-99744 GCA_001584585.1 Gonium pectorale | reverse complement strand
AAGCCGCTGTGCTACAGTGCGTAGTGAACTTGGAGAGCCCGCGAAACACGACCTTTGAGGCGCGGGCTGCCGAGAACGTCCTTCCTGTCGTTTCCCAAGGCCTGCAAACCCCTATTACAATGCACAAAATGAAACAGAGCAATGTAGGTAAGGGGGCAGGAGGGGTGCAGAGGGCAGGGAAGGGGTGGGAACGTGTGGGAACACATTGCACCCTCACACCACCAGTAGACAGCGGTCCTGTGGGTTCCTGTGGGGAACGTCCCCAGGAACGGGCTGTTTCGCTTGCAACGACCCGCGGCACTAGGTGGGGTCGCCTACGCTGCTTGCTTCGCGGCTATAAGAGCAACAATAACACAGAAGCTTGAATGTTAGCACAGTGCATATGCAGGAACCCTTGGAGCGGTATCGTGCTACCAGCATGCAAGGGACTCCTGAAAGGTCGCGTTTCGCGGGCTTTCCAAGTTCACTACGCGCTGTAGCACAGCGGCATCCATAAAAGTAAATTAGAATAGTAAAGCGACGCTTCTGGGCAAAAATGCAAGTTGGACGAGTTTGGATCCCGTGTGGAAATAAGGGGGGCGGGCCAGGACGGCCCTGATAGCCCCTGTCATGGCCCGCACGCGACGTACAAGCCCAAGTGCCTTTTAGAACAGGAGCGGGACCCGGCTTCTCTGGTCCTAACCTGCAATGGTGGTGGTGCAACGGACGCAATTGCTTCACCTACCGACGAGCAAGCCAACCCGGCGGACTCCTCCCATGACGGGCTGCAACAGCGCCGGACCCAAACCCCATCTGCTTCGACGCCACAGGAGCAGCAGATCCAGCCCAGCGACGCCGGCTCGGCACTGCAACACGAGCCGCTTCCGGGGGCCTCAGAAAAGCGCCTCCTCACGTTGTGGCCGCAGCCTGGACTGGAGCCTGAGCAACTTTCGTCGCTGCCGCTTCCTCAACACCAGGCCGACTCGGCTGAGGCCCACACCGCCTGTACCCTGCCTCGCAGCAGGTGGCACAGCGCACCGCCAGACCTTGCCCCGTCCCCCGACGGCACTTTTGGACATCAGACTCGCTCCGGGGAAGCCGCGGCGCCATCCCACAGCGTTGACGCCGGCAGCTGCAAGGACGACCGTGGCGCGGGCACAGGCGCTGCGTCCGTCGAGGCGGCGGCGCCTGCATCGTGGGCTGGCGGCTGCATGGGTGCGCTGGACGGCGTGGATGGACTGGTGGCGATCCGCATCCTCCCCCGAGCCACCATCACGGGTGGCGGGGAAGCACGTCAAGAATCTCACGATGGCGACTGCTTGGATAGGACGCGCCAGCTTGGCACCACGGTGCATCTACAGGATGCGCGCGATGTGCCTGACGGCAGCGGCAAAGGCAGCGACAGCCCACCCCAGCTTGGGGAGATTGAGATCTGCCCCGCTGACACAGAGGGCAGGCCCTCGGGCGACGCGCACAGCCTGGCCCCGTGGCCGCAGCCGGGGCTGAAGCCCGAGGAGCGTTCGCCGCTGCCAGGGCACTCCCCCGCGGGCGCCCGGGCGGCGCCGCGTTCGTCCAATGCAGCCTGCGGCCCGACGATCAGGGGGCGGAGGGCGCACCCGCTGGGGGCCGCACGCGCCGCCCTGGTGGCATCCTGCGCGGCGGCGTTGCTGGTGGGGTGCGTCGCGGGCCGGGGCCTGGCGAGCAGGGGACTGGTCCCCAGCAGCATGGAGGCGGGCGGCAGCAGCAGGCGTCCGCTTTTGCAGCCGCAGCCGCAGGCACAGGGGCGGGGGCGCGCTGGGCGGCGTGGCGGCGGCAGCGGCGGTCAGCCGGCGACTGGACTGGTGCCCGCGGGTGGAGCCTCTCACGGCCGCAAGGCTTCGCGAGAGTGCAAGGAGACATGGTAAGCCGCGTTAGTGCCGCTACGGGGTGAGCTCCGCTACGGGGCAATGCGGGTAGCTCAGGCCGGAGGTGCAGTCGGTGACCACAGGCATACGTAGCGGCCCAGGGCGAAGAAGCCTGAGCCGCAGGGTAAGCCTCATTGCCAGCCTGGGAAACACACACGTAGCCGGCATGGCCCCCATCCTTGACTACGTCACGCACGCCATAGCGGGCTGAGACTCCATGTCGGCGAGCCCTTGCTCCCACCGAGCTCTGTCCCTGGCACCTGCATGTATGCGATACTGCGGTACGGCTCCTGGTTTGCTGCGGGCCTGCGGCGCCTTCCGCTCGATCCAAACGCACCGAACCGACCGGCTCCTCGTTCCTATCCACGGCAGGTGCAAGCTCATTCGGCCACCTCCCCAGGAGGCTGTCTACTACTGAGCGGCGCTGGACAGGGCATATGCCATATGGCCTGAGCATTTGTTGGTGCGACGTCGCACCCAACTAGAGCCACACATGCGCCCGGTGCAGATTGCGGCGGCGCTGTGGAAGCATCTGCGCTGGCATGTACAGGGGGAGGGTGTAAGCGGGGGAGGAGGCATTGTCGAAGGTAGTTGGTGACTTAAGCTCTTGGGCGGCAGAGAGCTGCAGCTGAACGCCTCTCCACTCCAATCTGCGGTGCACGTCATTGTGCTCGACGTCCTGTGGAGCAGGACCCTCCACAGCTTATGGTTGGCATGAGAGCGCGCCGGCTGGCTGTCGGCCGTCCGTGGGTGCCACGCTGCAAGGCCGTGGCTCGGGGCATTTGTATGGACGGCAAGAAAAGGTATGAAACCGGTTGATGTTTCTTTGGGCAGGCAGTGGATGGCATACCGGTACTGAGAAATTGATTGCGAGCGTGCTCTAGGCTGGGTATGCTGCTGTCATTGGGTTGCACCCTGTACCCGTGGTCGGCTCCCGGATCGGACTCCGAACGCCAGGCTTGTGGAACCATTGCAGGAGGGTGGGATATCAGACTGCGCTGTGTTTCAGGTAGGAGCAGCGCTGGGAAAGGTCGTGAAGAGAGCTGTTAGGTACTGCAGGCCCGCATTCCTGTTTCCGCCTTGGCGAGCAACCGTTGCGGCGGAGGTTGCGTTTCATTCATGAATTATGATTCAGTTCCTGAATAGGATGACACGTGCATGTACAGCACACTTGCCTGCACAGTGTACACCAGCATTCAGGCTGACCCTCGTGACCCGTGGGTCTGTAGTATTATCTGCCCTCCTAAGGCCCGCTGCCGCGTGCGCAAGCAAGGCCGTGGAAGGGCGCTGGGATCAGCCAGGGACATTGCTGCATAAGAGCACTTGTCTGTGGCTCCCAGGTCATACATCGATCCCATGTGGCACTGATGTTTGGCTGGTGGACGTTTCGGGTGTCCAGGTACGGTAATCCACCTGTGCATCGCATCATTGATCCATGCATGTCTGGTATGGTCGGTGTGTGCCTTCATTCGTTGGTGATCAACCGTGTGGAGCGGTGTCGCCCACGCGCGGCTAGGACCTATATTGTTGGGATTGTTGTCAATTCGGTGTGCTCGCGGGCACAAGAGCTCGCATTGGCGAGGCTCCACCCCGGCGGTGCATTGTTGCATTTATGCACGCACACGAAAACCGTGCCGTCGCGCGGCGAGCTTGCTGGGCGCCCAGAAACGCACGGCGTGTGCACTTCAATGCCGCGCCACCGCTGTAACCTCGCCTGGCCAGACGCTCCGCGCGACAAAGGCCCATCTCCGCATACCCGCAGACGACTGGCGTAAACAGATTCCGAGGAGTGGGGACTCACGCCTGCGTGCTGAACCGGAACCCGCCGCATGGGCGCCCGGCTCCCGTACCGCAGACAATTTGCCGCCCGCTCCGCGCACAGACCAGATGGACCACCAACGGCGACCTCGCTGGCGCTACTTCAGAGGCAGACCCGGGACCACAGTCAGCCGCCGTGGTCACACGACGAACGCATCATCCGTGCGACGACAATGACGTACAGCACCCGCAGAAGCAGACAGTCAAGCCGGACGGGTGCTTCACAGCGCTCCACTTCCTCAACCTCCACAACAGCAACACGAGCTGGTCAGATGCGATGCAACGTGCTCACGGGTGCTTACCTTGCTGCACTTCCTCAATGTTCATGATGCGAGGACGGCCAGCACCTGGCACTATCTGGCACCTACTGGGCGCCGATAGCTCACTGGATGTCCAGAGCAAGCTACCAAGCTTGCCGGCGCCTGGATGCGCATGATGCGCCACCACGCTCACTCCTCACCGGTGCCGGGTGGGGCGGACGCCACTGGCCACAGCACGTGCCCCTCCATCCGTGTTCCGTGGTGCGGCCTTGCGGCGCCACATGGCGCTGCACATGCCTCATGATCCCTGCCATGCAACCAGCCACCCAGCGACGTGTCTGTGACCACTACCACAGCCAAAGGTGCCACGACCAAAGGCACAAGGCCGAACGCTCCCTGACCAACGTGCCACGCACCCAGTCCAAGCAGTCCCCATGCTGCGTACAAGTCGACCTGGACGTGACAACGCACCCCACACCTGCTCCCCGATGCATGCAATTGCCCGGGCGGGCCGGGGCGGGACGAGCAGGCGTAAGATGGCTTTTTGCGCAGAGCCGCCGCTTCCGGGCCTTTGGTTGTGTGTGGGCCCGTGTCCGCCAGAAGGTGGTGCCAGCCCCGAGCATGCGAAGCCCCCTGAGCCCTGGGCCGTAGCCCACGCATCACAACGCCTCATCAGCGTGCGGCCCCGTACACTCCCTTGCTGGCTGCCAATGTCCACATGTCCTTCATCAGAGTCGGTTCGGCTCACAGCGCCCCGGCGGCGCTGCACGCCTGCTGGCTGCCCTCCCGCGGCACCGGAGTGGGGCCGTAAGGGAACGTCGCGGCGCGCCTGCTCTGCTCCTCCATGCCCTGTCGGGGAGAGGGGATGGGACATTGCACCGTGGACGATACGGACGGTACGGTCCCCTGCGATGCAGGTTACCAGGACAAGCCTTTTGTGGGATATCTGAGGGCCGTACCGCGTTCTCCTGGCCATCCGACAACCGTTGGAGGGGATCCCCAAACTGCTCCACACGGCCTCCAGAGCATCCGCGCCTGCGACGGCCGCGCCCCCTCCCCCGAGAGCCAGCCTCTACCTCACGCCTATACACCGCACACCCGCAAGCAGCCTCTCCTCCCAACCTGCTTGCTTCGCCCGTTGCCCGATTCTCACCCGGGCGAGCGGCCTGCGCTGCAACCGTACGGCCCCAAGCACCCCGGCCGCCATCCCTCCCTGGCCCCGCCCTCCAGCCCACCCCCTTGCCCTGCTGGCGACGCGCACGTGGCCACGCACGGCACTCGCCTGGAAGAGAGGCCCGTGGGACGGCAGGGGCACGAAGCGCCCGCTGCCGGGCTCCACGCGCAGGCGGCCCTCGTGCCATACCAGGCGGCCGCGGCTGATGGTAGTGACCACCTTGCCCTGCGAGGGGGCAGCGGCGGTTGGGGCGGCGGCGAGGGGGCCACGGGGCGAGGGGGCCACGGGGCGAGGGGGCCACGGGGCGAGGGGGCCACGGGGCGAGGGGCTCGGACACGGGGTGGGGGCGGGGACGACGAGAGGGTTAAGGGGCCGGCCGGAGAGAGCGGATGCGGCGGCATGGCCGTTAGGGCGGGAATGCCGATGGGTAAGGTTCTGACGCTGCCAACATCACGCGACAGTATCTCACTGACTTACCCCGCGGGCGTCCCTTCCCCGGCCTCCCAAGGGGCTCTTTCATGCATGCAATTTGGCAAGGCCAAGGAGGGCGGTGACAACACGTCGCTGGCGCCACAGGCTGTCCCCACGCCCCAACGCGTACCGTACGGCGCTCTCACCTGTACGACCTTCCCCTCATACACGTTTGTGTCCATGCGGCTGTGGTGCGACCCCACGCCCAGCGTGTGGCTGACCCGTGGGTCCAGCAGGATGACGTCCGCGTCGCTGCCGGCCGCCACGCGGCCCTTGCGCGGGTACACGTTGAACACCTGCGCCGCTGCCGTGCTGGTCATGCGCACAAAGTCCGAGGGAGTGGCCAGGCCTGCGGGCGCAGAAGATGACCGCATAAGGACGCACAGGGTGAGCGGACGAGGGCCGCGCGAAGGCGCTGAAGGAAGGAGGGAGCTGGGGCTGCGTCACCCGGGTGTGCAAAACGGCGGCCCATGCGGAACTGCCGTTCGAGGGAGCGACCAGGGATTCGCAGAGGGCGTTGCGGGGGATGGGACGCGGGGCCGCTAGAGAGGTACCGTAAGGGCATGCAGACCAAGTCCGTGTGTCAAAGGACAGCAGTGAACTAGCAACTTGGCAGCTTAGCAGCTTAGTTTGCAGGGCGCACACCCGGGCGGGCAGCAGCAGCAGCAGCAGCTGCTGAGGTGCGCGGACAAGGAGCCCGCGGGCGCAGGCTCGGGTGCGTTGCGTGTCATCCCAAGCCTCGAGACCCCCACTCATCAAGAGGGAGGAAGCGAGGCCAGGACAAAGGCGCGCCATGCCCACATCTGAAAGTCGGCTCCCACCACCCGGCCCTGCCGCCGTATAGGGCCAGCCTCGCCCACCCGACACCACCATCTCCTGCCACGTCACGTGCATGCGCTCCTCAATGCCGTTGACCCCGTTGGGGATCTTGCGGAAGTCGTGTCGGCCGGCCGCCTTCTGGCTCGAGTTGAACACCGCGTGGTCGGTGGCGACCAGCTGGGGCGGCGGGGGATACGGAGGGAGGCGGAGGCGGGCGAAGCCAGGCGGGGCGGGTGACGGAGGCAGGTGACGGGGGCGGGTGACGGGGACGGGTGACGGGGGCGGAGGGACGCGCGGCGCGGTCGACGGTAAGACCCGGGGGCGGACGGAGTAACGAGAGAGGGACCAACCGGGCCGACAGTGAAGCCGAGGAGGGGCGGGGACCGCACCCAAGCCGCGCACCGCCCAGGCAATTGGCCGTTCAGCCGATTGATACCTCACATCAACAGACGCGCCCCCACCTGCAGGACTCCGCTGGCCAGGGCCTGGTGGCGCGGGCCGCCATGCGCAGCGCAGCGGGTTGACGCGCGGTGTGTGGGGCGAGGGTCGCCGCAGGCGCCGGCGAGGGCGGAGGCATTGGGACAATGAGGTGGGCCAGAGGGTCATTTCTGGGGCCGCGGAACTCCATCCCCATAATAAAATGTTTGCGCACGAACGCATAACCCGCCGCCGCCCTTTCTACATGTTCTACCCATGACTCCGCCCCATACCATGCGGCGGAGGCGGCGGCAGGGAGACCACCGCCGCCCGCCAGCGCACCAGCTGCCCGACCCGACAGCCACGCTGGCCCTCAAAGCGCAGGTGCGACGTGCAGCCCCGGCTTGGGCAGGGCGCCGCACCGCACTGACATCAAAAACACAACGCTAGCCCCGCTCCGCCCCACGCCAGCCCAGGCTCCAAGCCCCCGGCCCCACCTTGCGCAGCGCAGGCGCGTGGTGCGGCGCGCGAATGGGCGGGCTCATCACGAAAGCCGCCGCGCGCGTGAAGTTGGCGTCCCACAGCGCCCCCTCGTCCAGGGCCAGGCCCGAGGCCACCGGCTCGCCCACCACCCGCTGGCCCGACTGGCGCGCGCGGGCGATCTGCGGGAGGCCGGGCGGCGCGGGCGAGAAGGGGCGGGGCCCCAGAATAGGAAAATGCTTTCTCACTGTGGAGGCCTTCAGGCGCACGCCGCCCCGAACCACCCAGGCGAAGTAACGAAAAGTCCCCCCAGAGGGGCGGGGGGGAGGCGAGAGCGGAGAAGACAGGAGGGGTGGGCATCGACTGGGGCGGAGGCGAAGGCAGGGGCGGGGCCTTGCGCAGCCGCAGTCCTGAACCCTGTTTGTGGGCCGTGCTGCCACCGCCTCTCTCCAATCCCCTGGGTCTCCTTCTCCCTCCTTCCCCAACCCCTGCGTCCAGCCGTATTCCAGACCCAGCCCCCAGCCCCCGGCTCGCGGCTCGCGGCCTGAATCAGGGAGCCCCAATCAAAAACCCCGCTCCAGCGGTCCGCGCCCCTTCCCCCCGCTCTGCGCCTCTCGCGCTCGCCCTCATCCTCACCTTCCGATTCCACTGCACCCGCTCCGGCCCCACCCCCCGCCCCCCGCTCCGCTCCTCGCCCTTTCCCTTCCCTTCCTTTCCACCCTCAGCGCTCAGCCTGTTCATCGGTCGGGAGATGAATGCGCCTCAGGGCTTCCCTACTGAGAATGCCCTCCAACTCTCTACCCCCTTCCCCTCCCGCCGCCCCTCACCTCCTCCATCGCGTCGATGCTCATCACGTGCACCACGTACAGCGGCACACCCACCACGCCCGCCAGCCGGATGGCGCGGCCGGTGGCCTCGCCCTCCAGCGCCGCGGGGCGCGACAGCGCGTGGCCCTCGGGGCCCGTGATGCCGCCCGACACGAGCCGCTCCTGCGGGGGCGGGGGTGGGGCACGGACGGTGGATGGTAGGGGCGGTCAAGGGCTGTGGCTCCGCATCCCCCACATGTGCGTGCAAGAAGCGCTGCTTATCATTGCATCATTGCATCATTGCATGGGGGGCGCACCTGCAGCCAGGCCACCATGTCGCCGTTCTCGGCATGCACCTGAGGGTGGGAGGGGGAGAGGACAGGGGGGCGCTTTCAGAGGAGAAGCCAGGGCTGCATGCCTTCCCGTACGCAGTGGGTGGCAAAGGGGCCGGAGGGTTGGGCGGGGGAACTGAAGGCAGGGAGCCCGAGGCAGGGGACCAAAGGGGATGCATGGCTGGACCAAAGGCTGGACCAAAGGCTGGACCACGACGGGGAGCGGCCCTGCCACTGGCCACACGCACTGGAGAGGACTGATGCTCTCTGCTCCTCCCTGTCCCCCGCGAGTCAGCTCTCTACTTGTCCACCTGCGGCCCGCCCTCCCTGCCGCTCGCTATACCCTTGCGACGCCACCCCGCCCGCGCCGCCTTTGCACTCCTCGGTCGCACCATGGGCAGCGCGCCCAGCTCCTTGCACCGCTGCAGCCCGGACGCCAGCTCAGAGTCGGACACCTGAAGGACGCCCTGTTAGGGGGAGGGATGCAGGCAGGGAGGGAGAGCGGTGAGGCGGCGTTCCGACACGCGGCGAGCGGGAATGGAGACACGAGGAGAGGGAGGCGGGACTGTGTGCCTGCTGTGGGGAGTGAGGCGTTGAGGCGAAAGGAGGGTGGGCTATGCGAAGGAGGAGTACAGCAAGCGGCAGGGGCAACGTGGTGGCTCTCCCCGGCGGGGCTGCAGTGTGACCTGGGTGCCCGCGTAGGAGGCGCGGCCCGCCCGGCGGGGCACCTCGGCATGCGATTTTGGGAGGTGCAGACCCGCATTCAAGTCGTGAGCAAGCAGCCGCGCAAACTGTTGATGGAATGAAGCGTCCGCAAGCAAGCAGCGTAGCCGGGACCCAGACCCGGACCCGCAACTGGGGAGCCCCGGCATCCAACACTGATCCGGCTTCAAGATCCGCACGCTCTCTGGGTTCGCTGAGCGCTGGGCCCAGCACGCCTCGCTTCGCCGTTTACGAGCCAACTGAAACTGAAACGCCCCAACCGCCAGCCGCCATCCACCTTGTACGCCATGAAGAACTTGAAGGAGTTGATGCCCTCCCGGACCAGCTCCTCCATCGCCTCGGACACCTGCACATGCAGAGGGTTTTGGGGGCCGGAGGGTTCGGGGCCCTGAGGACATAAGCTCGCTGATGCCATAGGTTCAGTGAGCCCGCACTGGCGCCCATCAGCATTCACCTGTCAGGGTTGAGCGGGGCGGGGCGCCCTCACGGCGGCTGGGTAGGGTGCTGCATGCCGCCGGGTACTTCAACATTTCGGCATATGGGGCCCGCCAAGCGCGTCTCCAACTCCTGTTCCGGCACCCCTCGGTAGCATCAGAACCCAGAATCCGCTCTCCTCCTGCTCGCAGCCCCTCCCAGCCCCTCGCGCTAGCTTTGCTGCCGCCGCTACGCGCACCTCAGCGTCCCATTTGGTGATGGCCATGTGGAAGCCGTAGTCCATACAGCTGCGGGCGGCCTTCTCCTGCGCGGGGCGTGCGTGTGCACGCGTGTGATGCCGCGGATGGACGAGGGTCAAGCGTGTGCAAGTCAGGAGAGGCTGCCCGGTCTCAGGCCGGCGCTCGCTCGCCACCCAGGGCGAGATGGGCGATGGGGGCAGCGCCGCAGCAGATGCGCGTGGACCCAAACCCAGGCCGCATCCGTCGCCCCGCCCGGCCCTTCCTCTCGAACCTTTGGGTCAGTGCCTGCCGTACTGACCTTCCACGCGCGCAGCCCCTCCCGAATGTCGTGGTCCACGGGGAGCGCGAAGTCGATGTGCATGGTGGTACCCCCGGCCAGCGCCGCAGCCTGGCCGCTGTAGCGGGAGGGAGGGGCCAAGAGGGTGCCGGCGGGAAGGAGGAGGGGCACACACGTCCTTGAGACACGGTCGCTGGCTGGCAACTCACCCAGGGCATCCATACCCTACTATGGGATGGGCGCTCTTGGGGCAGGGCCAAGCAAGCAGCTGCGACGCCGACACCCACCCGGCACCGCCCCAACCATCCCAAGCAAGAGCCTTCTTACAATCCTCTCAAAAGGAGGGCGCCTTCAACGGCTGCAGGGAGTGTTAGCGGTGACTGGCCCCGCGCCCACCCCGCACCGTCTCCCGTGCTCCCCGGGCGATGCGGCCTGACCGCGCGGCTCCTGTGCTCGCGGCTGGTGCGTACCTGTAGAAGTCGTCGGCGGTAACCGTCCCCATGAAGGGCATGTCCAGGTGGGTGTGCGGGTCGATGCCGCCCGGCATCACCAGCAGGCCCGTGGCGTCGAGCACGCGGGTGCCCTCGGGGGCCTGGCGCAAGGCAGCGGTATACGTAACGGTTTACGGCACAAGGAGGCGGGGACGAACTGGGTACAGCGAAGCGGAGCAAACAGCAGGGCTGAGAGGATGGGGGGATATGATAAATGTAGCTGCTGTTCACGGGAGCAGCACCGAGGGTCAAGAGGTGGGGAAAAGAGGCAGCAAGGGCGAAGGAAAAGAGGAGCAGCGGTGAGGAGGTGGCGTGGTGTAGCCGATCGGGTGATGGAAGCCGGACGTAGCCTCGCGCAGGGTTGTGGAGCAAGGGCAGGGGTATAGGGGCTGGTGTGTAAAGAGCTCGGCGAGCTGCAATATTACCCAGCAGTCCTGCCTACATGCTGGGCATGGCCCCTTGCCTCAATCGGCCGCCCCCGGAAGAGGCGGCCCTCACATGGCCAAATATGGACTCTTGATCACCTCTTCCCCCTCAAGCCGCCTGCCCCGCCTCACCTTGATTTCGGGCGACACTTCGACAATTAGGCCGTCCCGTATAAGCACATCCGCTATAAACTGCTGGTCGTGGTTTACGACCGTCCCGCCCTGATGTGTGATAAACACAGACAGGGCAGAGGGAATATGTGTGTATGTGGTGGTTGGCACTGATGACAAAGGTTGCCCCACATTGGGATGGGATGGGCAGCCGTGTGGGCGACGGGCACGCTATGGAAGGTTTTAACCCCCACAATACGGTTGCCCGTTCGTTGCGTACCATGATAAGAACCGGCACGTCTTCCGCGAGGGTTGTTTTTGCTGAGAGGAGCACGAGGGCGAAACACAAGGAGGGCGCAAGACCACTCCTACATCGTGTCCGGCTGGCTGAGGAATCGCCATCAGGCGGCTTCGATGCGGTGGTAATTTTGTCCTTGTTAGTTGGCATGCTCGCGAGACCAAGTGCTCGCACAGTGGAAGACCTAGCTGCGTCCTGAGTCACGTGCGTTGTAGAAGAGTATTCCAAGATGACCAGCTGAACCTATACATACAGCATGGCAGGGTATGTATGAGCTGGCCGTTAGCAGGTTTTGGCTCCGCGACCAATGCCTTCGGAGCGTGCCAAATCCTACCTCTGGCAGCACCATCATGCTGGGGTTGGACCCAGCCCGCAGCCAATGGCTACCGTGCGCCAGTGCGTCCCTCCACTCCCAACCAGTGCGGCCCCTTGTCCCCTGCTGCTGTCTATGTTATACGCAACGGCCGCAGGGAGCTCTTTGTGAACCCGGGGCTATCTGGACCTTTCTTGTACGCTGTCATCCCGTCAACGAATGTGGCTAACGTATCGTGTTTGGTACAAGCTCGGCGGATGCATAGAAGCTTGGTAACAAGGCTGGCAGTTCTCCCCTGGATAATGTACCGTACTCCAATCAGAAAGCCCGACCTACGTGTGATGGGAAGCCCCCCAACGCCATGCCCGCAAACCCTATGCGTGCAAGCCTCCTGCACGCAACATACGGCGGGCCGAGCGGCCCGAAAATAACCCACTTTTGATCGTTATTTACCTGCATCCTCCACCGCCGTACGAACGTATGGCTCCAGCACACGCAGTCCGTCATTGCAAATGTGCGGCGCATGGCGCATGCCCATGTACGTGAGGGAATGAGACAGCCCGTCCGCCTGCCCAGCATCAGCATCGTGATCGCCGCCCGCTAAAGCAAGACGGGCTGTGTCTACGGCCTGTACCGGCCATCCCGCGCTGCCTCCTCCAACGCCTCATCCGCTCACACCTCCACCTTCTCCATTCCTCGCTCCCCCCCCCTCGTGAATCGGCCCCAGCGTGAGGTCAAAAACATGCTGGGGGGCCGCCACATCCGCCGCCGCCGCCACCGCCTGCACGCGCTCCTCGTGCGCAATGGTCTCCCGTCCTAGAAGCGCGAGGCGATCTCTTCCGGCACGAGCAGGCTCATTTCGTCGAAGCCGCCGTCCGCAGCCCCGTGGCGCAGGAAAGTTCGGTGGGCCTTTGCTCCGTCCTGCTTTAGGAGTATCACCTTTGCGTTGTACTTTCCGGAATTGCGCGACATCATATGCGAATGCAAAGGGACCAGGCAACCAACTGGCGCCGCTGTACGCCGCTGTCGCGCCCAACTTGTAGGAACTGCTGAAAAACCGCGCCGGCGACTACCGATATTCCGCCGTCGCCACTGCGGCGTGCCCACCAAGAGCGATGTCTGCGACGATGGTCTTCTGCAGCCAGGCGCTCGGCCGCCGTCGCCGGCGCAGCAGCCCATGGGGCGCCGCGCCCAAAGTTGCTCAGCGGCTCGGGGAGCGACCAGAGGGCAGGGTATGCCGGGCTGGCCTGGATGAGGAGGGGCGCCCCAGTGGGCGCGTTGGGCTCTGGTTTGGAATGTCCTAGACACCCGCTTGCCGGCAGGCTAGGTTGGCCTAGGCTATCTTACAGAAGCGCTTTGCGCGGGCCAGGGACTGGGCGAGCGCTCTCTGTTCCGTAATTAATCTTCGACATGTCGTGGGCAGTGTCGAAAGCTTCCTTGAAGCTTGGAAAAGGGCGGAGCCCCGTGAGACCGTACCGGGAATTTAGGTCATGAAGGGTGGAGCGTGTATGTGTACCACAGGGGATGCAGGGGCAGGGGCAACCGGTTTACTTGACAGGACCCGCACCCGCACACACCCGCCTACGGGGTAGGGGAGCGAGAAAAGAGAGCCACAACCGTGTCAACGCGTCATGAACCCCAGTGCTTGTCCGCAAACGGGCACCAACGCTCGTTAGAGAAGGCCCGCTTGGCTTGTGTCTTAGTCGGAACCGTGCCGGGTCCATGAGTTGACATGGTTGCGAGGATTGTGAGCGCCAGCAAGCAACTCAGAGACCGGGCACATAGCAGCAGTATGTGCATATCTTACGGTATAGTCGTGGCTTTATCCCGGCGCAGTTGGTGTTGTTTGGGTGGGGCAGCTTTCCAGTGCTGACCAGCCAATGGACGCGTTGACCATCGCCAAATGCCAGCCAACGGCTATGAAACTCTACACACATATAAGGAATACTATTAGTATGAGATTGAACTGATTGGTTAAGCGTGGGAGGGAGTTTGGTCCGGACGCACGGACGAACGGACGATCCTCTACCCTGCTAGGCTGCTGAAGGCGGCTGCAGTGGGTAGGGGCTGCTTTAGGTGGTTTGCAGAGGTGACGGCGCCGGCCAGGTAGGGATTGGGGGGATTTTTCTGGCGGTGACGGAGGTCACGGTGCCGGATGGGGAGGGGTTTGAGCTGCTTGAGGCGGCGGCAGACGCGACGTTCACGGCTTAGGAGGGGTGGGGCGTGCTTGAGGCGGATATGACGGCGCCGGTTTGGGAGGGGTCGGGGGCGGTTTATGGCAGCGGATGCGGCGGAGACGGGGCTCCCACGGGGCTCCGCCGCCCCAAGCCGCTTCGCGGCGGGGGCTCCGCCCAAAAAGGAAACTGAAGCAGGGAAGGCAGCCTCTACGGTCCTACACACCCGGGGGTCTGATGTTTCCAGCAGGGCGCCGAGTACGGGCCTCGGGCCATCGAGCCTTCGAGGTCCCGGCGAGCGATGCGGTCGACAATGTTGCCAGTCCATCGGCGGCCAGCGGTTTCTAGTCTCGGGGCGCCCCGCCCGCCCATGTGTGGAACTTGGATCTTGTCGCACATATAGCGCACCCCACGGGGCTCCGCCGCCCCAATGCCGCTTCGCGGCGGGGGCTCCGCCCAAAAACTTTTGCTCGGGATCAACAGCGCGTTTGCGAGTTGTGTTGGTTGCGATTACTGAAACTGCGGTAGCACTTCCTGCTACTAGTGCAACATAAACCCATCTGCTAGCCGCAGAACATATGGCTCGCCCCAAAGAGGAGCAGGACGGCACTTGTGTCGTAGCGGGCTCCCTCTTTCTATGCAGGTTTCTCTTTTTTCGTAGGAAAGGGAGGCTTGCGCCGTTAAGTGCTGCACATTCCCCCACATTCGTGAAAGATGTGAAGGCGGTTTGTGCTTCGTATGGCGGAAGGAGCTGGTGGCTGGGTTGCAAGGCGTGGCGTTAAGTACATGGGCTAGGCTGCTCATGGCCTGAGGGCGTGCGGGGTGGTGACCATTACAATGAGCGTGCATGACAGTGCCAGGGCAGTGTCATGCCGTCTGCCGAAGTCCTCCACTTCGCGCGCATGGGGCCCAGCGCTCATCTGTGAAGGGCACCGAATTACTCCAAGTAGCAGGTCTGCTGCTGGTGCGACGACGGTCCCTAGTCTCTCCTGGCCACCCAGGCCAACGCATCGGATAGGTAGTTCCCGGGTGTGTATGGTATGGACCTTCGTTGCAAACCGTTCCGTGCTACACCAGCGCCAAGGAACGTTAACGTCTGCGTTGCGTTGTTCATGCCTGCATGCTCGTGCGCGTACGTTCGTTCATGGTTTGTGGCGTATGGTTGCGCTTTCTAACGGGGAGTGCGCCCCGCGCACTGCGTGTTGTGCCGGTAGAACTAGCCGCAGGCAGGCCTGCACCTTCGCTTCTTCATAATACCGATACGCTGCCACACGATTGAAGTGCACGTTCAGACAGGAACGTTCAGTAGCATACACAACATAATTGGGGTACGAATTGCGCTCCTCATGCTACGCACATGTGCCTTGCTCACGCTTGTGGATGCATCAATGATTTCCTTACGTCTCTATTTTTCCAATCCTCAAGCGTCTTGGGTTCCCCAGCGACCTCACTCCTTATCCATCACTCCCTGTTTCCTGATCGTTGCTATTTATCCTTTGCTATTCTACTGCTTGCATGCAAAAGCCGTTAACTTCGCGGTGCTTGTATTGCAAACATTGCCCAGCAGCGTTTACTTGCTGTTTTCCACTCACAGCCTTACGCACTTCGCATGTCTATTGCTTACGCTCGTAAGCCGCACTCCTCCTACTCTCTGACTGGGAGCCGCGACGAATTTTTATTTACGGCAACCTTCCTGCTTTTGGTCAACCGCTATGTCTTCGCCCATGCTATGGGCGTGGCTATGGGCGAGCCAACATGGGGCATTGAGTGGGAGGTAGGCGGGTTTCGGTAGGGGAGCGGCCCGGAGCAGAGTGCGGGTCATAGGTTGGCTCCGTGCGGATTGCACAAGGGCTCAGACTGGACCATTGTAGCATCGTATCTGCTGCAACGCAACACGGCAGTGTCGAGCAATAAGTGCATGCAGGGGAGAGTGCATGTGTTGTGGCAACCTGGCGGCCCGTTCTGCATCCAGACGCCTCCATTTACGAAGAGGCCGCCGTAGACCGCCACCTCCCTTCCGTGAGGGTAGGAAGCCTCCTGATTGGATTGATTCACTTGATTGGGCGCACCCGCTTGCCGTAAGACGACACCCGTACTGTCCTCCTCATCCGTAGGTAGATATCGCCTACTTGCAGCGTACGCATGCCACGTACAAGGAAGGCTGTTCTGCTGGATGACAAACGTGACGTACCGTGGAGTAATTGTGATTAACTGGCGCTACTGTGTAATCGCCGTGACCCCTGAATCGCCATTCTTTAATGGTAGACGACGCATGAATGCTGAGCGAATCCCCGAGAAACCTGAATGCACATCATACATGACTGTCGGCTTGAAGCGGCCGCGCAGAGCGCCAATGTTCTATCCGTGTCGTTTTGCTTGTAACGTAGCGGCTTTAGTGGTAGCGCTGGCCTGCATTTCCGGGCGTCTCGCACATGGCAAAGCCCTTGTGGTGAGCTCTGGTCAAGGTATGGGCTGGAATTGCTCTAGCGCGGTAAAAACTCAGGGCCTACTCACCTCTTTGGGCTCGTCTTTCCCAATCACTGCAGACTTCGTCTCAGCCCTGGCAGATCCAGACGTCAATACGTTAATACTTCAAACAGACCTGGCTCTGCGCGAAAGCGACTGGGAGGGGTATGTCACACCCATACCCCTGTCGCGCAGCGTGTCGATTGAGGGTAACCGCAGCTCAGTGGCGCTCGCCGGCAGACTTCCAGTCCTGGACTTCGGGTACCTCCGCGAGAAAGTGCGTGGGGGTGGAAGTAGGGAATGGGGCAGGTGCGCGTTGGCGAGCCCTTACATCGGCCAGGCAAGCAACGTTTACGTGAGCGGCTTGATGTTGAGCCTGCAACGGCAAGAATGCTTTCCTACTAGGCTGTTGATGGGCTAGGCGTATGTTGCGAGGCACGCGCACGTTTTCCCCGCGCCCTGCTGCCGGGCGCTGGTCCCTCGGTGACTGCATACTGGTGCCCGCCCCCTCCCCCAGATTCGGCTCGGCGCGGATCTGACGCTGAGCCTCCGCAGTGTCGCCATGGTCAAGTTCACAGCCCCCTGGAGCGACTTCAATATCGCCCCGCAGCTGGCCCTGATGGCCAGCTCCCTTCCCGGCCAAGTGGCCACCCTTGAAGTCTTCGACGGTCTTGCCGCCCTCGGTGAGTACCGGTGCCTACGTGGACTCGTACAGCCGCTCAGCCGTACAGCCATACGTTCTTGCATCATAACTGCTCGCCACATGGCCGACTTTGTGACTGTATATCCTGTAAAGCGGGGTGGGGCTGGGTGCTTCATGACCACCGGCGGATGAAGGAAGCGAAGAGAGAGGGTCTGGGTTTGCAGGGGAGGGGTTGAAGTGCAGCAGGGGGGAGGGGTGTGCGTGGGTCTTTGGTTGCTAGGAGGGTCGTTGGCTGTCCCCTAGCAACGATACGAGTCTTCTGTCGGTTTCCGTGGTCGCCTCCAGCACCAAGCCGCCCAGGCGGCCCTCCCCAGGCACACGCACGCCCCTCACTCGACCCTCGGGCAGAGGGTCGACGGGCCGAGGTCAAGGTTTCTCTTCCTCGCTACTCGCTGACCCAAAGTGTGTCTTGCGTGCGCTGTTGGCATAAGTTGCGCTGTTGACGTAAGTACACGCCCCCTCGCTGCGCATACGGGCGTCCGCCCGCCCGCAGATCGGTGCTACCCAGCTGACCTGCAAGCGCAGGCAAGTGCCGCAAGGCCCATGCGCCCGCCAGCGTCTGCCTGTGTGTCTGCGGCGAATGGTCCCGCGTGCAGCCCGCTGGGGCACCTCGCGCGTGCCCAGCTCTGGATGTCCTCAGACTACTCCTTCGGACTGGATCGCCTCCGTCAGCACTGATGAGCGATCTGTGCCTGCATCGACGGCCATCTTGTGTCTCCCAGCTCTAATCCCGTCTGAAAGTGGGCAAGGCAGTGGCAAGGCGGGTGGCTGGGCCACGGGCCGCCGGAGAGTAGCCAGCACTATTCGATGTTGCTGCTGCCAAGCGCGCGAGTTAAACGCGGCACCGTTGGTTGCTTCATTTGCTCCCTTGCGCCGCAACTGCAGGTCGCGACAATAACACCACGTCCCCCATGGCTTCCGGGTACGGCATAATCCCGACCGTCGCCTGCCTGCCTGCCTGCCTGCCTGCCTGCGTATCTATAGATCAGCCCAAGCCATGCCGCACCCACCCTGTGAGCAGGCACGCAGCGCTACGCCGCCGGACTGCCACAGCCCGGCTGCGTGAACACAAGCAGCAGCCTGCTGCTGTCCGGCTCCGAAGCCGCCAGCGTCGTCCCGTTGGAGCGGCGCTGCTGGCAGCAGTTCGGCTTACTTGAAGACATTGCAGTCATGGCGTTTGACCTTGACGCCAACCAGAAACAGGTGCGTAGGCATGCTTTTGGTACACGTATGTATGTATGTATGTATGTATGTATGTGTTACACGTATGTGCTGCTCGCGTTGTTACCCGCGTTCACGACTGCAGGCGTGCGACGTATGCACACATCACATGGCCTTGAACACGCCGCTTGCATTCCCCAACACACGCATATTCACATAACAGGTGTACAAGGGATATGGTGGCCATGCCGTCAACACAACCTACGTCTGCGCAGCCGAGGTGTCGTACGCATGCGTGGAGGAGCTGGGAACGCTCGGCTGCATGGTCGCGACCGCCAAACGAGACAGCGCAGAGCTCGCCCCGTCAGGGGGCTCATCGCTGGGCAGCAGCGGCGGCCCGTCTAGTCGGCAGCCGGAGGCCCCACCGCCCGCACCGGGCCGAGGGGTGGCTCTGGGCGGGGGCGGCGGTGGGGATGGTAGCAGCAGCGGTGAAGGGCCTGGCAGCGCGCTGTTGGGGTCCTTGCTGGGAGGCCTGCTGGGAGGTGAGTGCGGCATGCTGCAGGGCGAATGCGAGGTGCGTGGTGCGCCCGCGGGCGGGCGGGACGGGGCGTATGGTACGCTGGGGCCGCCCTCCGCTACGTACATATCTGCATTTCGGGTCCGGCGCACACACCGTCCACTTTCGCGCCGGAGGTGTGATGTACTGCTGAGGCCCAGGCGGAATCGTGGCTGCATTGAAGCACTGAGGCGGAGTTCAAGACTCGGACCAGGCAGGGCACACCCCTGCCAGCGCCCCGCCCTGGTCCACAACAGAGCTGTGCCGTCGTGTTCAGCGCCCCGTAAGCTTCCTCATCCCAGACTGACTCCCGGCTATGCTGGCTGGTTGCAGGCGCCGCGCTGGTCGCCGCAGCGGTCACACTAGGCGTCGTCGCGCTACGCCGCCGTCGAAGGGGGCTGACGGCGGCGGGGCACGAGGCTCGCCCGGGGGCGCACGCGCCGCTCAAGGAGAAGACAGACAGCGGCCGCTGCTCTGGCGCGCATGGGACCACGGGGGTTGCCGCAAAGGCGGGGCAGCACGTGGTGGCCCGGGAGCAGTGCAGGTGGGGGCGGGTGGCGGCTGCACAGGCGGAAAGCACGCGCTGGCATGGTCACGGGCAGGCTGGGCAAAAGGGAGAGTCCCGTGTGGGATGCGAGACGTGCGTGCCGTACCGTGGCGTTCCGTACCGTACCACGCCATCCATGATGTGACATGACATGCTGTCGCTGCCTTCGTTCGACACGCCCGCACGGGGTCGTGTGGAGTGATTTCGGAAATGTTCACAAGAGGCAGGGGGGTGACGAAACGCCCTACGTGCCGCTGCCCTGCGCTACGAGCGAGAGCGGTTACACGAGCCGCACCAGCGCGCCGCGCTGTTGTTAACGAGGCCGTGCTTTAGTTGGATTGGGATGAGATATGTTCATTGCCGCCCGCCCGGGAACCCCTTAACAACAACCCAGCAGGAGCGCGGGAATGGGGCGTGAGACTGCCTCCACCACCACCCAGTTAGACTTCTCACCGGTGCCGTCAGAGGACGTGGTACCCGCGCCCTTCATTACAGTAACGGTGGCAGATGAAGGGACGGGGAGGGCCGCAGCGGCTGCACCCTCACCGGGTAAGGCGGGGTCGGGCAACGGGGCAGTGCGGCGGTTGCGGTGATGGCTGCGGCGACAGCAGTGGACCCGCGTCCCTTTATCAACCGTTAAGCTCGCCAGCAGACGCAAGGCAATAAACAGCCATGAACAGCTTCATTGCCCGCTGCCCATCCACGCGTTGCTGCCGCTGCTGTGCTCATGACCTGCTCCCACCGTCATTCGCCCGCAGCCGTGTTCGGCGCCTCGCCCGCCGTCCCTCGGCCGGCTCCCTTCGCCTCCGCCTCCGCCTCCGCCTCTGCCGCCGTCATCAGCTCACTCACGCCGCCACGTGCCGACGTGCCGCTAGACGTGCGGCCCGGCCCCGCCGGCGAGGTGACGCTGCTGCCAACGGTCCTTGGCAAGGGCGGCTTCGGGCGGGTGGTGGAGGGGCTGTACCAAGGCCAGATCGTAGCGGTGAAGCTCATCCTGGACCTGTCCCTCGACACGTGGGGCCTGCCCGCGGATGCGGCGACAGCAACAGCAAAACTGGCCCAAGGCGCCAAACCCGGCGGCCGCCTGGCGTCGGATGACGAGGTTGCTGCCAAACGCAATCTTGAGGATACGGGTAAGGAAATGGATGAGGACACGGGTGAGGGTAAGGACAACCAAGCGGGTGCTGGAGGCGACGGTGTGGATGCAGTGGCGAGGGCGAGGGAGTGCAGCGCAGACAGCAGCCCACACGCCCACACGCCCGCACGCCCACAGGCCCACACGCCTGTGACAAGGACCGCGGAGTGGTAGAGGCCCAGGGCGGAGGCGGAGGCGCAGGGCGAGGCAGGCCCGGCGCAGAGGCGGGGCGGGCGGGGGCCATGGGGACCGTGGTGGCGCATCTGGCGGCGGCGCTAACGCAGGAGGTGGCGGTGCTGAGCCGCTGCCACCACCCCAACATCGTGAACCTGCTGGCGGCCTGCCTCACGCCGCCGCGGCTGTGTCTGGTCATGGAGCGCTGCGAGACCAGCCTGGACAAGCTGCTGTACGGACGGCCCGGGCAGCTGTTGCCCATGGAGCAGGTGCGACGACCCGTGGGTCTCCTCTGGCCCGCAACAGCACGCCCGACCCGCGACCCATGGGTCTCCTCTGGCCTGCCACAGCACGCACGACCCTCGACCCATGGGTCGCCTCTGGCCCCGCCACAGCACGTGCGAGGGGTGCCAGCACCCCCAGCGTCAAGGTCTTAGCGGGATACTGAGCGGGTTAGGTTGGGCTGAGGGTGCCTGGTCTGCCGACTATCCTTTCGCTCGCTGTCCTTGTGCATAACTATTTAAGCACGATATTACGCATACGAAACACACGAGGGGTGCCGTGCTTTGCCCATGTGTAAACCCAGGGACCCCTGGCGCACTGTGTCCACTACCCCGGTATCGCCCCCCTACCCTCCCATGCCCAACCTGCGGTCGCGGCAGGTCCTGTCCATTGCGCTGGACGTGGCCCGGGGCCTCGAGTATCTGCACCCCACTGTTGTGCACCGCGATCTCAAGCCGGCGTGAGTCCGCGGGTGGGGGGGACTCAGCGTATGCCAACACCAACGATGTGGGCACCGGTCTTGTGGGACTGGTATCTTGGAATCTCGTCAGTCAATCGAACCGCGTCCTCGCGTGCACCACCCCACACCCTACTTGTACTGCTAAGCTGTCGGTTGTTAGTTCCCGACTCTCGCATTCCCGCTTCAGCCCCCCTTCGGTCTGAGCAGTCGCCCGTCCCTCCAACGGACGTGGGCATGCCACTGTACCATGCCAGCTTCCTGGCCTGTGTCTGTGCCTGTGTCTGTGTCTGTGGCTACGCTGTGCACAAGCTGAGTCGCGGGAAGCTGCCCTGCCCCTCCCCCTCCTGCCCGCTCCCGCCCCCCGCAGCAACGTGTTGGTCAACCACCCGGGCGGCCCCAACATGGTGGCCAAGTTGGCGGTGAGCACCCAGGGGACTGGGGACTGGCGCCGTGGCAGGTGACAGGTTACAGGTTGCCTGCGGTGACGCCGGCGCCCGCGGCGGCGGCTAGTGGCGGTACGACGGCATCATCCGTCCATTGTGCACCGTACGTGAATGTGCTGCGTGCGATCCGTACTGGTCAACGTTAGGCAGCTCCCGAGGCGAAACGGCCGCCCGACTTCCTGGCCCCGCATGACTGCCTCCAGCTCCTTGCTTGCTGATCTTTCACGGTGCAGGACTTTGGCTTCTCACGGCTGCGCGACACGGTCGCGGTCGCGACGGCCAACCCCGAGGTGGGGACGCCCGAGTTCATGGCCCCAGGTGGGTGCGTTGCGGCGTTGCGGCAGTCGACGCTCTGCACGGGTGCACAGGCGGGAGTTGGGGGGTTGAGGCACAACCTTTTGCTGCGAGCATTGCCGGGAGCTGCGACGTGAGGGCGAGGTTTGGCTACGTGAGAAGGTCACTTGCGCCGTGTATGTAGATGCATAGGGGGCGGGGCGGTGACGGGCGCTGCTCGGTTGGTGTTGCTGTTCAGTAGGCTCCTACTCCTTGCCCTTGCCCTTGCCCGTCCCCACAGAGCTCTACGCGGTGACGAACAACATCGTCACCAACAAGGTCGATGGTGAGCGAGTGGATGCTTCGTTCCCGACGCCGTAATCCCGGGAGCCAGCATCACTCCTTGCACCCGGGACTAGACGCACCGTTGCTGGAGTCGTGCAGTTTGAAAGCAGTCGCCCAGGCGCCCACCCGCACTCGCCACTTCAATGCAAACCCGTGTTTGTTTGTTTGGTGCGGGCACCGCCCGGCTGCTGCAACGCTTGCCTGTTGGGGAACTGTGAGGTACGCGGGGCTTTAAGGCCGGCCGTTGCGCATGCACCGATACAATACGTATGCTGTAAAACCAAGATCCATTCTTGAGTCACGCCTGTCGCCGGCCCCCGTAGCCATGACTCGCGCTTGCCTCTCACCCCTCGGCACCGCTGACGACCCGTCCCCGGCCCCTTCTCCCCGGCGCCATTGCTGCCGCGGTCCGCGCAGTCTACAGCTTTGGCGTGCTGCTGTGGGCCATGCTGTCCGGGAAGCGGCCCTGGGAGGTGCGTGGCCGGCCCGTGGGTCGTTCCTTCGCCCAGCGGGTGCACCTTCCGTCTGGTATTCCGGCTTGGTGGTGTGAACGGGGCGTGGCAAGCGGGTGAGGGGTGAAGGCGGATGAAGGGGGGGCGGGGTGGCGCATCTGGCACTGGAATTGTGTACGCGGGTGGTGGGGGCCGGGGTACGTATGTACCCGCCAGGGAAAGGGCGTGGCGGCACTGGGCTGTGCTTGGCCTTGCCGGGCCGCAGGCCACCCGGCCCCGGCGCCCCTAGAGTACCCAATGGAATCCGCACCCGACCGACCGACTCCCGGCCCGGCCCCATCCCATCTCCACCGCTCGCCGTCTGCGTCGCACCAGGGGATGCCCATGGTCGTCATTGCGGTCCGGTGAGCGGCCAGCTGGCGGTGGGGGCTGTGATGGGATGAAGGGGGCAATGGGGCGCAACACGGGGCACCGAACCGCGGTACGGCAAGGCTGAACGAGCTGTGAGGAGGCGGATGCTCGTTGGTTGGTGGGCACGGGGCCTGTGTGACGGTCGCGGGAGGGGAGGTTTGCGGCGAGCAGGGCGGGGCAGTGCCGGCATAATGGCACGGCATGCTCACCCACAGCGCACGCCTGTGTGGCCACCCGCCCTTCGCTGCTAGCACAGTCGCCCCCCACAGTTAGCCAGACCTCAGCTCTTATAGCCCACCTCTGGCTGAGAATCCGTGTCCTTTCTGTGCTTCTTCGGTGAATTGTATTCGAGCTGTGTCTTGTGGCCCTTGTTGCGCTTGCAAAGGGTGACCATGCACCGCGAGCGGCCCGACATGGGTGACGTCCCAGCCGGCCGCCGACTGCGCAAGCTGGATCGCCTCGTACGGCAGTGCTGGGACTCGGTTCCGGAGCGGCGGCCCGCTGCTGCCGAGCTCGTCAAGGCGCTGCTGCTGGTACAGGAGCAGGTGCGTGTACGGCAGGGTACGGCATACGGCAGATGTGCTGCATAATCCTGGGCAGGTCGTGCGGCGCGGCAAGAATATGCGTGTGCCATGCGCGGCAAGGTTTGTTAGAGGAGAGAGGTTCGCAGGATCAGCGGCGTCGATCTTGCAGGTCGGGCAGGTCGAGGGGCAGCAGGCTGGGGGGGAGGTTGCTTGCCTACTTGGGAGGGGCTGGTTCGAGTCGGGTCGAGCGCCGCCCGGCTGCGTGGCTCTGGGAACTCCGTGTGGGTTGACCCAACCTGAGGCACGAAACAGGCCCGCTGCAGCAGCCCCGGTCCCATGGGGTGCAACGGAGCCGGGATCGGGGGTGGGGTGGAAGGTACGACAGGGCGGCGGGCCGATTGCCGCCTCTTGTCAGCGGGCATGGCCTCGTTGTGCGCCTGTGCCGATACTCGTCCCGTGCAATCCTCTGAGCTGAGCTGAGAGCATTGCGTGCCGGCTTGTGAACGCTGCAGATGGCGCGGAGGGCGGGCTGAGCCGACGGTTGAAGATGCGCAGGAAGGGGTGACACCAGTCCGACAAGATGCTGGTGAGGGCGGCGGCGCCCGCGCTGGAGGACGCACCGTCGGACGACACTGACGGCGCAGCTGCGCCGGGACCGCTGCGCGCTTGTTCGATAGATGCGGGAGAGTGCGCTTCGCTGTCCGTCGCCAGCACCAGCAGCGGTGGGGAGGGTGATGGCAGCCTCGGACCACCTCCTGGGGTCTGGGTCTGGGTCTGTCGTGGGGGCGCTGTCTGGGTGCGGGGATGTGATATATAGCCGCGCCGTCCACCCTGCGCTGCTGAGGATCCGGGTGGATTGTGGCCTCGTGCGTTGGCCACGCTTTTGCTATTAGGTTCATGGGTGCTTCGACAAGCACGCTATGTCTTTAGTCATAGCGGACTGCGCTCTGCCCCATTTCGCCGCCGCGTTGCTCGAGTGATGCTTGATGAAGAATCCGCTGTTTTTCGTTCGTATAGTCCTCGGCACTGGCGTGCTGAGAAAACCACTGAAGATGACCTTGCGTCGCCCCACTATTTCGAAGACCGGCTCGCGCCGCTTGCGAAACCGGTCATCACTTGTGTGGCGATGTGAAGTTTCCGCCACGTGTGTGCTTCATGGATACCTTGCCAAAGACCCGTTCGAGGCACTGCAGTTGTTCAACTGGTCCTGGAGCTTCGTTGTCGGCGGCTGCGGCATGTGTCTGGAAATGATCAGGTTACGCCGCTGTAGCATTGGGGAGGCCCAGGCGACGTGGAGGGAAGCCGCTGAAGCCGCGTCAATCGGGGCCCCGGTTTACCCTCCAGGTAACAGCTGCTGCGCTGCTATTGTGCGCAAAGGAGTGGTATGTTTTCTTTTGTGTGGAATAAACAGCGTTGCAAGCCGACGAGAGGTGTGGGGAATGGGCACGCAAGCGGCACATTTGCTGCTGCCGCGGTGTTGGTTTTGTCGGTTAGGGCTCCGCTGAGGTGTTGGGCATTGTGTTCATGTCGGAAAAATTTTATGGAAGGTCTCAGTTGTCGCGTGATTTTGTGATGTATGGTTTTGTTTGCACGGGAGCTGGTCATGTCTTACGTCCGCGTGGGGTCCCCTCGCTGGGGTCCGTTTGGGTCGGTCATTGCAGTCAGCGTTGCCGTGGGTCCCTCCCTTCGTAGTTGGACGGCGTGTGGTCCCGGGTGCTAGGCCGCAAAATCGGGTTGACGGTCGGATGCGGTGGCCTTCTACGGCCTCGTTCCCATTTCGCTACCGTCCTTTGTGCGTGCTCCATCTCCATATTCATCGCGTCGTGTCGTGGATGGTGGGTCGGTTGTTTCTCTGTGGAAAGGGTGTGCGAGCGGGGATGTACGTTTTGTGTGCTTTGTCGCATGCCCACACATGCTGATGGTTGACTGCGCACTGGTCTTCTGCCGCCTGATTTCTGTTTTCCTGTTGTCCTGGTCCCTGCGCCCGTGTGCCCTGTTGGCCTTCGATGACGGTTAAGGTGCGATTGCTTCCTGCGCCGTCCCGACCCGGCAGAGGGGGATGGGTGCGGCAACACTTTTTCTGCCACGCCCTCCGCCGCCCTGTGACTGTATGCATGTCTGTAGTACGGGTAGTATGGGAGTATGGGGGCCGGCGACCGGCGGATGGCTGCAGCGGGCGTTGGTGGCCCGCGCTGCAGCCGGACTATTTGTCGTCCTTCCTTGGGGCGAAGAGTAGCACCCTGCGCTGTGGACCCTATTTATATTATATAAACCCTAAAACCCTGTCCATGACCTTTCCGGAAATTTTTGGCCTGAGTAGGGTGGACCCAGGCACCGCTGCCCGCTCGCCACGGCCGATGTCACGAGCGAGTCTGCGAGTGTCTCAAGTGGCTCAGGACGGGAAAGCAAAGAGGAGAGATGGGACGGGGGTGCCCACACCGTAGAGGATGCGGCTCCCTCGCTGCAGCGTGTTTATCTCGTAGCATGGGCTCGCACCTAACGGCCGGGGCCGCCACAGGGCCGCGACGCTCGCCCGCAACCACCGTATTTGGGCGGTGACGCGCGCCGGCCAGGCCCCGCTGACGCCCCGGCCCGGCACTGCTGCGTGGGTTGGATCCCAGGGGGCTCCGCCCAAAATGCGATACGGGATGTGCCTGTGCGCGGGCCATGACTCGGGCTGAGTTTGTCTATTGTATGGCATTACAGTACATGATGTATGAGGAATGCGTTGTAGTGTGCATACTCTTGTCCTAGGGTCGTAGTCACGTGAAAGCTTGGAAGATGCCCGGGATTAACACGGCATGCAAGTCCAGACGAATGCCGGCATTCAAACGTCAGCTGGGTCTAGAGAGTCTAGGAAGATGTGCTAACTGGCTTGACCGCAGGAGGGAGTTCATATCTATATATTTACATGCGCTCATGCAGGCGCTGCCTCTACTGCTTCTCCCCTCGAGGCCAGGCGCAACGCCCTGCTCATCGGCTCTCTGTACCATGACCATGAGCAACAGGGAAGTTACTACACCGTAACCGTCAAACCTGCAGCAAGGCTACGAGAGATGACAGCCAAACATGAACAATAACCATGAACCAGACCGTTCATTGAACAGCAGCAGCGAAACCGAATCTGAAGTGTCATGTCAAACAAAAGGGCCTTGAATGCAAGTACCCCTGCACGTACGCTGTGAAAGCACCAAGCGCACCTAGCTATGTGCTAAATGGGTGCAGCTTGCCTATGTACAGCTCATCACATGTTGACTCTCAATCATTTGTCGAAGCACGAGTCAGCCTGCAATACCCTTGCCTGCAATACTCTACCCTGCACGCCAAAGCCCTATACACTCCGCTAACCCCCTGCCCCTTGCCTCCACCCCCACGCGCGGTTCATGCTAAGAGTGCCGACAGCTTAGCCGAAGTGGATCTGCGACGCGCCGCCGGGGGG
Organism: Gonium pectorale; assembly: GCA_001584585.1. Classification (NCBI taxonomy): domain Eukaryota; kingdom Viridiplantae; phylum Chlorophyta; class Chlorophyceae; order Chlamydomonadales; family Volvocaceae; genus Gonium; species Gonium pectorale. Next base: position 72,427 of record LSYV01000029.1, on the reverse strand, counting down.
CGCGAGCACCTTGGAGCTGGGCTTGTCGGTGAGGAAGTTGCCCACGTTTTGCTGCCCGGCCGGGCGCGCATAGTTGTTGTTGATGCCCTTGGTCGGCTCCGCGTCGCCAAACACGATCTGAGAGGCACCGCCCGGGGCGGCGAGCACGCGGCTGCTGGGGCGGTCGGTGATGAAGTTGCCCACATTCTGACCAGCCGGCCGGCCGTAGTTGTTCTGGCCCTTGCCCGCAGCCACGTCCCTGGACGCCTGGCCGGCAGTAACGTGGACCATGGCCATGTCCTCGCCGGTCTCGGTCTTGAGCGCGAAGTCCTTGGTCTCGAACATCGTCTCCTTGAGGCGCTCGCGCAGAGCCTCGAGCCCACCGGCCGGGTTCAGGCCGCGAGCGCGCAACTGGACGCGCAGATCCTTGATGGTGAGGGGCTTGAGCAGGGCATCGACCTCGGCGCTGTTCATTTTGACTTGGTTGTGTCAGGGGTGCGAGGCCCGAGCGAGGAGGGCAGGTTACTAGGCTTGTGAGCGAAGGAAGTAAGCAAAGTGAAAGTGATGAAAGTGTAGCGTCCAAAATTGGCTGTTTTAAACGCGCCTGAAGTACTGGTTCCAGTTCCAGGGATAAATCGTTTGAACATGGGAATGGAATCCCTCGCCTCGATAGCGAGAGCAGCTACATTGAGAGAAGGCTAGTTCAATGAAGCTAAGCCCTGTAAAAAGCATGCATTGACGACCGCTTCACGCGACGTAGACGCAGAGGTCCCAACCAAGTCCTACACTCACCATGGACGGCAGCTGCAGCCAGGACGTGATCGAGGAGGAGGCGCGTATCTTGACGCGCTCCATCCTGTTCTCCGAGCCCCAGTCGCAGTCGCAGCACCCCGAGGGCAGCACCCAGCACGATGGGGACCAGGTACCAACGCTTGACATGAACAATGCGCTCAGAGGAAGCAGTCGCTGTGTTGTTCCAGCGGAAGGTGCCAAGCCGCTCGACAACATGGCCTCTCTCCCGGATGCCGCGGAGCCCTGCGCAATGGCTCCAGATGCTGACGAGGCACCCACTGATGTCTTAGCGAAGGTGGCCGGCGGCGCGGAGGAGCGTAGCGTCCTTCAGGGCGCATTCGTGCTGCCAATGGAGTCGGAGCCGCAGCCCAACGGCGCAGCGCCTCCAGCAGCTGACACCGGTGCTGACATCACTGACGCGCCCCCGGCGGCTGCCTCCACTGAGCTGGCGTCGCAGCCCGCGGAGCTGGGTCTGGTGTTGGAGGGCACAGCGCCCTTGGACGCCGACGTCCCCGTGCAGGCCGAGCCTGACGCCCGAACCGCTACTGGCGAGCCAGCTGCTGCGACGCCCGCGGCAGCAGATCTCACAGCTTCTCAAGCTGGCTACGAAGCGGCTGCGACTACTGTTGCTGTCGCTGCCTCTGCAGCGGGCGCTGCTGCGGGGCCATCTCCGCAGGCCGCACCTGCACTTGAAGCCGCAACGGACCTGCCGCAACGGCATCATCGGGTTGCGCTCGAGTCCCTGGAGGACGAGCTATGCGATGACGATGTTGTCATGCAAGCTGTTCCACCGTCGCCTCAGCATAAACCACAGGCGGTGGAGGAGGCTGGGGAGGCTGCAACCGCCGGTGGCGGCAGGCGCCGCCTGAAGCGCCTGCGGCGCCCCACTCCCCCACCTCCAGAGGCGACCACGCCGGGCGCACTAGGGACAGCCGAGCCATCGCCGAAGCCCGCGGCTGCTGCCGACAGCAACGGCTGCTCCCAGGCGGGTGGCGACAGCGGCGCCCTGGCTGCTGTGAACGCTGCGGCGGGGGCAACCGCTGCCGATGGCCGGCCGGGTAAGGCCATACGCAAGCGGGTGGTGGTGCGCAGCGCTGTGGGAGATGGCTTCGACGACCTGCCGCCGGAGGAGGGCGAGCCGGGCGGCGGCGCGGAGGCTGGGGCTGCCGCGGGTGGGGCGACGCAAGGTAAGCAGTCAGTCGAAAGCAGAGCCCCAATGGGGGGCACCGACCCTACTATACAGATTGCGCGCAGCTTGTTAAGTCCAGCAAAGCGCACTCGCTGCCCTCAAGCATGGCATGGATCCCCAGACGACAATGGCGAGTGCTGGCGGGTGCGTATAGTTGTCATGGCGTTGTCGTCTTGGCTTTATAATCCTTCTCCACGTGTTCCGCGCTTGCAGGTCCGGGCGCCGGGGCTGCAGACACCGGAGACGGGGAGGAGGGCGGTGATGCGGGTGAGGACGCGGAGGGCGACAGCGAGGAGAGCGCCGGCGACGGCGCTGCGGCTGCTGCCGAGGCGGAGGATCCCGAGGTGGCAAAGCAGCGTCAGCTGCGAGGTGGGTCATGTCCAGGCTCCTCGTCCATCAACTTGCGGCCGCGGCAATGCAGGGACAGGACAAAGTACATGTACAAGAAGCCCGGGCATGGTAGCGAAAGTGCAACGAAGACGCTTGCTGAGGTCGCTGTCACTGCATCTCAGCAGCGCAACCGTGTCCCTGTGTCCCTCCGCATAACCTTCTGTCCATATGGGTTCCTTTGCGGACACCTAGCTGAGCGCCTTGCCCCTGCATCCATCCCTGGCGTCCCTGGCCTTGCGCAGATGCCGCCCTGCGCGACCGCATCGGAGGCCGGGCCGTCGCCGACGCCCCCGTCGCGGCCGCTGAGCGACGTGCTGTCCAAGATCATGGCCCGGACCAAGAGCCTGGTAGAGAGGTGCGGGGGTGTTAGGCCATGAGTGGGGCAAGGGGGCTCGGAGGGGCGGATCAACCATAAACTGTTCGTAGCCATGGTGGAGAGGGACCGTGAGAGGGGCATTGCCTACTCACCAGGCGACCATTATAGGCGGTGCGCGTCAGGTTGATTGCCCAATCAAGCTACCAAGGTCCATGGCATCCGTATACCTCACGGCAACACTCCTGCAGTGGCAAATGCACGGCAACCACCGGTCCGCCCACATGTTGACCCCCCGATCCCTGCATCTGCAGGACCCGCGCGAACGACCCCGTCGCGGAGGGCCCTCCCCCGCCACCGCCGGCCCCGCCGCCGCCGCCCAAGTTCGACGTACGCGCGCTGCTGGCCACCATGGCGAGCAGCCGGCAGCAGCAGCAGAGCAGCCATCAGCAGGCGCAAGCGACCTCCGCTCCCTCCGCACCGCCCGTGGCGACAATTCAGATGTCCTCGGCGGCTGCGGTGGAGGCGCCGCCTCTGGCTGGAGTCTCGTCCCAGGGTGACATTGAGATGGCCGACCTGGAGCTTCGCCTGGTGGGCACCGCCGTTGAGCTGGAGGTGGCGGCCGGGGCGGCGCCTCAGCAGGGTGGGGAGGCCGCGGCGGCGTCGGCGGTGGCGGGCCTGCAAGTTGGGAGCCGCGGCGGCGGCGATGTGCAGATGGCCGGGGCGGGCAGCCTTCAGTGCGACGACGGCGGCCTGGTGATCGAGGGCGAGACGGAGCCGCACCAGGTGGGTGGGTGGGTGGGTGGGTGGGAGGCAGGGAGGTCGTGATGCAGCTTGGTCGATGGGCGGTATCACCGGTATGGGTGGGAGGCTGGCGTGGGAGCTGGCTGCGGAATGAGCGGTGGTGCAGGGCAACCTGGCAGCGCAAGGTTAGGTAGCGGGTAGTTCGGCCGCCGCCTGCAGTTAGTAAAGTGGGGAGCTGGGGGATATACGCATCGCCTGCCGCCATCGCTCCCGGCTGCTCCGCCACTGGTCATGTGCGAGTTTCGTCCTCCTCAGAAAAAGCAGCAGCCACTTGCTTTGCACACCCCTGAACCCTCCGCGTCCTGCAATCCCCAAACTCCCCCGCACCCTGGCCCCCGCAGGCCCCTGCACCCGCGCGCACGCCCATCCGCGGCCTCAAGCCCCTGAGCCCGCACACCGGCCGTGGCAGCCGCCCCAGCTTCATTCCCCCGATGGGCGAGACCCAAGCCGCTGAGCAGGACGACGTGCTCATCTTTGAAGAGGACAGCTCCCAGGCGCCGGCGTGCCAGCCGGGGCCGGATGCAGGGGCGGCGGCTCCGCCTCCGTCGTCGGCCAAGGGCCACCGCAGCACGCTGGTGCCCCTCGTGGACCTGGCGCACACCACATCGTCGCAGGGCCCTTCGGCAGCCCCGGGCGGGGCCGGCTACGGGCACGCGTTCGGCGCCGGGGCGGGGTCAGGGTCAGGGTCCGAGCCACACGGCGGCAGCGGCGCCGCTGGCCACGGTACGGCGCCGGATTTGGATCTTGAAATGGACCTGGATGACGATCTGATCGTGGAGCCTGATCCGGAGCCGGCAGGGGAGGACGCGGAGGTGAAGCGCGCAGAGGAGGCCACGGGGGCAGCGACGGCGGGCGCCAAGGCGGCTGGCGAGGCGGAGGCGGCCGATGAAGAGGAGGCCGAGGAGGAGGAGGACAGCGACGGCGGGGAGTCAGAAGACGAGGAGGAGGAGGGTGCTGAAGGTGCGTTGGCTCTGGCATGCATGCGTCGGCCGGGGGGTGCGCAAGGACGTTGTATGCTGTGCCCGTGTAGCGTAACACAGAGTAACACGCCCCGGCCCTGGCTATCACAGTGTGTTGATGACTGGGACGCGCGGCGCGCCCGCGCCCCCCGCGCGGATGGCACGCAGGGTGTCAGTCCGTGCTTACCACTCACCCCTTCCCTCCATACCCCATACCCCACCCCTCTCATCCAAATTGCACCACCAAGCGCCTGCCCGCTCGCCAAACCTATGCACAGGCGAAGAGGCCGAGGAGGAGGCCGAGGAGGAGGGCGCGGAGGAAGCTGAGGCCGCCGAGGGCGAGGAGGCCGAGGGCGACGGGGAAGAGGAGGACGAGGAGGAGGGCCCCGTGTACGACGTGGACGAGGAGTTTGACAGTTCGGACGAGGAAGATGCCGTACAACGTAAGCACACAGCGGTTTGCCGATCGTCTGCCATATGCGCTGCCTCTGCTTCGTCCGGCATCGCGCAGTAGCATCTGCTGCTAGCCTACTTGGCTGTTGTGCCGGTGTTATTAGTCTCGCGTGACAACACATCACTCACACCGTGTGCTCTGTTCTTCACGGGCCTCTGGGCCCTCAGCTCTTTCTGCCACCGAACTGAGCCACACGGGCCCCCTCCCTCCCCACGCAGCCGAGGGCCTCAACTTTGAGGAGGAGGAGGCCGCTACTGCCGCAGGCGCCGGCCTCCTCGCCGACGCCGGCGCCGCCAACGGCCCCGGCGAGCCCGCCGACGGCAAGGCGGCCCTGCGGCGGCAGCTGACCGACGTGCTCATCGCGGCGGCGCGGGAGCGCCACGCCAAGCAGCTGGCGGCGGCGAAGCGGAGGGCTGCGGCGGAGAAGGGCGCGGGAGCGTACTTTGTGGATGTGGAGGCAGAGCTGAGCGACGAGGAGGAAGGTGCGGGCTGGGCGTATAGCCGTGCCAGGGCGCTTGGTTGCCATGAAGCAAAAATGAACGGGGCCGCTCTGAAGCACCCGTGGCAGTGGGATTGCGCATTGCGGCGTCCCTGCACCCGCACTCACGCATGTGTGCATGTGTGCCCACCGGTGAGTTCTTGCCCTGGCGAGCATTGCGCTGTAACCGGTACTGCTGTTGGTGCTGGTATCGCAGGCATTGCCGCGCTGGACGAGCTGGAGGATGAGTACGACGGAGAGGACCTGGACGAGGGGGTGCTGGTGGGTGGCGGGGCGAGGAAGGGTTGTTGGGTCCGGCGGAAGAATTTGGCAGCAACTGGTTGGGAGGTGTAGTTGGTTGGCGAGGGCTCTGGGGAGGGACTTGGACGCGTGAGCTGTCGAGGGGCAGGAGACAAGGCGGGGTCAGGGAGGGCAATGTGAGTTAAAGGGCCACGCTATTGCACGGTGGTTGATGTGGACCGGCTGCTCGCCCGAACCAGGTGGGGGGGCGCCGTGCCTGGTTAGAGTCGTGCAGCAGGTCCCGGTGAGCCGGTAGGTTGCGGCGCCTGCAGCCCGGCTCTGAGCGCAACATGGGTCGAGGCGGTGCACCCCCGATATCACAAGCAACAACAGATCATGCCTCCCCCCCCGCTGAAGCGTCCCCCGCCTTCCCCGCCCCTGCCTGCCTGCCTGCCTTCACTCCCTCCCCACATCGCCGCAGGAGTCCCTGCTGGGCACCGCGCGTGAGGGCGCCCTGGACGAGTCCCGCCGCGCCTCTCTGCACGCGCTGTGGGAGCAGGAACGCGACAGCGCGGCGGTGCGGGAGCTGCTGGAGGCGGTGCGGCGGGGCTTCCGGAAGGGCAGGCGGAAGGGGCTCAACGGACTGGACGACGACGACGAGGTGCGCCGGGTGGGACGGGGGGGATGAGGGGCAGCAAGGAGGGTAGTAGAGCAGGAAAGGGGTGTGTGGAAACGGATGGGCGGGGGCATGGGGCGGTAGCCGGAGAGTTGTGGACGACGAGGGGGTATGCACATGTGTCGGGGGGAAGGAGGACAGAGCGATGGATCGGGCATGTAGGTTTGGGCGAGATAACCTCATTAGCTCACATAGCCGATTTTGAAGCCTAGGGCCCCGCCCCACCCAGCCACGGATACTTGGCCCCCATATTCCGCCCGCCGTACACATGCCGGACGAATATCCTCTCACGCACTCTGTCCTTAAATCTCCTATTCCCCTGCTCCTCATCCCGTCCGCCCGCAGGACCTGACCGACCATGACGCCAGGCGGCGACGCGCGCAGCTGTTCGCCAGCACCGCGGGAGACGACGAAGACGCCCCCATCAAGGTGCGTGCCGACGGTGGGAGAGGAATGAGGGAGTTACGCGGCGGCCCGTGGGCGCGTGCGTGCACCTGTAGCGTACATGCTGCGCCGGCGGCCTGGCGTCAATAGAGGCCCTGCTCTCCAGCCGCTTGCCTGAGCCGCTTGATTCATGCACGGCCACGGGCACCGCAAGCCAGCTCCGGCAGCACCGGGAGTGCAACTGGCCTGCCCCTGTCCGCACGGCAGCGTGGTGTGCGTGCACAGAACGGCTCCCCAAAACCATGGCCAAGTGCCCACGCATGAACGCCAACAGGTGGTTCGCGGCCACGGTCTGGACCTGGATCTGGCAGCCGAGGAGGAGGACGACGACGCAGGCGGGCAGCGGCAGGACCTGGACGCACTGCCGGCGCCAGGGCCGGCTGACGGGACAGACGGCGACGCCGGCGGCGGCGGCGACAGCCGCGGGGGCGCGAAGGACGGTGCGGTGGGGCGCGGCGGCCCCGGCGGCCTGTCGCGGCTCCTGTCGGGGCGGCCGGCATTTGGCGGCTTCTCGCGCGTGCTGGACCCCGTGGCGGCCAAGCGGCTGATGCGGCAGCAGTCGCAGCAGCATCAGTCGCAGGAGGCGGCGGCGAGGCGCCAGGCGGAGCAGGTTTGTGGGTGGAGGGGAGGAGAGGGCGCCTGCTAATATGCATGCTGATCGGGCGGCGAGGCGCCGACATTGTTGCAGTCAGAACATTCACACATCCGGATCCGTTTGCTGCGCAGGACGGCGACGCCGCGGCGCCGTCTCCCGGGCCCAACCGCAATGGCTCCGAGCACCACACCGAGGAGGTCGTTGCACTTCTACAGCGCTCCGCATCTGTCGCGGGCCCGGGCGTTGCTGCGCCCGAGCCCGCCTTGGCAGCGGCGCCGGCCGCGGCGGTGGGGCCCGGCGCCGCCGCCGCCACGACCGCGGCGGCTCGGCCGGCCGGCGGGCATCGCTTTGCGCTGTTCGGATCCGACCTCACCAATCGAGCGGGGCCCGGGGAGGCGATGCAGGTGCGGGTGGGGGAACTTGCAGCCCAGGGCATGACGTAGCGGTGCTCGATGATGCGGCGTGCAAAGGAAGCCCGCTCCTCGGTTGAGGGCGTCCAGGCTACTGCAGCTCCACGCAGTACGGATTGCTCTCAGTTTTGTATGACGTTCCCCGCTCTTAGGTTCCCTGTCCGCCCCGCCTTCCCACGCCCCAAACAGCAGGCGTCCACCTTCCTAGGCCGCTCCGCTGCCCCCAAGGATCTGCGCACAACCACCAACACCGGCGGCCTTAATACGCGGTCCTTCATTTTCGCCACCGATTCCAACTCGGGCTTCCCCGAAAAGTCAAAGGACGCTTCCGCCCTCGGAGCGGACGGCGGCGCCGGCGCCGGCGGTGCTGCTGGCGCTGCCGCCGACGGCGCCGGCGCGGGCACCACCTTCGCAGCGCTTCGGTCTGTTATCGCTAGACCGCCGCGGGCGGCCGGCGGTGGTGGCGGCGGTCTCATGAGTTTGCTCGGCGGTGGGGCGTCGGATGGCGGCGGCTCGCGTGGAGGTGCCGCTGGCAGTGGCGGCGCGGCCGGCCCCGGCCGCGACTCGGCCCTGGAGCTGAAGCGCAAGTTGGTGGGCGGTGGAATGAGCGCCCCCAAGCGGCGATAACCTGGAGCGTTCATACCTGCTGTGTACGGCGCACACCCCTACATGCCGTACCGCTTACATACCTCACCGCCATCTCACAGGCGTTGTGCAAAGGAATAAGGGCTTGTAGACACGAGCTTGCCAAACGCCGCGATAAGGTGAAACGGTTACGACGACAGTGCCCGCCCACACCCTCCTCTGCATGGCGGTGTGAAGACCGCTGTGACACCGATGGACGGCCGCGTTGGGTATGGGGTCGGCGAGGAGGGGAGGGGACGGGAGGGGAGGGGAGGGGAGGGGAGGGGCGTTCCATGGTAGTGAGCGCGGACGCGGCAACTGACACAGCAAGTTCGGCGTGTGCCGAGTTTTACGAGTGGGCTACAGCGCGCTGTCCGGGCTGCCAACGCAGTGCGGGAGCGGCTCTGTGTGCGGGCGCCAAAACGCGCCAGAAAATTGGGTTGAATTCCTGCATCTGGGCTCGTCGAGCGCTCCCAGCTGTTGAGCGTTGCATGCGCCGACCAAGCGCGCGGCTGCGACATACCAGAGCAGCGTACTTTTCGGATCTGCTACCTAAACCCACAGGGACGCATCCGCCTGGGCCGCATGAGGTGCTACCGGTTGTAAAGCCGAACAGGTGGCCGTGCTAAGGTTAGCAAGCTGGTAGTTGTGTACACCGCGCACCTGTAGCAGTAACGCCGGCCCATCCGCGGCCTGGCCCGTCGCCGCACCCCCGCTTGCCACGCTAAGGGCTTGGCCAGGCAGCCCCTTGTGCAGGGAGCCAAAGATTCCGCGCGACATAGGGTGCGAGTGGCAACGCTGTACCTGCCGTCATGCGACTGCGGCTCGGTACTATTCGCCCAGCACCGGCGCCCACAAGGACATACCTCACCTCCAGAATCCGTCCGTGACACGCCCCTGTCACCACCCCACCAGCCGCGCTGGGCCCTCACCCGCAGGGCAGAGCTCACCTTGCACAGCACATCCCCGTCAGCCGGTATGCGGCAGCGCGTCCACGCCCGCCCGCGCATGCACGCACCACGGCGACTGCCGGACAGTCCTCAGAACGTACAACATCGTTCGCTACTTCCGCAGCGGGGACAGGCGCATCCAGTGTTGGCGAGTGCACAGTGACCACACGGAACCAAGTCAGCACAGTGCGGTACTGGTAAATCACGCGCGCATCACGTTCGTTGGTACGGCACCAGCTCCTCCGTGCACCCGTACAGCGGCCAACGGGCCTTGTCATCTCCTCCACCCTGTTGTCGACCCCAAAGTGGCTCAGCCACCAGTGCTGCGCCCATGTCCCGTGCGCACTCGGGTCACTGCGCGTTGCCCCGCCGCGCCAGCCGCGCCGCCCGCAGCGCCGCCCGCTCCGCCGCCGCCGCCGCCTCCGAGGCTCCGAAGCTCGAGTTGGCGCTCTCCGTGCGCTCCCAGCGGGACCGGGCAGCTGCGCGGCGCCGCGACGTGCCAACGCCGGCGGCCGAGCCCCCGCCGCCCTCCTCCCCGCCGCCGGCACCAGCCCCAACACCGGCTTCACCCTCCGCCACAAGAAGTCGTGGCGCTTCCGTTGCGGTGCCCCCTCCTTCGCCCACCTCCCCATTCCCATCTTGCTGCTGCAGTGGGGTGAAGAGAGGCGTCGGATCGCCGGCCGGTTTAGGGGGCGGAGTGATGATGCGGGCGGCGGGGGGCGCGCTGCTGAACTGCACCCGCCCGGGGCGCTGGCTCTGTGCAGCAGTCGCCGCTGGGTCCGCAGCGTCCGGAGCGGCGGCCGCCCTCGCCCTCGCCTGCGCCTCCGCCACCGCTGACTCCTCCGCTGCCGCCTCCTCGGCTGCCGCCACCACCGCCGCGAACTCCGCCTCCGCCGCCGCCTGCTGCGCCGCCGCGCGCTCCGCCGCCGTCAGCCAGCGCTGGGATCCGAATCCAACCGGCGGCGGCTCGCGGCTGGCGGGGTTGGCGGGGTACGGCGGCACAGGCGGCACGAACTCGGGTCGCGGACCCTGCGCCGAAACCGACGCCACGCTCTGCTGCACGGAAGTGCTGTCATCAAACTCGTACACGTACGACGCATTGGATCCGACAGGCGTCACGGCCACGTACGATTTGCCGGCGTTGGTGCACGGCGTGCGCGTTGAGACGGTGAAGAGGGCGAGGCAGCTGAAGTAGCGGGAGACTGCGCAGGTGGGGGCGAAGGGCGGGGCGGAGGGGTGGGGCAAAGCAGCGCGGGGCAGGGCAGGGCAGGGCAGCGGCGTGATCTTGGGCAGGGAAAGGAGCGCCTTTGTGCTGCGGCATGCGTCGACTGGGACAGGCCCGCCCCCGCCACGCCCCAACCGACTGGGTTAAGCAGTGAGCTCACATTTCGGCGGACATGGTGTCAGACAGCGCCGGCCCCAACGCGCATGGCCCCCGGCCCCCGCCGCTCTCCCTCTGCCCCCCGCTCAAATCCCCGTTCCTCCGCCCTCCGCCCTCTGCCGCCCCACCCGCCCCGTCCCCCGCCCTCCCCCGCCTCACCCGGAGCCACGCCCGGCAGCTGCACCGCGCGTATGAGCGCCCCCGAGGCCAGCGAGTGAACCGCCAGCATGCCGTGCCCCGCGCCCACCAGCAGGTACTCGGAGCCCAGGCCGGGGACCACGGGGCTCACCGCGTAGGCGGGGGGCGCGGAGCCGCTGGGGTGCGTGGGGGCCGGGGGCCCAGTTTTTTTGGGGGGGCAGGCGAAGACGTGGGGCAGAGGCGGGAAAGGCAGTGGAAGGGAGGGCGGGAAGGCTGGAAAGGGCACGTTCCGGGCCTGCGTGACGGCAACGAGGAGCGCAGCGCAGGGCAGGCGGCGCAGGGGCAGGGGCGGGAGCGGGGGCCACACATGGGCGTGCGGCTTGGCGGCGGCTTGTGAGGTGCGCTTCTGGAGGTGTTGCTTGTGGCCATGCTGCTGCGACGCACCATGCCCGCCCCACCCCGCCGGCCTCACTCACCTGGAGTGGTCGTAGATGTCGATCCGGGGGGTGGAGGGCCGGAAGCCGGACTCCACGTTCAGAACCTGCGGTTGGGGTTCAATCGACTTCCGCCTTAGATTCCTTGCGGTACGTATATAGGCTGAAGACCGGACGGCTCGTCAAAGCCGCGGATAGCGGAGGGCGGTGAACCCGTATCGTTGCGTGCACCGAACCCCTCAAACTGTGCTCTGGCCATCCCACCCGCGTCACCGCTCCGTCGCACACACGCCCACATCCGCCTGTGCCGCATTCCGTACTTACGTGTACGGAAAAGTACCCGAAGCTGTCCAGGTCCCCCGGCTGGGGCGCCACGCCGCACCACACCACCAGGTCGCGCCGGCTGGGCGTGAGGGCGGCGGACACGACGCGGTACGGCAGCTGGCTGTGTACGACCTGTACGACGTGGACGTGGGCAGCGTGTGACATCGGTGTCGTGGGGAAGCTGGCGGTAACATCAGCCCCCGGGGCGCCGCAGAAGGAGAAAGGGATCACCAACATCCATGCCCGGACCCCTCCACCCCCCGTCACTCCGTGTTTGCTACCGGTACTGTCACCAACCGTGTACTGCTACATCTGCCCCAACCCACCCGTGCCGCGACTTTGTCCACGCAGCCCGCACGCCCCGTGCCGTGTCCCATGCTCGTACCCCGTCCCGTACTTACGTACTGCTTGGCCCTCCGTACCAAATCACCCTCCAGGGTGTACGTTGACACCAGCAGCGGCCGCCCACCGCCGCCGCCGCCGCCACCCCATGGACCACCCGCCGCAGCTGCAGCCGCGTCTGCGCCCCCAGCCGGCACGTGGAGTGACTCCCGCAGGACGCGTCCGCTGCGGTCCGCGATGAAGCGCACCTGACACGGGGTGGTGGTGGTGGGGTGGTGGTGGGTTGGTCGTGGTGGGGTGATGGTGGTGGGGTGGTGGTGGTGGGGTGGTGGTGGGTTGGTCGTGGGGAGGCGCGGCGCAATGTGTGCGTCACGGACACGGCATGCAGGGGGCCGGGCACCGGAGCATACGGGAGGGTACGGGAGGGTACGGGAGGGTACGGGGAAGAGCAGGCTGTATGGTCAGGGTCGGCGGAGGCCTGGTTGGGGGACCTGACGGGGTCCATCTCCGCTGGTAGAGGGGTGCTGGCGGGCGCAGCTGCCACCAACCTTGCATCCCCCTTAACGCTGATGGGCGGCGGAGGGAGCATGCGGATGCGCATGCGGGTGCAAGGGGGCTGCGACGGCAGTGGCGGCTGACGGATCCCCCACGCACAGTACCCCGTGCCCCCCACCCCGTACCCTAAATCACGGTTAACTACCAGTCATACAAACATGACTTCTCACCTATATCAATGTCTCTATTAAATTCTATGTTTCGGTTTTTCCAACTATCTTTTCCCGAGGCAAGTTCGCTTTTCCAGCACTCGCTGCGCTCTCCTGAGAACGCCCCTCGTACCCTCTCCCCCCTCCCCAGCCGCCCACCATCCACAGCCTCCTGCTGCCCAGCAGCCAGTCCCCGGTGGGGTCCTCGGCCAGCAGGTCGGGCTCGTCGGGGCCGTCCAGCAGGGCTTGGGGGCGGGGGCGAGGGGGGTGGGTGGGGCGTCGGGCGCGAGGAGGGGGGCAGGGGCGGGGGAAAGAGATGAAGAAGCACAGACGGGATGAATGTGATCGGGTGCACCTCTCTTGCTTCCTGTGCGTGTCCAGTCCGGTGAGGCCGACACGACCTTTCCAGGATGCCGCCCCGTCTGGGCCGTCTCCATTACGTCGCCTGCAATGCCCCACGTCCCAGGGCCCCCTCCTCCTCGCCTCCCGCCTCCCACCCGCCCGGCGCGCTCACACTCGTCCTCGAGCCACTCCCCGAAAGCCGGCCGCCGGCTGCCCAGCGCCGCCGCCACCCGCTCCGCGGTGGCCGCGTGCGCCAGGCCCTGGTCACGGCCGCTGCGGCCCAGCAGCCCGCGCAGCCCGCCGCCTCCTCCCGCCAGGCCCGCCACCACCGAGGGCGGGGGCGGGTTGTAGATGACGCCCTGCGCGTGTTCATGTGTGGGTACCGAAGTGCGGGGGGGGGCAGCGGGGGGGGCAGCGTGCAATACAGGAGGGGTGGCCTTCCGGGATCCCGCTTGAGGGCCGGCGGGTTGGGACCGCGGGTACCACGGGTTAGGACGGGGCAGAGGGTTGGAAGGCATTCTCAGTAGAGGTGCCCTGGGGCGCATACACCTCCCGACCATGGGGCGCCGGCATACACGAGGCCCCCATGTGTGCCACACCCAGCCGCACTCTACACCCTCAGTGAACCACCACCACCACACGGTATGGCTCCCCAGCTCCCAGGCACCCAGGGATGCAGCCCGTCAAGCGGTCCCGCGGCGCCCACGTTCAGGTCCCACATCCGGGCCCCCATCGCCCTCATCCCCGCCCCCGGCCCTCGCAGCCCCCACCCCCACGTACGTTCAGGTTGTTGGCCCGCTTGCCCCCCGCGCCCGCCCCGGCGCCCCCCGCGGGCGGCCACACCACGTGCAGCGGTCCGCGCGCCTGCCAGGAGCGCAGCGAGCGGGGCAGGTGCCAGGAGGCGCGGGGCAGGAACCAGCCCAGGCCGGTGCGGTCGCCCTCGTACGCCTGGGGGCGGGGGGGGCGAGGGGGAGGGGGAGGAGCGGGGTCAGGCGGGGAGCGGAGCGGAGCGGGGGAGCGGGGTCAGGCAGGGAGCGGGGTCAGGCGGGGAGCGGAGCGGAGCGGGGGAGCGGGGTCAGGCAGGGAGCGGGGTCAGGCGGGGAGCGGGGTCAAGCGGGGAGCGGAGCGGAGCTGCGGGGAGTGGCTGGGGACGTGGCAGCGTGTAGGCTCAGTAGGCGTGGGTTCAGAAAAGGACAGTTGACGGAGAAGGGGGTGGAGGAACGGCATTGGAGGAAAGGAGGGCGCAGGAAACCTGAGGGTGCGGATCGACCGGCGCCCGTTGGGTCGGCCGTTGGGTCAGCCCAGTGGCCGGTCCACCCGCCAGCCGGACACACCGCTGACAGGTCCCACCCCAGGAATCCCAACAACCCCAACAACCCTCCCCCCTCTCGCTCATCCATGGGTCGACCCTCAGGGCCCCCCCATCCCCACCCCCACCCACATGAGTGCCCGGATCGAATGCTCTCCACTCCACCCCACGAGCGCCGACCTTACCCCCCCTCCCTCCCCAAAACTCACCACCCACCCGCAGCCAACCCCGCATGCCCCCAACGTGGCATGCCATCCCCTTTCACCCCTCCACACACACAAAACACAAAACACACGTCCCCACCCACCGGCCACACCGCCACCTCGCCCGCTGTGTCCACGCTGATGATGGACGCGCAGTCGGGCAGCGCCCCCACGAACACCACGGGGGCGGAGTGGCCGCGGAGCAGCGACTGGCAGCGGACCTCGGGGAGCGGGTGCTGTGCGGGGGTGGGTGGGGGTGTGCGGGCCGGGGCGGTGCGGGCGGGTGGGCGGGCGGGCGAGGCGGGGAGAGCAGTCGACGAGGTTCACATTGCGCGGGGAAGAAGTTATGCAAATACCACGTACCTCACCCACCCCTGCTGCCCTTTCCGCGACCCGAACTTCTCGCTCCCACCCCTCATGACACAGCTGGATGGGCTCGCCGAAGCCCCGGGCATGTCATCGTTGACTGCCCGCGGTTTCCGCATCCTAAGCACCCGCAGAAGCGTGCGCACACACGCACACACGACACGCATAGAGGGTCGCTCAGAGGGTCGCTAAGTTGGGTCGCTTAGTTGGGTCGGGCTCAAGAGCTGCCGGCCAGGTTGTTTCGCAGGTTATTTTGTCGCTTGTTGACCAGTTTTGAGCATACTATTCCGTATTCATAACACAGACACGCGTGTCCCGCCCCTCCCGCCCCCGCCGGCCCCCCGCCTGCGCCCGCCCACCTGCGGCGGCATGAGGAAGTCCACCACCCGCTGGCTCAGCAGCGGCACAGGCCGGGAGCGGCTGGGCGGCAGCGGGGCGGGCAGCAGCGAGGACGCCAGGCGGCTGCTTAGCCGCACAATGTCGCCGGTGATCTGCAAGGGGTGGGTGGTTGGCGGTCAGCCGTTGGCGGGATAAGAGGTAAGAGGCCGGGGACATGGCAAAGAATTTGTGATTAGATTATGGCTTGACGGCCGTGAAACAGGGGGCCGAGGGCGGGTTCAGAAATCATTCGGCACGCGATCGAGGCGCGGAGGGTAGTGTGTCAACCGTTCAACCGCCCAACCGCCCAACCGTTCAAGCGCCCAACCGCCCCACGCGCCTGCGGCAGCAGCACCGTGGGCTGCGTGCCCGCTATGTTGGCCTCGGGGTGGAAGGCAACCGCCCACCCGCGCGACAGAGCGGCCGCCGCCGCCGCGGCTGCCGCCGCCTTGACCGCCGCTTCCGCCGCCGCGCGGCTGCCCTTCTTGCCGCCGCCCGCCGCAGCCACCGCGGCCGCCGCGGCGGCCTTGCCCCAGGCCGCCTCCTCCGCTCCGGGCGCGGTGAGGCCGCCGGTCGCCTCCGGCAGCGGCGCCTTGCCCGTGAGGGCCACCGAGAGGGGCCCCAGCGAGAGGGCCAGCTCGGGGGCCACGGGCTGCCGGCCAGGGCCCTCCACCAGGACTGAGCCTACGGGGTTGAGGCGGGGTGTGTTACCGGGGCGACGGACACACACGCGGGGTGTTGTCGGCGACTCGGGGACTGGGAGCGGGCAACCGAGCGGTGCTTGGGGCTCAGGGCTCCGGCGAAAAGGGCGGAGCGTGG
>LSYV01000029.1:33772-49357 GCA_001584585.1 Gonium pectorale | reverse complement strand
GGGGGGGGCATCGTGGTTGGACCCACAGGGAGGGACTTGACGGGGATGGGCGGGGGTCCAGAAGCTCAGTGCCTGCGTCCAGGGGCACGCTCTATGGCACCCTCGCCCAGCTCCATCTCCCGGGATGGGCCAGCGCCTGACCAGGCGTACACCCCACCACCACTCCCAACCCCACTCCTACCCCCCACCGGACCTGCCGCCCCTCCGCAACCGACGGGCCCCCGCCGCCGCGCCACCCACCCCTGTCCAGCTCCACCTCCCGGGCCAGCGCCTGCAGCTCTTGCGCCTCCACCTCCAGTGCCACGCGAGCAGCCGCCAGGTCCTGGGGACCGACCGGCAGGAGCACAGGGACCGGGGGCCTAGGGGCTAGGGCAGAGGACACAGTTCTCGCGCGGTGTGCGCGCCTTTCCCTTTCCCAGAAGCAAATGGGCGAATGCGGGCGTGGGTTCGTGAGCCAGGGTGGACGGCGGGGGCCGGAGACGGCGGCTCAAGGGCCGAGGCAACGGGGCCGTGCCATGGTGTTGCGCTGACGCAGCCCCGCTCACCACCCTCCAGCTGCCCTGGCTGCGGGGCCCCCTGCGCGAACGACTCTTCGTCCCAGAACGGACCCCGCCGCCCCAAAATCAACTTGGCACTTGCCCAGGCGAGTGAACAAACGCCTCTTCTTAACCTAAGAAACAACCAGTAACTAGTGGACCACAAAAATCCCGTCAACGATCCGACCTTGATCTTGCCAAACTGGACCCTGTCCACCAGGTCCCGGGTGCGGGGCGCGAGCCCGCCAGCGGCTGCCGCCTCCGCCGCGTCCGCCGCCGCGTCCGCCGCCAGGGCCTCCTCCACTGCTGTCACCGCTGCCGCCGTCAGATCGTCCCCCTGCCGCTGGCGCTGGCGCTGCCGCCGCGCTCTCCCTTCACGGCCGCTACCGGACGCGCCGCCGTCAGCCTGCAAGTCCCCGAGTCGGCCGGAGCTGGTGGCGTCCGCGGAGGCCTGAGGCGTTAGCGAATCCGGGGTGAGCACACCGTCACCGCCGTCGCCGGCTGCGGCAACCGCCGCCTCCGCGGCGTTGGCCGCCTCCGCCGCCACCAGCACCGCGCTGTCAGCGGCGCGGCGCGCCTCCCGAGCTGCCCGGGCCAGGCGGCGCCTCTGCCGTATAACGTCACGGGCTGCATGGGTGGGTACCGGGGCACAATGGCGGGGCCCGGTGCGAGGAAAAGGGTCTGGGGGACTTCGACGGCAGGTATCCCGGCCGGCCGGCGAAGGCAACTCGGGTGATCAGGCGAGCGGAGGGGCGCAGCGTTTCCCGGTTCGGGCCTTCATGCACAAGTAGAGTGTGACGGCGTGCTCGGCTGTACGGCTTGTGCAAGGTACACACCGTAATCCTCCCGGCTTTCATCCGATGCCAGCAGCTCCCGCTTGGCGGCCTCCTCCGCCAACAGCTCCGTCCGTTGGAGGGCTGACTCCACAGCCTGCAGGTTGCGCAGGGGGCGGGGAGGGGAAGCGCAGCTGAGGCGATTGCAGCACGGCACGACGCGCCCCTGTGCAGCTAGAATGACAGCCTCCGCAGACGCCTAACCAGGCATTGGCCGGCCACGAAAGGCCCGTGGGACACGGCTTCCTTGTGTGCAGATGGCCAGCCCTCTCCTTGCACCTGAGCATGTGGGTGCGCTGCTCCCTGAGTTGGAAGCTGGCCACCGCGAGCTGACTGGCCTCCCGACATTGGCGCCATGTGCAGTGTGTGTCGCAAGCTGGCTTCGATGTCCTTAACTACTATAGTTCTTACATGGTTCAGTGGTTCAGCGGCACAGAGAGCTTAGAAACAGAGCAACACTTTAGGGGCAGACACCGTGACCCATCAGCCTAAGCATAATAAACTCCTCTGCGCGCTAAAAGCGGAAGATACGTCAGCCCTGGGTTTGCTTGCTTGTTTTGTTAGGTCTTTGGTTCTGGAACCTGGTTTCGGACTAGCTTGTTGACCAGGAGAACCGCGAAACGAAGACGGAAGACGAAGCTAAGTCGCATTTAGGAACCGCAACTACTAGTTGACACTCAAGAGGCCACACACCGCAAAACGTGTCTGCGACACTCCTCTGCGTTAAAAGCCAAGCAGTGAGGACATAGCCTAAAGTGCGCGTCTTCGACAGAATCTACCCACATCCACATCCCGCATCCCGAACGCACCACCCGAGCCCCCCGCCATGGGCAAGCGGCGGGGGCAGGGGGGCGGGGAGCCCCGTGAGGACCAGTTTGGCGAGATGAGCGTGTCGCAGGACAAGCAGCACTTCGGGGGCGGCTTTAGCAGCGGCCGGGGCCTCACGGGCGGAGGCACGGCGGGCGGCTCCAGCAAGGGGGGAGACTACACCTTCCAACGACAGGTGGGGGTTGAGGTCAGGTGTCAAGGAGGAAGCGGCGGCTGCCATGGCTGCGGTCAGCAGTGTGTGTCATTCTCACTTGGTTGGGAAGGTTGTCCGCGGTCGAGTCGGGGGCGGGCATCGTTTGTGACGCCTGATGTTCGACGCCTGGCAGCACCCCTCCAGGCCCCCTGGAGGACACACATAGCTACACGCGGCGGCACGTGCTCCCACCGTCCCACGATACGGTGCCTTGTGCTTGCCGGAGCGCTGCCCGACCGCACCCTCTTCGCCCGCTGCGTATGTGCGGTCCCCGCGCAACTCTCCCCTCCTAGTCCCTCCCATGTGCCCCGGGCCTCTGTGCCCTGCCCACCGCGCATTCACCCACGCTCTCACGAGGGCGTTGGCGGAGAGGGTGTAGGCACCGCATCTCACCCGGAACCCCCAGCCCACGCGGCTCACGACAGCTGCCCGTTGTGCCTTCGCCGCCCCCGCGTCCCTGCCTCCTATTCCCCGCGCTTTGCTCCGCTGCAGGTCCCCAAGTTCCTGCAGCGCTACTCCCACCTGCTTGGGAAGACCGCTGCGGACGAGGACGAGCCCGTGGTGGAGGGAGGGCCCCCGGGGCTGGGCAAGGGCAGGCGGGATGAGGACGAGGAGGAGGAGGGGGACGAGCGGGAGGACAACATCGAGGCGGTGAGTCGCAGTCCTGTGCAGGGACGACGGAGCACTGGGTGTTGGGTGGGGGGTGGAGGGGAGGGAAGGAAGCGAGGATTATAGGAGTGCCGTATGCGATTACAAATGTGTTGCCGTTAGGTGAGGAGGCGCATTTCCGGGGCTGTGAAAAGCGGAGCCGCGTAGCAGACAGGCAGGCAGACGTGGGGGCGAGACAGTGGGGGCAGCCGCTTTCCTACCAGCTTCCTAAACCCGTGCGCCTCCTCCCCCGCGTTGTTCATTCCCCTTCCCCTTCAACCCCCTTCCCCCGCCAGGAAGCCCTGAGGCGGGCCATGGCAGACAACCCGGAGCTCGCGGCCGAGTTCCAGGGGACCCTGGAGGGCAAGGTCGGGGGAGGTCCGGGAGGGATGGAACCGGGTCGGTGCGTGCGCTGGGGCCCGCCTGGCGTGCGAGGAAGCCAGGGACGGGGCCCGTGGCGAGGGTCGGGTTTGCATTTGTGGGTTGTCGAGGCTGAGGCCGGCTGCATACGGCGGATAGCTTGCTGGGCGTGCTGTCGCTGCGGCGCGTGGCGCGTGCAGCATTGCGCACGCGGTGCACGCGGCATGGGGCGGCGTGCGCATGGGCGCGGCAAGCCGCGAAGCGAGGAGGGGGGTATCGGCCGGGCTACCCGACCTGGCATGAGGGCGACGTGCCCATTTTCCACCCCCTCCCGCTGCCTGGTCCCCTGCAGCTCAAGGCCGCAGAGGCGGCCGAGGAGAAGGAGCGCGGCAACACGCTGTTCGGCAAGAAGAAGTACGAGGAGGCGGCCAAGAGCTTCTCAAAGTGCATTGCACTGGACCCCAGGTGGGGCCGGCGGCCTGCCACTTGCGGGCGGCCTGCTAGGCGAGATCATTTAACGTTTAGACGATACGACGTACGGGCAGCGGCGCCCAGCTGGACGACCCGGTGGTCCTGGAGCCTGCAAGTTACAAATTGTACAAAAGTACGCCCCCAACCCCACCCCACCATCCGTGTGTGAGGCCTAGGCCCTCTCCTGATCCTGTACCCGCCCTTCCCACCACTGATAAACCTTCACCTTCCTGCGAAGACTCTCCTCCGACCCCGGGCCTGCTCTGCCCTGCCCACCATCCCTCTCCACCTCCCTCCCTCCCTCCCCCCGCCCCGCAGTAATGAGGTATACTGGTCCAATCGCTCCGCCGCCCTGGCCGCCCTGGAGCGCTGGGAGGAGGCGGCCGCGGACGCGCGTCGCGTGGTGGCGCTCAAGCCGGGCTGGGCCAAGGGATGGGCGCGGCTGGGCGCCGCCTGCATGGGGCTCAAACTGTACGGCGACGCGCGGGAGGCGTACGAGAAGGCGCTGCGGATCGAGCCGGACGACATGGCGCTGAGGAGAGTGTGCGAGAAGGTGCGGGAGGGAGGTTACGCGAGCAGGGAGGAGGGTGGGATGGGCCAGTGAAGACGGGAGGCGGGTCGGACACGTGACGCCCAGCCACAACGAGGGCGGACGACGTTGCGGCGGTCTCGAGGCGGGTGGGGGAGGTGCAGCAGGCGGTTGGGGTGGGAGGTGGGAGAGCGCCTGCGAGCAGGCAGGTGCGGGTGCATCTGACTTGTGGTGGCTGGGAGCTGGGAGGCTGTCTGGGAGAGCGCTGTGGCCGCGGAGGGGCCCGTCCCGCCCCTCACCTCGCGCTCGTCCCCGTAACGCCCTCTCCTGCTCAGCTCTCTCGGGGTGGCCCCGACGGCACGCCCCTCGCGTCTGGCGCCCCTGCGCACACACCTGCAGGCGGAGAGCATGGAGCTGCAGCAGGCGCGGCAGGGGAAGCACACTTTCAAGAAGATGCGGGTGGGCGGGGCCGGCGGTGGCGCGGCGGGCGGCGGCGGGGCGGCAGACGGTGGGGCGGCTGCTTCCGGCCCAGCCCCCAAGCCAGCCGTGGACAAGCGGGTGCTGTCGTTTGCGGACGAGGATGAGGGGTAGGGCGATGGGTGAAGGCGAGGGGCGAGCGCGCCCCCACGTGTCGAGGTGATGGGCTGTGGGGGCGCTTGCGAGCTTGACAGCGGTGTCGCTTACTGCTGCTGGACAGCAGGTGCAATGGCGGCCTGGTGTGCCGCCCGGCAGCAAGCGGGTGAGCGCCCGGGGGACGCCGCAGCGGACGCAGGCAGCTGCATGCCTGTCGTGACGCATGGACGTGGCTGGTGGCGGAGGAGATGATTGAGGCCTGGAGGCCATAGCTTGCGCATAGATTGTCACCTGGCGTCAAGGGCGCGGGGGGGGGGCGGGCGACAGGCTGCGCTGCTTCCTCACTTGGATGTATCGCGCCCCTGTATGATGATGCTGGATGCGGCGTTGACATTGGGTGATACCTGCCGCCCGGGTCCGAGCGTGACCACCCGGCGCAACGTCGCCGCGTCGTCGCCGTAAGCGCCGTCGCGTCATCGGTCCCCGGCTGGGCTCCGCCCGGGCAGCCAAACTCATTACGGCAACCGCAGCCAAACAAGCCCTACGAAAGCGACAGTTGCATGTGGTGGCGTTTAGGTATCAAACACGCTGAAGGCGTAGCAATTACTCTGTTGAGTAACGACCCGTGGGACAGCAAGACACTACAAGCGGCACGCCCCAACGCGATGTCTTGAATGCTCCTTTCCGTCACACGGCTTCAGTGCGGGCGTTGCCGGTCTGACGCTTGTCATTTGGGCCGCCTCGAGGTTCGTCGAGGATAGCGAAGAGGACAAGGTTGCTCGGCGCGGTAAGCGCGTGGCTCACTGGGCAGCAGCGGCCCGGATCTCGAGCACCCTCGTGAGAGCTACTGAGGGCGAGCCCTGCTCCTGCAGGGAGGTGAAGGGGCCGGCTGAGCGGAGGAGCGCGCAGCCCTTCGCGATCGCGACCGCACTCTTAGCAGCGTGGCACCGTGAACAGGCGTAGGGAGGGATCAGCAGACAGAGGTCCCAAGCAGGCGGCATCACGCGAGAGCGGGGCAATAGGCAAGGCAGTACCCTCCTTCCCAGCATCGCAGAAACCTCCGCTCGACAGCATGGTCGTTAGACCTACCGCGCGCCTACGGCCGCGCACTCGGGAAGCGCTGCCCGGCACTGAGTCCGACGACGACAGCCCAGCCGGTGGCGGCCCCCGGCGCGGCGGCGGTGCCGCCGGCGGCCGGGGCAGCGACCGCTACAGCGGCGGCAGCGAGGGCGCCGGCACCTCTGCCTTCATGACCGCCGCAGACCGCGTCGATGACACAGCCACCGGCGTACTGCCGCCGCTGCCGCCGCCGGGACTGCCAGCGCCGGGACTGCCAGCCGTGCCGGCGATACAGGCGCTGGTACCCGGAGGCGTAGGCGTCGGCGTCGGCAGCGGTGGTGGCGGCGCGGCGGGCTTGGCCTTCATGCTCGGACAGGGGTTTGGGCCGATGCAAGCGCCGGCGGCCGATGACGGCAGCGCGGCTGCCGCAGGCGGCGCCGACGGTGCGGCTGCGGGCCTGAGCACCAATGGCGGCGGGGGCGGCGACGGCGCGCCCCGCCACCGCTACCACCACCGTCACCACCGACATCACCACCATCACCATCATCATCACCATCATCACCAACAACAGCCAGCGGGCGACACAGGGCTCGCCGCGTTGCAGCACAGTCCTCCCGCCGCCGCCGCCGCCACGGCTGCCGCCGCCATGCCGGTGCCGCGACGGTACGCGCTGCCCGCCGGCGTGGGCTCCCTGGCGCTGGCCATGAGGTCGCCGAACGCTGCCGACGCAGCGGCGGCCGCGGCTGCGCCGGCAGCGCAGGGCTTTGAGCGGCCCCCGCCCGTTGCCGGTGGGGATACGCCCTTTCCGTCGGCATCCGCAGGCGCAGCCTCGTCGCCTAAGCGCCGCCAAGCCCACGGCCTTACCCAGCCCGCTGCCGTAGCGGCCGGCGCGGCGGGCGCCGGTGAGTGCGGCGGCCTGGCGGCGGCACTGCCGCTGCCGCCGGCAGCAAGGGCCATCGCGGCGGTCAGCGGCGGCGGGGCCGGCGCAGGAGCCCCGGTCTCGGGCGGCGGGCGGCGGGAGATGGGCGAGGGCGCAGCCGCTGGAAGCGCTGGGCTCCAGAACCGAAGCCACAGCCGGGGACGCCGCCGGATAGCGGCAGATTGGCCTCCGGGCGGCGGCAAGGACCGAGGCCGCGGCGGCGACGGCAGCGGCGGCGGAGGCGGGGGCGGGGCGGAGGCGACCTTGGCTTTGGCGGCGGGTATTGCACCGCCGTCGGCGGCGGCGGCCGCCCCGGCAGCGGTGGAGGCGGCGGTAGCGGCAACGAGGGCGACGACGAGCGAGCTGGCGGCGCCTCTGGGTACGTGTCGGACGCGCTCAGCAGCAGCGGAAGCAGCGCGCCCTCCAACTCGGTGCCGATGGAGGTTGAGAGCGGGCAGCCCCCCCCGCCTGGGGAGTTGGACCGGCGCCGGGAGCGGCAGCGCCGTCGCGGCCAGCCCCTGCCATCGCTGCCCCCGCTGCAGCACCCCCACTTGCATCCGCGCCGCCGCGGCCACAAACAGCCACAGCAGCAGCCGGCGGCGGCTGATGCGACCCAGCCTGCCACCGCCACTGCCGCCGGGGGTGGCGGCATGGACGCACAAGGTTGGATGTGGACATGGAGAGGCACGACCGGCGAGCCGCAGAAGTCCCCAGCCGCTTGGGGGAGCGGGAGTGGCGGCAGCAACGTTGGATGCCAGGGTTTTGGCCTTGGCAGCGTGCCGCTGGCACTGACCGCGGCCGACCCACGGGTCAGCCAGGCGGCCGGAGGCGGAGCGGTGCCCGCCTGGCTGACCCGCGGGTCGGTGCCCCCGGGTGGGCTCACGGCGGGTGGCCTCACGGCGGCCCCCGCGCAGGCACTCGGCGTTCGTGGCACCGCACCCGTGGGCCTCGACGGCTTGGCATCCGGGGCTGGTCCTCGAATGCCTGCTGGCAGCGGTGTGGGCCCCTGGGCTGGAGCCACTGGCGGCGCCGGTTTCGGCGCGCTAGGCGCCGCCGCCGCCGCGGCAGCGGCACAGGCTCTGGCAGCCCGCGGTATGTGGCCGGCGGTTCTGGGCGGCGCTGCGGGCTTGGGCTCTGGACTCGCGGCGATGGCGCCTGCGGCGGATGCATGCCGCCGCTTCGTCGAGGGCGGGGCATGCGGGATGAATGCAACGCCGTACGCCGCCGTAACGGCCGACGAGTCCCACAGAGCCCAGATGGCCGAGCCGCCGGCCGAAGCCGCTGCCGCTCAGGCCGTCCCGGCGCGTGCCATGGCGGTGGCGGCGGCGGCGCCGCCGCCGCTCTTGCCAAGCCAGCTCCGGCACCCGCCGCACTCCGGTCGCCGCCGCCGGTTGTCCGCGAGCGTGTCTGCGGCCGAGGACGCGGCCGCCAGCGGCGCTGGCGGGGGTGGGACAGGCGCTGAGAGCAGCGGGCAGCATCCTGGAGGCGGAGGCGGAGGCAGGGGGCAGGGTGGTCCGCCCGGTCACAAGCGCTGCCGCACGAGCGGCCCGCTGCTTCCGGCGCCCGGCACCGGCCGCCCGGGCGCGGCTCACCAAGGTGGCCACGTTCCCGCCGCAGCCACGGGGCCCCTGACCCTCTCCATCCGCGCCCTCAGCCTGGACCCGCCGCTGCAAGTGCCGCCTCCCTCCGCACGCCAGCAGCAACAGGGCGACAACACTCCCCGCCCGGCGATGGCGACAGCGACGGCGGAAGCGGTATCGGCGCTGGATGCAAGGGGATCGCAGTCTCTGCTGCAGGCTCAGCAGCAACAGCAGCAACAGCAACAACAGCTGCTGCAGCTGCCGCATCAACAGCAGCTTATCTCGGTCCAGCAGCCCCAGGCGACCGCAGCGGCGGCGGTGCAGCCCCTGCTGAGCGCCGCAGAGCAGCAGCTCCTTCAGCGACGGGTGGCGGCGGTGCTGCAGCAGCAGTTTGCGAATGGCCAGGCCCTGGCGAGACCGGCGGCGACGGCGGCGGCCATCACCGCCGCCGCCACGGCCGCCGCTGGCGGTCGCGGGGCGCTGGAGCAGCTGGCCGCGGCGGCAGGGCCAGCGGCAGCACCGACGCTCTACTCGTCCCCTGCTCTGGCGCTTCCGCTGCTGGGCGCCAACTTGCCGCTCCTGCTAAGTGGGGCATTTGCGGCGGGGGCGGGCAATGCGTATCCCGGAGGAGCTGGCGCCACAGGCGCGGGTGCTGGCGGCGGTGCGCCTGGCGTCGGCACTGGCGCCGACGCCGCTGCGCAGCTGTCGGCGGCGCTGAGCGCTCGGGGCATGCCGTCATGGGAGGCCGGGGTCGCGGATCTCTACGGGACGCTGTCGAAGGCCGCTGCCGCCGCCACCGGTGCCGTCCTCGCGCCACTGGCAGCTGCCGGGCAGCCGCAGACGCAGCCGCCTCAATCGAGGGCGGCGGTCTGGCAAGCCGCGGCAGCCGGCGGCACCGCCGCGCCGCCCGTTGACCCCGCAGCGGCTGCGGCAGCCTCTGCGCGCAATGCCCTGGTGGCGGCGCTCATGTACGGCGACCCGCCGCCACTGCCTCCAGAGTACCGCGAAGCCGTGCAGATGCAGGCGGCGGCTGAGGCGGCGGCTGAGGCGGCGGCTGAGGATGCGGCGATGGAGATTATGGAGGCAGACGCGGAGGCAGAGGCGGCTGGCGCTGTGCAGGGCGACAGGCCGCAGCCCATGGAGCAGGACGATGCCTCAGGGACGTCACACCGCCATGGAGGTCGGCAGCAGCAGCAGCAGCGGGATCCGCATCCGCACAGTATCTTGGCTGCCGCTGCCGGCGGTCGTGGCAGCGGCGGGGCCGCCCAGGGGTCCGGGACGCGCCGTCACCATGCCGTGCGACGTGCGGGAGGGCAGCGGCCGCAGACGGCGGCAACGCCGACGCCCGGCCCCGACGAGCGCGAGCTGCGGGACCACGGCGGCAGACTTGACGGTGGCGGCGGCCGCGGAGGTGGCGGCGCCGGCGCAGCGGACGGAAGCCTTCTGGACCTCAGTCGCAGCGAGAGTCAGCCGCCGTGCCCCCGGGATATCGCGGAGGCGCTGGGCCCAACGCCGGTGGACGAGCTGCTCGGTCCCGAGCTGCTGCCATCGCTGATGGACCGCCGCAGCGGCTCCATACAGCCCGTGGGTGCGTGGCGGAAGCGGCGGGGGCCTGCGACCGCTCCGAGCGACGGCCGTGGGGTTGGAGGTGGCGGTTGCGGAGATGGTGGCGGCGTTGTGGGTGACGGCGAAGGCGGAGGCATGGGAGGGGCCCGCGGATGAGGCGCGGTCGGTTCGGAAGCCCGTAACCAAACGACCAAAAGCATAAGAGTTGGGTTGCTATTGAGGAGGGGCAAGGATCAGCTATAACGGGGCGGTCTCAATATGAAGCAGCGGACGAGCGCTGCCATGGATGGTGGTATGGAGCAGAGAGTATACGGTGCACGATCTCCATTTCATGGTCTTCAGTTTTCGCGCCGAAAGAGCTTACAGTACGGCCTGCTGCCCAGAGGCACTAAGTCAGCAGCCCGGTGGTTGGCGGCAGGGCGGGGCGTGTTGGAAGCGGGGGGCGGTCGTCGTACGTGGAGGTGCGTGTGGAGGTGTGCGTGGCCACCCTCCGGCGTTTGAGCGCATGGCTGGCAGGATTGCGGCAGCGTGGGCCGTGGGAGGGTAGGTCAGCGAGGATGCAGGAGGGCAGGGCTGCGGGAGCGGGTACGGCGAGCGACTGTGGGTTCACCCGGAGCGGGGCGGGGCGCGAGTGGCCCCCAATACAGCCGTGCGCACTGCGCGATCAAACATCCGGGGGGCATCTGGGCATACCGTAGCGGCATCCCATTTCATTGTCGGGCGCCGGCATGGCCCGTGGAAATGGCACGCGACGCGGGACGGTGATGTTGGTCGGTGGCTTCGGGCAGCATACAATTTGCCGCTGTGCGCTCTGCGCTGCTGGTGGCGGCGCGAGCTTCCCTGGGCCTGTGCGGTCGCCTTGACACCTTGCCACTCCAAACGGCAAGTAATTATAGTGCTGCCGCTTAGGCGTGGGTTAGTGGTATATACTTGACGGCACGCTGCCATGAACGGTGATGCGGTGTTGCTGCCGTTCCATGCCCAATGGCGGCTAGCACTGTACCGGAGCAGCACTTTGTGCGGTTTAGGATGGGCTATTGCGTTGAAGTGTTGATCAGGTGCCAGCCCTAGTGGAGCCGAGCGCGCAGCATGTCCATGCCGCAGACTTTGCGACGGGAGACGCGCGGGAAGTTTGGGAGCCCTACCAACTAGAAGAGCCTGCCGATCCTACGCTGTCGCACGTGCTGTGCTTCATGTGTTTGCGTCGTACTTGGTGGTTGCACCCGTAAGTTGAGTGGTAACCTGGTGCTGACTTGCTGAGGCCAGTATCACACAGGGGCTTTTGAGTGTAAGGTGGAAGGATTCTGCCTCTATATACAAACACGTCAGCTGACACGGGCACGAAGCCACAGCCATTGCAAAGCGACACAATCACAAGCTTTTGCAAGGCGAGACATTCACGAATGTCCGAACCGTCAGCGACTCTTCGAAAGCAATCCCTAGCAGTGCCTTTTCCTGTCGCTATTGTGACGAGGCCTGTCAACTCTGGCGGGAGGCCAAGCTATGCTACACTTGTGTTTTCAAATGACAGAGACGCCCTGTTCGGAGGCAGCGGGGCTCGCAGCTGCATTTATGAACTCATAGGCGACGGCACTGACGCGTTTCGCCTGAGCGCTCAACCTTTGGAGTTGAAGGTGCGATACAGTGCTGAAAGCCAGCTCCTAGGCTGGATGAACCGCCTCGCTGTTCCACCGAAGGTTCGGGTGTTGGGTGTTGCAGGGCAAAACTCTTCCCTGCGGTTTGCAGGACTTCTGCACCGCTGCGCGCCTTGATTTGCACATTGTTCAAGAAAGTTAACACACTTGTAAACAGCTGTGTGGTTCCCTGTTAGAGTGGTTGGAAAGCAAGCAGCCGCGGCCTTTTCGAGGCGGGGGCATACTTCAGCTGTGCGCCCCCACCCATAATATCCTAATCTTCCGTCTGTGTGCATGAGGAATGCACGCATGCGGCTTCCTCGCAGTCCTGCCCGCCCGCAACCCTACCACGCCCCTACCTAACTGCCCCCACGCCCGCTCGGCTCACAGGAGCGCGATGCAAACGGCGACCTCAAGCCCTACTCGTGCCAGGTGGCTCTGCACCGCGCCGTGTATGATTCCTACTCGCGCTGCGTGTACTTCGTAGAAGGTGGGCGGGCGCGAGGGTCGCCCCGGGCGCTGCCATACCGGGTCTGTACGCACTCACGCACGCCCACGTCCCCGCCTCCAGACCCTGAAGTGCACAAAGGACACGCTGCCAAGGGCGCCTGCCACACGCTCCACACCCGTACTCGTACGTGCATCCCCGCTGCTGCTTCACTGCGTGCCTCCCTCGCCGGGCTTTGCAGTTCTCTGCCCCCACCTCACCCCCTGCCTAATCCTTCGCCCCCACCCGCCTCCCCTTCCCCTCCCCTCCCCTTCCGGCCCCCGCCTTCCCCCAGGCCGCGCGCTTATGCGTTTGGACGCCGACAACGTGGTCACCCCCCTGGCGGGCCACCGGGAGACGTGCGGGGCAGCAGACGGGCCCGGCCCCTCGGCCCGCTTCCAGCTGCCGCATTCCCTTGTGGCCGACGGCGCTGGCTCCCTGTTCGTGGCCGACAGCGCCACCGTGCGCCGAGTCAGCCTGCCGGGCCCACCGGCGGCAACTGCGGCGGCGGCGGCTGGAGGCCCCGGGTCTGGGTCGGGGTTGGTGTCCGGACCCTCGTCTGGCGCGGCGGCGGCGGGCGCGGCGGGATCGACCTCCGGCCGGAGGTCGGGGTCGGGGTCGGGATCAGGCAGCATCGGCAGCGGCGGCAGCGGAGTGGGAGGAGCAGGAGCAGGAGCAGGAGCAGGAGCAGGAGGAGGAGCCGCGGCGGGTGGAGGGACGGGCTCGGGCTCGAGCTCTGCGGTGCAGGAGGCCATGGTCACCACCGTGTGAGTGGCGGCGCTGCGCGTTGGCGCCTCCCGACGCACGGGCTGGCTGGCTGGGTGCTGGAGGGCTCGGATGCAGGGGCTCGGGGGTGCACGAGGTTCCGGTGTGGGCGGTGCTCCTCGTCAGACGGGGCGTGGGGCATACGTTGCTCACATGTGGTGGCGTGGGGCAGAGGCCGGGGGGCCGAGTGGGGTTGGGGGTCCAACTGCTTGGCGCACAGTGACCTCGGTAGCCTGCTGCGCGGGCTGCTGATCCTAACATCGGCGCCGTACCGCACACCCGTGTGTCGTACACGTGCGCCGTACACATGGCCGTACGCATCGCAGCGCGTAGGGCTAACGGCCCTATCGCGCCATTGTCAGGCGCGTTGAGGGGCCCTGTTCACCGGTTGGAGCCAACTCACTCCCACAGGTATGGCGGACCCTGGAGCGCCGGCTTTGTCGACGTGGCATACGACAGCTCCAACGGCCGCCTGTATGCAGCAACCATGTCGGCGGTTTACCGTTTGTCCGACCACGGCACCGTGCCCACGCGCGTCGCCGGCAGTGAGGCCGGTGGCGGCGGCGCAGGCGGCAAGGGCACCAGTAGCGGTGGCGCAGCCGCCGCCACCGCCACTGCCGGCGCCACCGCCGCCGGCACTGGCCGACTGGTGTTCAGCGGCATCAGCGGTCTGGTGGCCGAGGGGGACGGCGAGGGCGGGCTGCTGGTTGCGGACCGTCAGCAGGTGGTGCGGCTGTCGGCGGACGGGGGGGTGGGGCGCGTCATCTGCTGCGCAAAGAGCGACACGTCGTGGGGCGCAGTGGGTGAGTGGGCGGGCGGGCGGGCGGGCGAGAGGGGGGTCATCGGAGGTGGTTGAATGCCGGGGTGGGCGCCAGGCGGCGCACAGGGGGAGTGGGGGGCGAGAGGTGCTCGGGAGGGCAGGGGGCTGCGGGGAGGTGTTCGGGGCGGTGTGCGGTTTTGCAGGACAATGGAGTGCGGTTTCGACCGTGTGTGATGTGCGATCGAGCACCCGGGTCGGGATCAGGGCCGCTGGGATGGATGCAGATGGCCCGAATGACGACCCCCCACCCCCGCCCTCACCCCCCTCCGACCCCCGACCCCACCGCCGCCTGCCCTGCCCCACCCCCTCTTCGACCCCAGCCTTGCACGCTCGCCTCTGCCACCCTCCCAGCCAGCAGCACCGCGACGAGCCCCGGCCCATGCCTTCCACCACTTGCCGCTTCCCGCCTCAGCCGGGTCTGCGCTGCTGGACACCAGCCCGTCCTCATCAAGCCTCGGTCCCCTACGTTACCCCTCGCCTCCCCCACTTCCCCCGCACCTCCCTCCTCGCCCTCCTCGTCGCGACCCGACCCCCAACTCTGCTGCCCCCCCCCCCGCCCTCGCCCTCTCCCTCTCCCAGGCTGCTACCCCACACTCCTCCCCAACGGCTGGCTGGCGCTCTGCCAGTACCACGACCGCCGCCTGCTGTTATTGCAGCCGGGCCTGCGGCCCGCCGCCGCCGGCGCCGCCTCCTCGCGGCCCGCCTGGAGCCACGAGGGCCTGGCCGGCCTGCAGCGCGACCTGGCGGCGCTGCTGGCGGAGCCGGACGGCAGCGACGACGTGGGCATCACGGTGGGCGACGCCACTTTCCGCTGCCACCGGCTCATCCTGGCAGCGAGGTGCCCCTACTTCCGGCGCCTCTTCGCAGGCGGCTTCGCGGACAGCGGCGCGCGGGAGATTGTGCTGCAGGTGTGTGTGTGTGTGTGGCGGGGGTGCGCTCGGGGTGTTATCCAGTCCGTGGGCGGGCTGTATAATGCCCGGTGAGCCGTAGGGGAACCGAGGGCACGTCCGTACCTTGCCTTGCGGCGGGGTAGGGTGGGCGCACGTGCGTGTGGTACGGCTGGGCGTTGTGGGCGGTTTTGGGGGTGGGGGTTGGGTGCAGCGTGGACCGCGGGAGGGTGCGCAACAGGCCTGGGCACCTGAGCTGCGGGTGTGAGGTCAGGCGAGGGCGAGGGCGAGGGTGTGTGTGTGGTGGGGGCGCAGCCAAGGTGGGGGAGGGCCTGGTTGGGGCGGGTTGGCGCCGCGGCGCGAGCTCCGAGTTGCTGCCGGTAGGGCGAAGGGTTGGCGCGCTCGCGCGAAGAGGCGAGCTGCCGGCCCGGCATGCAGCGCCGGCCCTGCCACGGCCAAAGGCGTGTCGCCAGGCGCTAGGTGGTGCGAGACTAACGTGGGCGCCAGATAACAGTGTCGGTACCACGCCCGCCCCAGAAGCCCAGGCCCCATGGCTGCCTCCACCCGCTGGTGAGCACCCTGTGTGCGAAACGCCGCCCCCGCCCCCCAGCCCCCCCCGCCTCCGGCTCCCCCGGCCCCCGGCTCCCCTGGCCCCCGGCTCCCCCGGCCCCGGGCTCCCCCGCTCCCCGGCCCCCCCGCCCCCCGCCCCCCGGGGCAAGGCCGTCGCCGCCGCTCCGACATCAACCTTGTCACCTCGGTATGGGCGCCTCTGACGCTGGCGTTTACGCCGGCACACCGAACGCTGTCCCCAGTCACCAACGCCACGCCCTCGAACTGTGTACCCGCGCCCCCCGGACCCCGCGCCCCCCGGCCCCGCGCTGCCCTCCAACCTCTATC
>LSYV01000029.1:6455-21971 GCA_001584585.1 Gonium pectorale | reverse complement strand
CACACCCTCCGGTTTGTATGTCCGTAGAGGCTGCCTTCCCCGTTTCTGGTTCTCTTTTTTCATGAGTGCAGGGAGGTGCGTGCGAGACGGGGCAAGATTGCCACAAGCTCGCGGACGCCCACGTGTGGTCGTTCCGTGAGTGCCGTGGGCCCACCTGCGCCGCGTACACGTTCTCCCCGGGCACGTCGCTGGCGTTGACGTGGCTGCGCACGATGTAGTCGGCGGCGAAGAGCAGGTTGCGCCTGGCAGTCTGGAACAGCGAGCCGGAGGGGGGCCCGTAGGCGGCGGGGAACTCCACCACGCTCCAGGCCAGGGTGGACGCGGACCAGCCGAAGGGCAGCTGAAACTTCATGTGGTCTGCGGGTAAGGGAAGGGAGGGCAGAAAGGAGCCGGGCAGGGGAGCTAGAAGGGGCCATGCCATAGCAGCTTTGCGGCAGCTTTCAGCTTAGGCGCGTCCAACCTGTCCAACCACGACCAGGCGCCCCACGCGCACGCACCTCCCGCATCAAACCAGCCTCCGGTCAGGTTCCTGTCAATGTCGCTTCCGTCGTTTAGAAAGCTGGCGTCGCGCCAGCCGCCATTCCAGCGCGCGGCGCGGTTCCATGTGGGCAGAGGCCCTGCCTGCTGCGCCTCGTAGAAGAAGTAGGAGCCGTCCAGCGCCTCTGTGTAGTTGTAATCGGGGGACAGGGCGAAGAGCGGGAGGGTGGAGCAGCAGAGAAGCGCCTGCGGGGTGGCCGTAGGAGGCAGCTCGCTGACGAACATGGGCAGTCGATGCGGCCCATAGCAGGTCGTCGTTGGGGCCGAGAAGCGGGGCCATACTCCTTCTTACATTGCACACGCTCACCGCTAAGCCCAGGAGCGCCAAGCGCGGTAGACCCGCGGGGCCACCTTGAGACGCGGCCATCGCGCGCCGTTCACGCTTACTCTAGACACCAGGCACTGACTTGCAGCAGATAAATGTTAAGCAAGCGCCTGAGATCATATGTGCGATGCCAGCGTTGTGTCTACGACGATAGACTACTGCGTCAATGGTCAAACCTGGCATCGCTCTTAACCAGTCACTGATGGTCCTGCAAGTGTACCGCTTGCACGACAGGCGACGAAGATTGCAGGAACAGGAAGCCGCCTGCGTGCCCGCGAGAAGGGCCGGCACTGGACGATCAGCTTCCCAACTGCCGGTACGGTGGGGACGGGAAGCTTCAAGGCCCAGACGGTACCATTGCCAAGACTGAAGTTTAGTTTATATGCACTTACAGTTTATACAGACCTTCGACTCAATGGATCGTCGTCGAGGCGGCCGCCCAGGCCCCCCTGAAACGATAAGGTCTCGGCGCAACCGTGCAGACAGCACCGTTTCGAGTTGTAGTTACTTGCAAGACATGGTCGCTGTTGCGGTGTATCAAATGGATGTAAGCCTACATGGGGCCATCGCGTGGAGCACATAACCCAGGCGCGCGGACACGCACGGCGCACCCCCTGCGTCGAACAAGCCTCCTGTTCGTTCCGGCCGGTACAACTCCCGTCCGAAAACCTGGTGTTGCGCCAGCTGCCATTCCAGCGCGCGGCATGGTTTCAGGCGGGCAGGGACCGCATGAGGTGTTACTGTACGGCAAGCACATGTACCTTGTCAGGCTTCAAAATAACTATGCTGTATGTTACAAGCAGATACATGCTGCAATAGGGCTGTTTCGAAGCTTAAAAATGCGCCGACCAAGGATTCATGCGTCTCATACCCCTCGTGGGGCAAGTGCCGTACGACAGCCTGTGCACAAATATCCAGGTGGGTTTCTTCCATGCCCAGCCGCGGGCCCCCTGATTGGGTTAAGCACCAGGCCACTGTTTCATTGCTTGGTTTGTCTCAGGGTTTGTCTGCTGGTGCTGCCTTGCTGCCCGTACTTTTGCAGTAGTTTCCCGGTGGCAGGCCGGGTCCCCCAGCGTCGGATGTAGCAAGGGGCCTACGCCTAGCTACAAATACCAGAAGATGCAGTTACATCGGGGGTGCTGTAACGAAGTCTGTCTATGCAGGGCGCCACGCAGGACACGCCGTTCGTGTGGGTCGCGCCCCCCGCCTGTGCCGACAGCAAATGCACAGTGGCATCCGGTCGAGCAGGGCCCACTCCGCCAAGGTGCAAAGTGGGGACCTGGCTGAGGTGTGTTCAAGTGCCCAAAACATGCCCTGCGCACAAAATTTGCAATGATAAACGGCATATTTACGCACGAACCTCGATGACTACCATGGTGCTTGTCCTTGTGTCCTGAGTGACGACTCTCACGTTACGCAGACGTGTTTCGGCTATAGCCTGGCAGCTGTTTGGCATTACCCTGGACACAGTGTAACAATTAGTGAAAACTTGCTTAGAACTGTGGCGGTTTGCGTGTGCCTCTGATCCCAGCATACTCATGTACATACATATACAACTTCAAACGGTGATGCGTGCGAGCTCCAGCGTGCCTGAATCTTTACACGCTCCGCTCGACTGGACCCTCCCATACGTAAGTCGCCGTGCCATAAGGAAAAGGCATGAATACGAGCCCAGTGCCAAGATGAACGCAACGCATCGAAACAGCGTACAAATTGTGCGCTAGTTTGTGCGGTACTTGCAGGCATACCGGAACACATGGCGCAAAGCCACTACCGTAACCATGCGACAACCTTGTTGAGCGCACGCCACATGCGGACACACATGCGCGCACCACGCACTGATCACTAGACTACGCCCAAGCCGGATCAGAGAGATTGCCGTCGGCACAGAACGCAAGCGGGATTACCGAGATTGCCGTCGGCACACGAAGGCGGCCCGATATCGTGTATGCATAGGAACTAAATGTGGGGCACGCACGCGGAACTAGATCAGTGCGCTGTAGTATTCCTCACAGCAGCAAACTGCCAACTGCAGGCAATTTAAGACGTGACAGTAGGACCCGGAGTCAAGCTTATTAAAACGGTGAGGATTACAAGTTGACAGCGTTAGCGGCGTGGGCAAACTCCTCCGAGCTGCAAGTGTGAACTACCGTAGTGCGCATGTAACTGCAGCTTCACCTTCGCATGACAGGAGTTTATGAGCGAGGATGTGCGCCGTTGCAAAAGCAGTTGTGGTGTCTGTGCTATGATTATCCATCCGCAACTGGTGCTAACGTAAGCACGTGCACATGAAAACACGATCGCGCAATCCTAATACAGTGTATGCGAAAATCAACATGTGAAATGCAGTGCGCCGCTTACTCAATCACCCCACGTTAATGCCAGTAAATACCCACGGGCGTGACAATCAATCCACATCGGCGGCACATATTAACCTCTCCTGCCGCCTCAGACTCGATAAACAGATATGGAATGAAAATAGACTTACGGACATTCGAACTTGAGCCGTTCAGCTACCAACTTTTCCGTGCCCCGCTGCGTTGCTTCCGCCTCCGGGCCCCTGCTGTGGCTGCTGCTGCCCTCCGCCTCCCCCTGCCCCGCCACCGCCGGCAGCCATAATCAGCAGCGTCAGCCGCTTCACAAGTTCAGCGGACGAGGGCCGCTCCGCCGGGTTGGCAGCCCAGCAGCGCTCCAGCAGCGCTCGGATGGCGGGCGGGCACAGCGGGTCGTCTGCCGGGGGCAGCTGCGGCCGATGACCCTGAACAGCGACCTGGGTGGACCACATGTGGCAGCGGGACAGGAAAGGGCACCTGGGTGTGCGTGGCCAGGGCGGAGAGGCCATGCACTGACAACGGCGGAAATGACATTCGGATGCGGGGGAGGGCCTGGCAGCAGCACCAATCGATCACATCATGCAGGCGCACGTACATCGCCCGGCACGGGCGCAGGCGGCCGCGGTAGGCGCTGCAGGGCCAGGGCCGGCATAAGTGGCCGACAGCGGCAGCGCTTATACCGGCGGACGGCGGGCGGCGCCCGACGCCGCAGCAGGGGTTGCGCGGCGGTGCCTTCCCGCACGATGCTGTTGGGGCGTGTCCGCAGACCACGTGATGCAAAACAAGCGTGTGCACACGCACAAACTCAGACTACACTTGTTACTTGCACAGGTGCCTGCGTCCGTGGCGAGCTCCCTCTCCTGCTGCCCCTCCTGACCCGTTTCCCTTCTCCATCACCCCCCCGCTGCCCCGTCATGTGCCGCCTTACCAGGTAGCCGATGGCCGCGTTCACCGTGCTGGCCCAAGGTCGCCTCCGGGTGGCCATCTCATAGATGAGCATGCCCAGGGAGTACACGTCGGCACGGTCCGTCACCTTGCAATCGGCGCCGTCCGGCGTGAACAGCTCGGGCGCCATGTCTGTCCGGTGCGTGCGTGCGGGCCCGGGTTGCAGTCATGAGCGGGGGCGGGGTAACAGCGGGAGCTGCAAGCAAGCTGGCAGATACGGTAGACCAATGCCCCGGACATGGTAATGCTGGGGCGCAGGCGGGCAGGTGGGCCTGAGGAGGACCATAATGTGATGGGGCGCATGGGCAAGGCATGCAGCAGCACCAAGGCATGGGCGCGTACGGGAGCCGTGCTCGATGCTCGGCACTGAGGCGTGGGAGCCAATACGGCTCCGGACAGGTGGCTGGCGGGATGCGTCCTCACATGCTGCGGTGCCGACTTCCGCTTCGGTGGTTGGCAGGAAGGTGCCGTGCTTGAACCTGCCGAGAGTGGGAGACGGGGGATTTATTGGGTGGGTTCGACCTGTTGGCGTGCAGCAAGGGATGGAAGGAGGGAGCGAGGTGCGGTGGACGCGCCTAGCCCACGAGGCCATGCCGCAAGTACCGAAGACACTCCATGACACCAGCGAACCCTCTTCCCCACATGCAGGGACCGTGCAGGGACCAGCCGACAGCCGCGCACGACTCCATAATGTACGTAGTTCGCACCGTCCAACCTGGCCAGCCCAAAGTCTGCGATCTTGGCGGCTCCCTCCGCGTCCAGCAGCACGTTGCCGGGCTTGAGGTCCTGCAGCAGTGGAGGGCGGGCCCAGGCAACAGGTCGCTGGTTGCGGGCGGTGCTTGGCCCTGGCGGCACCGGGGGCACCGGGACGGGGTCTGCTGGGAAGGTGCACGCCCATGCCACGCGTGTGGCGGATTAAAGGTATCGGCACCTGCCTGCTCGCACCTCACCTCTAGACCTCAACCTACGAGGCGGCGCCCACGCTCGGGTGCCCTCTGCTCTTCCCCGCCCAGCCCCGTCTTCTGACTATGTGACTATCTTACTAACGCAATCGGCATGCTAACGTAATTTGCAAGCAAGCAAGCGGTTGTGCAAGCTACGTAGCCGGCAGCCCATATAACCGCGACCCAGATGGCGTTCGCGACTACGGACCAACGCGGTCCTCACCCGGTGTACCACGGTGGGGTGCAGGTAGGCCAGGCCGGCCGCCACGTCCCGCGCAATGTGCAGCATCTGCACCAGGTCGTACTCGTGCAGCGGGCCGCCGCCGGGGGCCTTGGCTGCGGGCAGGTGGGCAGAGACCGCCAGCAGGCGGCAGCACACGCGGTGGGGGGGGGGGCGGGAGCTTGGGCGGCAGGGGACAGACGCATTGCAACGTGTGCACGACCGGCCGTGCGTGTTTGTTCGTCAGGAACAGGACGGGCTGACCCCGTTCCGGATCCGGCTCACCGTGGATCAGCCTGCTGAGCGGAGTGGCCATTAGCTCCTCCACCACAAACGGGTGCGGCGGCTGCAGGCAGGCGCCGTAGTAGCGCACGATGTTGGGGTGGTTCAGGCGGGACAGCACGTGCACCTCATGCGCCAGCGAGCGGAAGCGGCCGGTGGGGTCGCTGCCACCCTCCCTTAGATGGACGCCTCCCTCGCTGGGATGGATGCCCATGCCAGGCGCATCGAGCAGCTTCACCGCGACCGGTATGGGCCCGCCGGGGGCGTGCAGCGTGCCGCGCCGGACGATGCCCGCCGCGCCTGCAGCAGGACGTCGTCGGTCAGAGGGGGTAGGGGGGTAGAGGGTTGGAAGGTATGCTCAGTAGAGTGGGTGGGGAGGTGGGCACACGGATGCGACAAAGGCTCCTGGTGAGGTGCCCACTCGAGGCCGCCAGCGCTGTCGCCATTCCCACTGCCGCACCCTGCAGGATCCCCAGCCAGGAGCGAGCCCAAGGCCTTAGGCTCTGGCCTCTGGCCCTCAGGAACGAACAAACGAACAGATCGACGCCCTCTGCCAGGTCACCCGTCCCTGATGCAAATGCAGATGTATGTGCGTCGTCCGCCGCCCAACAGAAAGGCACGGTTTTGAGGATCCACGCACCCCGCCCCAGAAAGGAGTCCCAGTCAATCAGCAGGTTGCGACCCAGCTTGACCCGCAGCTGCTGATCGGAGCTGCTGGTGCTGGTGCTGTCCTGGCTGGTGGGCACGGGCACCACGTCCATGCAGCTGCCTGCGCCGGGAGAGGAGGGAAGGCGGGAGGGAGGGAGACTCGGGGAACTGCGTCGTTGCAGCTTCCGGGTGAGCGAGCACGTACGAGAGGGCAAGAGGAGAGCGGCAGCTGCACATAGCGTGAGCCGTACGGCCACAAGCCATCATCAGCCATTGGCCGGGAGTCTGGTCCGGTCTGGCACAGTTCAAGGAAATCGCCAGCACCGCCGGTGCCAACGGTCTAGATGTAGGACTGCAGAGAAATGTGGAGCACATCTCTACAGTGCAACGGGTTGACTTAAGGCAGGACCCCATGCACCAAAGCCCCCATACGCAAGCCCCCATACGCATTAACTTCGTGTTGGAATACGGCAAACACCGCTTCGACAGGGGAACGCGGGTCGCAAGGCAGGTTTACATCTGTCGTGCCTGTTGTGAGGAGCGCCCGCTCCGTTGCGGCCAGAAGTTGCTCCCCGTCGGTGCCGCCCTCAGCCGACTGTCGCAGCAGCTCCCCCGTTCCAGTGGACGCTCGATCCGCAGAGCCGGTGATCAGGAAGCGCCGCCGGCCGCTGTCGATATCATAGTGCGACTTAAAGGACGAAGACCTGATGGCGTGCCCCGCGCGGGCGGGACCCGTCCCACCGTTGCCGCTCCCGCCGGCGGCGGCCCGAAGCTCGCCAGTGGTCTGCGGCTCTCCGCCGATGTGCCGCGAGGCGGCAGTCGGGGTGATCTTGATCAGGAACGGCACCTTGAGCACGCGACTGGCCGAGTCGCACGGCGTGGGCGCCAACAGGGTCGCCGAGTCGGTCGTGGGCGCAGTGCTGCAGCTGGCCGCCGCAGCGGCTGGGGCCGCCGCCTTCAAGTCAGCGGGTCCCCTGCCGTCGGCCTTAACGGCGGGAGAAGGGAGGGAACCGACGGCAACGGTGGCTGCTGCAGGAGCCTTGGGGGGCAGGGCGTTGGCGGTGCTTCTGCCTTCGTTCGGCCGCTGCTGCACCGGTTGTGGCGAGGCGAGCGCTAAGGACAGCTTTACCTCCGGGCCGGGCGAAGCCGGTTCAGAGCCGGTGTACCGGGCTGACGCTTTGGCCACACGCCGGTGCCGGATGGCGACTGCGGCCAAGACACCCAGCACCGCCAGCAAGACCAACAGGCCGACTGAGCCACCGACGGCGACGCCCACCGTTGCGCCCGTCGACCAGCCTGAGCCACCGCGCGGTCCCATCGCAGCGAGTGGCGACGGCGGCGGCACCCATACGCTGGGAGAAAGCGGTTCGGTCGGGTCGCCATTGGGCCTAGGGTTGGGATGCGGCGAGGCCGACAGCGGCGCGGGCCGAGGCTTAGGCGGCTCAGGTGCGGGCTGCCTCGGCTGGCCCCACACCAACCGCAGTGCTTCCACGTAGTAACCCGTATAGCCCTGCGTGTAGGGGGGGGACGATCACAAGCTTGTTGTGGGACGTTCAGCACTCTAGATCAGCTAGCTTCGGTTCGTGTCGTGCTGTAGCATTTCAGGCTGTACTTGAGGAACTGCTTGTTTATCAGCGCTATCAGCCCTGCAGCACTGGCGCAGAGTGCACTGCCGTTCCAGGTTGTGACGTCGAGAATCAACAAAGCAGGCGGCGCTTGTGAGGCGCGGGACACGCAGACACTTGAGGTCAACGGATACGCGCCGGTGCAGTCGCCTTGGGGCCCAGCCGATCGTTAGGCAGGATCTGGTGCTTGCCCCGCCCGGACACGAACCTGCAACCCCACGAGGTACCCTCCCGGCGGCGCCGCCTCCAGGAAGCTCGCGGAGCAGAGCGAGGTGCGGCTCCACGGCGCAGTCCACAGGCGGCTGCCGCTCGTGTGCAGCACCAGCCTCTCCACGTAGCCGCCCGCGCAGCCGCTCACGGCCGTCACCACCTCGCCCTCCGCCAGCAGGAACGTGGACCAGCCGTCAGACGCCACATCGCCAAGCGTGACGGTGGCCGCGGCGCTGGCCCCGGAGGTGCCGTCGCTGTTGATGTTATTGTCGGTGGCGGTTGGATCACCAGGAGCAGCTTGCGCGGCCGCTCCGAAAGCCAGACGGATGCCGACGATCTGCTCCGTGACGTCAAAGGTCGTGTTGATGGCAAACGGCGACGTGGTCGCGACGCTGACGCCGATGGAAGCTATGGGCTGCTGCATGTCGAGGGAAGGGCCCGGCAACCAGGCGTCTTGGTCGGGCCCCGTTGGGGTCGTCATGTTACCGGGGCGTGGCACCGAACTGAAGAGGCATGAGCCGAAGAAGGGACCCGATCCGATGCGCCTCGACAAGCTCAGCGTGTGGTGGCCTGCGCGAGGAGGAGGAGGAGGAGGAGGCGGATCAGGATAAATGGGAAGGAGGAGGGGAAGGGGGATGCGTGGCGGGTTTTGGTGGGGCGCTGGGGGAACATGCCATCAGCGGGATGCTTCGCTGCCATTCCGCAGTAGCCGTGAGGAGCGTGCACGTGCTTCGTGGGTGCGTGCCCTGTCACTTCATTTCACACACAGGAGCCCCACCGGGCTTCCATGTTCGCGTGCCTCCTTGCGGTTGGGCCGCCGCCTGCGCCGCCAGCGGGCTGATGTCCAGCGCTCCCGACGCTTTGCATATCATCAGCGCCTTGTCGTTGCAGCTTGACTGGAAAAACATGTTTGTGAAGTAGTCGCCCGTCCGGGGCTGGCCGTACATCGCACGGGTGCACGCATAGTCGGGCGCGCCCTCCACGTGGGCGGGATCGGCGGCCACCCAGAAGAGCAGGGCACTGGCTGCACGGGCACAAGTCCGGGAGCGCCATTGCAACACCGCCGTCATGCCTAGTCGTCCCGTCACGCCGTGCGGGTGCAGCGTTTGCAGCGGCGCGGGCAGAGACGCGAGTGCGGTGCGCATCACCCTGGAAGGCGGTCACGCATCCGGAGACCTGTGCAGGTAGGAGAGCCGTGCCCAACAGCCCAACAGTATACGCCGCGGACTGACTGCCTCATCGCAGCTGCCCACGCAGAAGGGTTAGCAGCGTGCCAGGAGCGCCCGTCCCGACCCGCCCCGTGCCCCGCCGACGTACTTCCGGTGAAGCTCTTGTATGCCTTGAGCCGTGTGTCCATCGACGTCGCGAAACCCATGGCGTCGCTGGCGCTGATCAAGTCCCAGCTCAGGCCTATGTACCTACTCGATCTGCGGAGGGCATCGTTGCAGCCGGCTTAGTGGAGCACCAAATGCTTAAGACGCATGGGCACTCCGTACAGGCTTCGACAACCCCAAGCACAGATGTACAGTATGCCCTTGGCGAGCGACTGCCAGCTGAGGCGATCATGCAAGGACTGTGTACTGCAAGGAGTTACCCAAGCAATGGTAGGCAGCCCCACCAAACGCACCGGCAGTACGACAGAGCCGACTGGTAATCGGTCTGCTCTTCCAGCTTCAGGAAGTAGACGGTTGGCGGCTGGTCAAACGGCGCGGCACGCTGGATAAACTGCACAAACGGCTGCTCCGGTACGGCGCCGCACATGCCGTATCCCGCGAGGCAGTTGAACTGCGGCCGCGAACGCGGTCGAGCGGGAACACCATATCATGCCTGCAATCTTGCGAAACCGCACTCGGCATCAGCAGGGATGCCGCCGTGTGGTACTGAGGCCGCACCAGCCACTACTCAACACGGGTTACTAGCGGCGTGATGTGGCGCCAGCGCGCCACACGTCCAACGGCTCGCACGTGTGTTTCCATGTCGTTCAGCCTACTCTACACAACACGCTGCGCAGCGAGATGCAGAAGATGCTCACAGCATGCGCGTGCCTTTCATGCCCCACAAGCGTTTGCAAATCCCAACTCTAAACTACACCATGGGGGCCAAGGCACATACCAAGGCAAACCGCTCTCGGCGGAAACACCCAGCCCACCTGGCACGCCTCCTTGTCGGCCCTGCACTTGCGGTAGCCAGGCGGCAGGTCCGACGTGCCGCAGCACTGGTTGGAGGCACACAACGTGGCCGTTGTGAGGCCGCAGCTGAACTGGCCCGACCTCATTAAGGCAGGCTTGGCGAGGGACTCGTTCCGGCAGAAGCGCTGCTCGGGCGGCCAGGGCGCCATGTGGAAGGAGGATTTCGGCGGCCCGGCATCCTTGGGCGCCGCCCATATCAGCCGCAGCTGCGTGCCAGGAGGGGCGAGCGGAACCAAAGAGGCGCTCCATTACTAGGCCACAGTGACTGCGACTTGCATGCACTCTATGCAAGGGGGCTGACTATAGCCTCGCGCAAGCTGCGACATGCACTGGCCCGTATTGCAAGGGCAATGAGACAGTTTCATGGCATGTATCACCACTTGGAGCCCAATGATTAGAAGCGTAGAAGCGATCCGGATTTACGGTTAGACAGCATATGGAATTGCGCGACAGCGCTGCCACCCGAATCTTTCACCTGCTGAATCACGGGAAGGTAGGAGGCGTCTTGGCCCCGCGGGGGGAAGGCCGATGCGTTTAAGTAGCGGCCCGCGAAGCCCGCGAGGCAGCCGCCCGGCGGCGCACGCTCCCTGCACGCATCGCAAGCGCAAAGCCGTGGCAACTCAGGCGCGACTGGGGCGCACCACAGAGCTTGGAGGCAGCCGCCGGCGAATGGATGCATGGCGTGCCGTACGGCATAGCCATGGGTTTAGCGTACGGCATGTACGGGGACACACCCACCGGAGCACGTGCGTGCAGGGGCCCCTGCCTAGCTGGTACTGCCGGCCTGTGCGGGTGACCCAGAAGAGCCGCTCAACCTCCACGTCGCTCTTGTAGCAGATCTGCGGGAGCTCGAGCCAGGGGACCACACCCGGGTTTAGGACCGAGCCGGGAAGGCCAGCCGGGCTTTGACGGGCAGTCCGCCAGTATCGCGACAGAGAGTCGAGAATGTCCGTCTACCGCGCGATGTTCGTAACAAGGCGCCGCTCTGGATGGTTTCTGCTTCGCATCCGGTGTCCCGCTGTTCGGGTACCGTCCGCCCTATCGCCCGTCGGTGATGCGAACTCAACTTACCAGGACGTCTACGATGTAGTCGAAGTAGGGGCCGACCTGGAAGGCCTCGAAGGGCAGGCCTGCGGCGGATGAGATTGACTTCTCATTTACCGCGACAGGATTGACAGATACAGTTTGCAAGCTGCCCACAGAGGGACTGCAGGCCACGCGAGTTGATTAGCTCCCTGACATCTGGCGCGGGTACGGCATACAGCAACGGGTTGTCCGGTCGGCCCGCCGGCCAGCACTGACAGCGCAGATAACCGGAGCCGAGAACGGTGGTGGTCTCCCAGTGGACTTGTCCTCAACGCACGACCCGGCGGATAGGGGTGGGTCGTCGTCTACGTAGGGCTTCAGCACCAGACTGATGAAGCTAACTTCGATTCACGCTAAAAGTGCATTCCAACCTTGCTCGGATCCCATCGCACCGTCCTCAGATGCTGGCCCTCTGACCCCGTAAAAATCATGTAGGGAGGACTGATTGCGGTACAACTCCCACGTGTCCAGGCCATCGTCCTGCCGCACGGGCTTGAGCGCATACAGCATGTGGGAGCCGCCCCTGGGGTGCAAGGTGGACCCGGGGCGGCGACGCGTGTGGGTGGGTAGTTACAGCCGCGTGTCGAAACCATAGGACAGACATGTAGGCGCATTCATGCCATGCCGACAGCCCTGCGGCTGCTCCCGATACCGCTCACCTCACCAACGCAGCCCAGCCGCCCACAGCGCTGGCGCAACACACTGCTTTCCATCAATCCGCCCGGCAGCGCCCGGGCACAACCGCCCATCAACGCACCTGAAGAAGGCGGACGTCACGGGGCCGTGCATCCAGAACTGCTCGCTGTCGTCGAACTCGATGCCTCCCGCCCCGCCGCTCACTCCGCCCACAGCCCACTCCGACCTGACCAGCTCAAGCCCCGACCCCTGGGGCCCCAGGCGGTAGG
Source organism: Gonium pectorale (assembly GCA_001584585.1). NCBI lineage: Eukaryota > Viridiplantae > Chlorophyta > Chlorophyceae > Chlamydomonadales > Volvocaceae > Gonium > Gonium pectorale. The sequence continues at coordinate 9,722 of LSYV01000029.1, read as the reverse complement.
CGCTGGGCTGGGATGCCGCCTCCAGGTACCGCTCGTACCAGCGGGCGGAGGACAGAGCCTGCTGGGCGGCAATGGGCGACATTGGGCGGGTGGGAGGACGGCCTTTCATGGCGGCGCCTGACGGGCGGGGACCTGGGTTCTGACAGGCTAGGCGGCAGGGCACAGCCCCACACAGTTGTGCAGACAGAATCAAGACGGTCCGCAGCTCCATGTGAGGCAACCCTTTCCACGTGCCAGCGGCGCACTCAGCATTCACGCTGGGTTTATACTGCGCATAGCCACGCCTTGCCCCGAGGACTATGCTCCCGTGCGAAGGCCGCCCCCGGCGTACCGTCGCATCCGTTGCAGGATCCAACACAGAGCTGAGATTGGATTCTGGCACGCACAGGTAACACAGTCGCCACGAACATGGGCGGTCCGTCGACTGAATGTAGTTGCTGATAGCGGTAGCGTCTACAATGTATGTCGCCGCCGAGCAGATCCGATAGCGGTCCCATGTCCAGATGTCCCATCGTTCTTGAACTGCGCGGAAGGAGGGCACATTCGGGGGCTGGGTGCCTGCGGGAAGCGCCAAGGACAACCGATTGCCCGGGTGGGGGACCGGAGGTACGCAGGCCCGGTTGAGCCCGGTTGATCACCGATTGGCACCATGCAACCAGCCCAAGGCGAAGCAGCGGCACAGCAGCAATCGCCACCCAGTGCTCCCTCGCGCTCCTGGACACCTCGTTGCGGCCCTGCCCCGGCGGTCTCTCCCGTGGCGTTGCTGGGCCCAATCGCGACTGCGTGGTCCTCAAACTCCCGGGCCCAGTGGGTGCGTCGGTAGTGGACGTCGCCAGGTGGAGTGAGTTCGTGGTCCCGAGGCCGGCGTATCTACGCCTTCTACTTTGTCCCAGGGCCACAGTGCTACAGCCTTAGATCCGGTGTCTGCCTATTATGGGGCAGTAATCATCACATTAGCCGCCGGACCACAACACTGTGTGTACAGCTGCGCATAGCTTGCCCAGCTTACCAGATGGCGTCTGCTCAATGATTTGGTAGACGAGCCCCAGGAACTCCTGAGGGAAGGAAGTTATGATTTCGCTGGGGTCAAATGAGGCCGCTTGCTACGTGCACCGCGGGAGCCGAGGCGATGCGAGCACGGGTCTTGTGCCGTGTGCACACTGTGTATATCTTGCAAACGGACGGCATATTGGCGTAGGCCAATGAGGGCACATACTCATTTGTTCTGTGGCTGTTGCGGTGGTACACGTGTGTGTTCGAGGACGAACCGGGCGTGTCCCTCCCCGGCCACGCTCCCCGCCTTGTCCCGAGCCACCTGGAAGACGTCAGGCTGCGTTATGGACATAGCAACCAGCACTTGCGGTAGTGCGTCAATTGGCAGGAGGACTCCCGGCCCAGAGTCAGGGCCATAGGACGTCTGGCAAGCGACGACCGCGTCCAAGAAGGACGCTGGCTTGAGGTAAGCAACAATGGGCAATCCATTAACGTTAAGAAACATCTGCTCTGTTAGGCCTGCAGGCATACATTATTGTGGTCCAGTCACCGTGCCATGACAATGAAACCATGGCCAAGGAACTACAATACCTTCTGCTAAGAGTGACAGACGTGCAGCGAGCAGTATGCACGCTGCGCTGGCAGCTCGCGCCATGTCGACCCCCATTATTAGGTCTGAAACCAACGCTTAATTGAATGTGCTTTTCCATCAGCAGCTTCCAGCAAGACTCTGACCAGCGGTGGCGAAAACGCAGGCAGCATAGGAGGCTGACCAAGCAGACGCACAGGCCATTGAGGGTAGTGCACCATTCGGGCTGCAAGTGTCTCCAATAACGATCAGAGCGCGACAAACAAGAGTGACGTACGCATACGGTGTCCCATTCGATTTCTGAGTCCGTCACACGGCCATGTATTGCCAATTCCGTCGTGCCAAGATCATAGTAATAGGTGACAAGGGACCGCCTGCGGCGGTGCGGCTAAGTTTTAGCAAGTTGTGCCGTGCAGAAGGCGGTTGCGACTCCCTAAGAGTGCGCCCTAATACGGCGATAGGTGGACGCCCTACCTGCTGCTGCCGAGGTTCCCTTGCCCGCGTACTCCGCCCCTTATCCTTGGGTTACAACAGAGGGTGTCCCCGCCCGTGCTGCGCCCCCCGAAACCCCCCGCCGTCCAACGAACTCCCTCAACCGTGCCGCAGGCCTCACCCCTGGCTTTTGAGTGACAATGGACGCTGTACCTCACCCTGTGTATCCTGCGCCCCCCCCTTGGGCCCTTCGGTACGAATAGGTGCTATCGTATTGCGTGCGTTGCCTGGCCCACGCCCCGTGCTCTTGCCCTTCCTGGACGCCTGTGTTATGATGGATGCGTCCCCCCGTGATTCCTGCGTTACCCCGTTGTCTTGGGCCCTTGGGTCAGTATGGGCACTGTACCCCAGTGTCCTCCACGCTCCCAGGCCCTGCTGTGTCGCATTGGGCCCTTTGCACTCCGTTACATGCATGCCACCCACTCCACTCCACCAGCCACTGCCAGCCCGCCAAACCAAACATGTGTATATGGGCCCCTCCTGCAATGCCGCCGCCCCTGCCTTCGCCACTCCCCACCCACCCCTGCCCTCGCAGCCCGCACCCCTGTTGGGGCGGTCCTGGCTGGACCTTCCCCGGGCCCAAACCCTGACCTGCCGCCCCCGCCTCCCCCACTGTACTCCCCACCGCCCCCTGTGCCCGCCTGTATTTGGCGCCCCCTTGATGCCCCACATCCGTGACTCTCCACCATCTCCTCCGTCCGCCTTTATTGCCCCCCTTATGCCTCCGCCTCCGTCACCCCCCAGGCACGCCCCCGCGCATGGGGTGGGGGCTCCCATGCTCCCACGCCCCGCACCCTCCCCCGGGTCCCTTGCTTGGGCAAGGTGAGACGCTGTTGGTTTGCGTCGATCTGGGCCCCATGCGCTGCGCCTTTGCCCTGGAGGCTGGACTGTTGGGAAGGGAGGCATCCTCCCGTGTCTGCTGCGCCCCAACACCCTGGGCCCCCCAGGGTTTCCTGTGTTTCCCGCCCTGCGCGGGGCGTGTATCACTTGGCCGGCACGCCCCCCCTCGCCTAGGGTCCTGGCGGCCTTTCCCCCGAGTTTCGTGTGCCCTCAGAACCCGCCGTGTCGCCCTGGGTTCTTGGGTTACAGTCGGCTTCCTCATCCCGCATTGTTGCACCTACCCCGCCAGGCGCCCAACTCCCCACCCCGCCGTCGAGTTTTGTTTGGCCGTTACCAGCGACCGGGCGGCGAGC
>LSYV01000028.1:1319444-1347649 GCA_001584585.1 Gonium pectorale | reverse complement strand
TCAACCCCTCTCCCGAGCAGCGACGAGNGCGGGGAACACAAGTGCGGGCCTGGGAAGGGGGAAGGGACACCCTCCCTCCTGATGCCCCCCTCCCGTGCGAATGTAAGAGAGCCCGCCCACCGCAACTTCTGGCATAGCCTCAGTGATCAACTCCATGGAGCGTTTGAGTGAGCTTGGCCTGCACTTGCGCCCCGGCCCGCGCGAGGCAGGAGGCACGGCGGGGCCCTGGAGTGGGGAGGGGCACCCTCCCCCCTAAGCCCCCCTCCCCTGTCCTAGGAAGAGAGCCCGAGGGACGGTTTTTTATTTCACAATGATTGGCTCGGGGGCTAAGTTCAGATGACACAGGTTTACCGATCGAATATAATGCATCTTAAAAGCTCTTGGCCAACGTTACTGCACATCAGAAGCCCTCGGCCAACGTTACATCTCTCGAAGCCGCATCAGGTTTACCAATGTTTCGGACCTGACCACTCACCAAAGACCGTAAAACCGCCCCCAGCAACGGGCACATGCACTCACTAATGCAGATCGGAAGCTCTGACCCACGTACTTCATCACGTGGCCGTTCGCCAGGACGCGCCGCTAAAACTGTGTCGCGGCGACGTCAAACACACAACAGGTCGTGCAGATGTTGCCTACGACAAACTGCTTGGCATTTCCCATGGCGAAAGGCTGTCAGGTTCTTTCGTCATCTAACGCACTCACAACGCACACACATGCAACCCTGCATGCGCCCCTACACAGCACGCCCGCCGTTGCTTCCCACGGCCGTAGCGGAGCCTTGGACAGGCCAAGGGAGCCTTGGCCATCAAGGTCGCCTGAGCGCGGCGCTCTCTTAATCAGCGCCACCCGCAATTTCCGGCGGTTCCAAACCATACCACGAAGGAAAATATCTCCACGTCGGCTGCAGTGCTTCTCATACCGTTACAGCCCAATTGCATACCCGACTGTTCGACATACGTGTGCTCAAACACTGCACACATAACCGCATTAACGTATGTACACAAGACCGCCCAAAAACACTCGACACTTATACTACTCCATGCAAGTGCATTAAAAACCGGTAACCGAGGATGCCGCTCGGAGCCCAAATTCAAGTCAAAGTAGCAGGGGTGGGTTGAGGATTGATTGAGATGTAGGATGTGCATTATGTACGGGACTACCCACAAGCAAGGCCCGCGCCACACGCAGGCCTCCAGCAGACTTCAGCAGACTTCCATTGCAGTTCAGCACAGGAGCACAGACGAATCGTACATAGAGCCATAGCCTCCGCAACATACAGCTTTCCAGTCAGCCTTACAAGGTCAATGCAATGTACTGTTCGAAATCATGGTCATCATTGAGAAACTCGTGTTGAGTTGTTACGCATTCAGCACGGAGGATAGTATGTTCCAGCACCCTTCGGCGGAATGGTAATTGAGGATCTCTGGAATTGCATGCGAGAGGGCATCTGACAACGACGCACAGTACCTACACGAAGTCCCTCATCGGGGGCCCCGCAGAGCAGGCCAAATGGAAACACAGACACAGACGCCGCTTCAAAATTGTACTTTACCCCGGACACTGCTCCATGCGCGAAGGACGATGGAAACGATGCCCAAAAACTTCCACCACCTTTAGGCTCTCAACCCCACTGCCAGTGCCTTGTAGCTCAGCAGGTTCAGAGCTCCGAAGGGCCTGCGGGGCGTAGGAACGGGGGCCATGAGCCCATGACGTAACCAGTGCGTCCCACAATGATGGATGTTATTCCTTAACTGCGCAATTGAGATCAGTAAGGCGCATGTATGCATGTATTCACTGACGAGCATGCAACAGCTGTTGAACTGCTTGATTCTGCTTGAAAAGCCCTTCAGTAGGTCACATGCCCTAACCTCCGTGCAACTGATCCCCGCGCACCTGCAGGCGAGTGTGTGTTGTTGTCCAGCTGCGCCTGCACGACAGAGCCAAGTGTTGATCCAAGGCTGCCCACCGCAATTTTTGCCTTGCTGACGATGCAAATGCCCATGACCACGACAACTATCATAGTTGCGAGCGCCATCCGTATCCAGGGGTTGAATGTGGCGCGAACTTCCGGCATGAATCGCACAGAATTGAGGATCAGTACGATGAGCAAGCAGCTGGCGTAGAAGAAGTAACTCTGGGTTCGTGTTTGCGCTGAGATTTGTGCAGCCTCGTGCCTGGCGGCCTGTGGGCGAGCATTGGGTATTAACGGTGATCGTCTAGTTAACAGCTGCGAGTCGCAATAAACAGCGCAGCAGTTGTTCCCCAGTGGCTGGGCACTCTGCTGTTGGCACCCTACTACGATTGCCTGCGGCAGCGGCGACTTCGTGCCGCTGGCGGTGCCGCCCTAATGACTCATGCTATTATAAGCCCCCGGTTCACTCACCCAGAGGCCGGTGATGCAGCCGCGCAGCTCGTCGTCACGCTGCAATACCGCGTCCCCACATGACCGCAGGCGTGCTCCGTACTCCTACGGACAGAGCGTACGACACAGACGGTGCTTTCCAGGTATGAGGATGCGTGTGCCCGTTGCTTCATGTTTACTTGCGATGTGCGGCGCAGCGTGATTACGGTACTTGGAAACATTTGACATCCTTACGGTCGGCAAGAATGTCAACAGCCATTTAGGGCACAACTAGTCAACTACCCACCTCCTGGCACCGCTCCTTCTCGACCTTGGACATGATCACAGCGTTGCGGGTGTCGTTGACGCAGCTATTGTACTTGAATTCAAGCGCCGTGTAGCGTGACTGCAAACACGCGGGTCGGGAGGTCAGTCTTTAAAAACGGCATAATGTACGAGGGGCTCAAGCGAATGCAATTTGGAATTCAAGACTTCTAGAGCGATCGCACCTCGTGCGGAGTTGCCTCCACCGGCTCCCCTCCATCCCGCTGCCTCCCACAGCAAATACCTAGAATCAGCTGGTACTTCAGCTGGTACGCCCTCGCAGACCTCCCGGGCCCTCCTGACTGGCAGCCAGGCATGGGGTATGAAGTGGCCTAGATACCCAGCCGGTAACAGTGTAATGCTGTGTGCACGGTGTGGCCGTACCTTGGCATTGGCAATGTCGGCGTTGCGGTCCTGTTGGGCGGTTGTAACCGCGGTGCCGACCGCGTCCTGAATCCGATCGTTGGCCACCTGAACAAAGGAGTGTGGCAACAGCGCAGGCAGAGCGCAGGAGCGCTGTGTGTGGGGAGTCTGAAGAAGAAAGGGTATGAATAACCACGAGCTGGGCGCCAGCCGCGTATGTCCCGTGCCCACGAGGGCAGGGCTGGACTCGGCCCTTGGCTGCCCCTGTGAGCACTTCCAGCGTAAGATGCGCCGATGCAACAAGGCGCGCCCGTTCATTCCACGCTGGGGAGCGCCAAAAGAGTCTTCGAGAACTCGGCTTCCCTCTGCTCTATCTCGGCATCCGTGTGGGGTGCGTACGCCCCACCCGGCGTACACACCCCGCCCGGACACCAACAACAAACAGGGAATTCGAACTGATACAGCTGCCCCTGCGCATTTTGCATTTCGAGGCACTTGCACAGACATTACCGGGCACAAGCATACCCGCCATCTCTCGCTCCGAACGCAACGTACCCGCAGGTCCTCCTGGAGTTGCCGTAACTGCCCCTTGTATGCAGCGGCGTGGCGATGCTGCGCAAGCACGGACAGGAGCACGTGTAATGCGCATTTGTGGGCTGAGTACAGCGTGCGGCGGGCAGGCGTGCTTGGCAGGCGCGCCCGGCGCGTGTACCGGGCGGGCATGCGGGAGCCTACCATAGCATCAAGGAGACCTCTGCTGTGCAACCAGGTTGGCAAACCCACCACGAAGGAGCCCACGACAATGGCCACAACGACCGCCGCGGCCGCGCACGACGCGAAGCCGTTCCGCCATGCTTTCGCCTTGATCTTCGCCTGTCTCGCCACAGCTTGCGCATTTAGCTGTGCGACGTGCTCTTGTGCCTGCTCCAGCCAGAAATCTGGCTCAGCCATTCTGCAATGCACAAGGCGCACTGCATTACTGCCGCAGATTTCCTCCGACAGCCTGCACCAGCCCCGCAGATGCTCGCGAAGCTGGGCTATTTAGACGAGACGCGTGAATATTATCCTGACCTGCTCGGCCAGATCGATACTGGAAGCGCGCGTCGTGCTCCTGCAGAACCTGATCTGGCGTGGCAGCGTTGGCAAGCAGTGCTGAACGCAGTCTCTTCGCAAACGGGCGGGTAACGTATGGGAGGGCAATGCTGCCTATGCTGTCGTACGCCGGAGTGTGCACCCCCGACCTGAACGAGGGGGAGTTGCGGGGGCACGGGACGGGCACTCTCCCCTGCGGGCACTCATGGCTCCTTCCTTTCAGATTTCTGTACCGTCGTTTATACCGCAACAGTGACAGCGGTATCCACCGACAGAACCCAATCAAGCCTGGCACCTTGGCGCAGTATGCGAAGACGACGTACAGTACTGCAGCCAGAGTTGGGCACGAATGGACACGCGCGATGCCGCACATCGGCTGCAAGCGGCGTAGCAAATGGGGCGACAATCGTCACGTCCATGCAAGATTCGTGGCCCCGCAGACTACTGCCATACATGAGGGCCCCGACTGTTCTCTCACTAGGGAAATGAGCATGCATGGGCTGCTGCATGGATTGCCTACATATGTGCAGTGGCCCTCCTGCGTAATCGCTACTGCTTGCAGCAAGTCCAGCGGCGTCGGACGCTACAATCAAACAGCATCGCTATCATTCCTCAGGCCATTAGCGCCAGCAGCCGGAACATGACAAAGGGCAGAGCGCCACCCGCTGCGCCTCCTGGTCAGCAGCGGACGCACGACCGTTGTTTGGCCGCAAGCATCAAACCCCGTGTCCGAGCCCCGCGCTTAGCTGATCTGCAACGCAACATCTATCTAGGGGAGATAGATGTTGTACCCCATGTACTGGCAGAACGGAACTGCCACAGATAGCACGGTCAAGACCGCAAGGCACAATTCATAAAACACAACGTCGAACTGCAGCTTGGCGCGCGATGTGTGGATTCGCCCCTGCTGCTGCGCAGCGTTGCCAGCCAGGCCCTGCTGCACGCGTACGGCAGAAGCTGCGACCGAAGACGACGCGTTGGCCGCGCTCCCGGCAGCCAATTCCGCCTGGGGAATTCGGCAATGGGGTGGAAATGGTGGAGTTGGAGGAATGGGTGGGAAAGAGTGATAGGAGGGGCAATCGTTTGCGGTGCTGCAGCTAATGCGAGCGTTCAGGCTAGGGTCCCCGACTCAGCTTCGCTCGCTTGATGCACTATACGGCTGGAGAGTACAGCACCGTAAGCGATACAAGCGCACTGCGCCGCAGCCACATACGCTCAACAGAGGCTCGCCGTGTTTCCTCCTGCGGCACCTTAACCGCAACCCTAATCCTTGCCCTCGCATGCGCAGCCGGGGGCACACAGGGGCGCCGCCGCCGCCAATGCTACCCTGCCCTGCGGCACCTGAAACTAAAGTCTCCCTCTACAACCCTGAAACCCTTGCCCTCGCGTATGCAGGCGGAGGCACACAGGGGAGGAGCCACCGCCAATGCTACCCACCTTCGGCGAAGCAGCCGTGCAGCGCGGCGGGATGGTGCGGAGCGGGGGCTTGGTCGACGGCGACGGCGGCGGGGTCGGAGGCGGCTGGGCTGCCGGCTGCGCAGCGGCCGGTGGCGGCTGGGGCAGCATGGACAGGAGGAATGCGAGCACGCCGAGCTGGCGCTCCTCTTTGTTCCACAGATAGCGGAGGCATGCCTGGAACAGCCAGCGCGGCAGTGCAACGGCGATGGTATACACGCACGCGCAGGCCGTGCCGTAAAGGCTGCCGTGCCACCACCTGACATTTCGCACGGCGCGGAGCAACGTTACAAGCAGCTCCTCGCCGTCGGACAGCCCGTTCATAAGCTCGAGCTTTGCGTAAAATCGGTGCGCCAGGAAGCTGGCGCCCTTCACCAGGGACCGCAAGTGCCCGGCGATCTCGTTCAGCTCGCCGTTGCTGCGTTTATGCTCCGCCAACTGCGTAGGGGACCATCCGCAATATGGGTTCAATAAGGGTTTACGGGGCGAGCGGTTATGGTGATAGTGTTGAAGAGGAGGGCCGTGGCCGCCGGAAGGTAAAGCATGTGCGCCTGTGAGACATGTCCCTGGCCTAACGAGCCGCACAATGTGGTACGTAATCTTTGCCGTAGACAACGCCGGCCGCAGTCCGTGCGCTTCTTGTCCTCAGCCGACACGTTACGTCTGGACCGCCTGAGCGCGGGCCTGCTAGCCAGCCCCGTGGCTTCGAGCCCCCCCGTGCCCACATCCACCCCATGCACACCGCATTCGCTCACCTTGCGCAGCAAGTACACCACCAGCGCAGCAAGAAGCACGATGATGGCCGTGGCCGTGGCAGGGAGCGCCGCTGGGTGCGCCTCAATCCAGCGCCCAAGCCGGTCCCAGGAACTCTTGCTGGTCTTGGTAACAGAGTCTCGAAGGCCCGCCATGTACTTTGCCAGGAGTCCCGACGCCGTGCAGCCCTCTGGCACGGACGATGAGGAGATCGAGCTGGTAGAGGGTGCGGTGCGGAGAGGCGCGGTGGAGTTGGGTCGATCTCCAGTGGCGGCTGGGCCGGGCGCCGCCCGGAAGGCCTGTGCGCCCAGCGTCTTGGAGGCATTCACAACGGCGCGGCGCGGAGGCTGGGTTGAAGCAGCGGCTGCGCTCCGCTCGAAGGTAGAGGTGGAGGTGGCAGTGACGGTGGCAGAGGCGGCGGCGGGCTCTTGGGAAGACGAAGCGGAGGGGGCAGTGACGGCGGCAGGCGGCTGGGGCGTATCCAAGGAGCTGCCGACCGCGGGCCGCTGAGGGGAGGAGGAGGTGGAGAGGGCAGGTGCGGCGATGACCGCCGTACTGCTGACACCACCGTCTGCATAGGGTCAAGAGTCACAAGGGGCATTTGCTTTGATTTACGGACCGAGGAGAAAAGCGTGCACGAGTTGCCAATTCCTGCATCGGTTGCTGGGTCAGCCCCCTCCTCGACGCACAGCACCGTCCATCCAAACGCCAAGCGCGGGTCTGATCCCACCTGGGTCTGATCCCACCTTTCCTCCCAACAAGGCAACAACAACCCTAGCTCTCGCGTCCTGCCCTTCATCAAGCCATTGCTGCCATCGGGACGAATCAAGAGCTACCGTGTAGCCATGTCCCCCGCCTCTCTGATGCAGCGCTAACAAGAAATTCCCCGTGCCTAGCCCTAACCGTGTTTTTCCCGTGTTATTCATTCCCAGCCCCGGCCCGGCACCTGAGGAAAGGGGGCAGGACCCAGCACTCCCAGATATCAAGGCTGTCTGACACCCCGTGCTGACCATACTCACAGTCGGCGTCCAGTGTGAAAGTGTTATTGAAGCGTCCGCCATGCAGCTTGTAGTCGAAGCTGCCCGGCGCCGTCGTGGAGCCCTCCACCTTGGGTGCGGAACAGGCCGCCTGTATGGTGGTTTCACGAGGGTGGGGCGACGAGAATCCGAGGCTCAGGGACGACCGCTCAGGCAAATTGTACACAGGAGTGGCAGCCGAGTAAGACCCTAGCCACACTGCAAGCGGTACAGGCTGGTACAGGCTGGTAGCCGATGTGGGTCGTACAACGCGTATTGGGCATTGTGCAGCACGTGTGAGGGTACGAAAGACGCAAGCCTGCTGTTTCATGCCTGACCCAAAAGCGACACATGCCTGGTGTGTCATGCCGGGCCCGGACAATATGTCGTGCTGCTGGCCTCTGATCCGTAAAGTTGTGCAGTGCCACGCGATCCAAGGTGCATACCGGCTGCGACAGTGCGCACCGCCACCGCGATAGCCCACACCCGCGTCGCCATATATGTGAGCATCATTCCTGAACTCTATATCTCATGTTTCGCCGTCGGGCTCTTTGCCGCTGTTCCCTCTGCACAACTCACCATGGCGATGGCGGTAAAGGCGACAGCCAGGAGGTGCTGCAACAGCCGTGGCATCAAGACTCCACCACCGTGACGACCTGTGTTGAAGGACAACACGGGGGTACAAGCCGGCGGAGGGCTGGGTCGTGCGATTCTCCTCATCGGGGCACCTCCAGGCCTCCAGTGGATTTGCAGCAGCGGCGCTGCTGCATGCGGGGTAGCCACATGGACTCCTACAAAAACGTGAATCTAAAATAAAGGACACCGTTGACGCTCGGAGGGGCTTACTGGTGGCGGCATGAGGCCGTCGAGACGGCATTTTGCCTAGTGCGTCTAGGACTCTAGATGCACATATACATCAATTTACTCGCGTGAAGTTCACGTGCACATGCCGGCTCGCTGTATATCTCTCGTTGTTCCCGCCCGGAATCCAACTAACCACCAGGAACCAACTGCAAGCGGCAGCGCATGCGCACAAGCATCCTTCATTGGTCATGTATCAGCCACATTCTGAAGCTGAAGCGTTCTTCCGGTCCTGCGGGGGTCCCGTTTAGCACAGTGGCCAAGTCCTTGCAACATGCCCACAACATCCTTGCAGTAATGTGCCTGAACCTGCCTCCTCAAGGCCGTCCAGGTATCCAAGAACACCACGCAATGCCACACCAGCTCTACTCATACCTCGAGAGTCGACACGAACACCATGGCAATGCGGCAGACGCCCAGCTGAGAACAATTGCCCACCATACTCAAAGCGCGTAGGGAAGCACACAGCAGCTAAGTTCAGCAAAATGACACGGACGCTACGCCGCATGTCACGCCCTCGTCACTCTGCCGTCTCTTTCTCAACCAAGATACGACCCAAGCCTGAACAGCCAGAGCACTGAGCGCCGGTCTGCAGGCCATAGTCCCCTAATCACCAGGCAGTCAAGCGAAACAGGAAACAGAAGAAGCCGAGTCATACAATGCGGACCCATACAGACCGACCGTACGAGAGCATTGCTAAGGGTTGAATGTCTCCGGTGTAAGGCATCCGGCGCAGATCGTCAAATGGAGCTCCGTATTGTCAACTGTACGAACATTACACATTGCGCAAGAAGCACCGTCGCGCCTGCACCGGGCCCCAACTGCTGCAGCCGACGCTGGGAACCCTGCCAAATGTGTAACCGAGCACTTTATAGCGTACGCGCCCAGCGCCCATGATGCAAGAGTACGGGACCGTCTTCTTTACCTCCTGCCGAACGATATCCAGCCCCGACCCACAAACCGTCCAGCAGTGTACACTGCCGGCGCGCATATTGCACGACCCCGAGGCACCGGCGCCCATTCACCTTCATCATAGCTCATGGTTCATACCCATAGTTTATCACAGGAGCCACCGGTCTCGGCGTCAGGCAAAGCGCAAGCCAAGAATTCGGACGACCCGTTCCGGCCCGTCCGTCCCATGCATGCGTGTCCCGCCCCATTCGTTCCGACCCGCCCGACTCCCATGCTTCCCGCGCCGCCCCCTTCCCGCTCTACGCCGACTGGTCGGCCTTGCCCTCCGGAAGCAGCCGCTCCTTCTCCGGCGACACGGGAGACGCCTCTTTGACAGGGATCGCCGCCTGCGCCGGCGCCTGGGCCGCCTGCGCCGACAGCACTGTGTACCAGATGATGCCGGTCATGGTGAGGCAGATGCCCATGAAGCGCTTCCAGGGCATGTCCTCGCCGAACAGCACGCAGCCGCCCGTCAGGATGAGCACCTGCGCATGGCGAGAGTCGTAAGGCCGTACGGGCTACAGAAGTCTCACGGCAAGGAGCACAGCGTCGGGCACATGCGCGGCGCTGTACCCCTAGCACTGCTAGGGCACACGTTCGGGTACGTGTTGAAAAGGAAAAGTTATGCACACGTTCGGGTACGTGTGTGCATAGCGAATTACGCGTGCCTCCGTCCGGCTCGGATGTTAATTTGAGAGTCTGCAAGGCACGTCGGCCGCATTCGTCGCGGCCGCAACACTAGTTGCACGCCCGCACCATCGCCACCCGTTCCCAGGAGTGAACGCCCAGGGACCTGCTCACCGTCTTGAAATGCCCCACGACGTTGTACGTGAGGCTGGAGGTTGCCCCGATGACCAGGAAGGTGGACAGGCTGACCAGCACGCCCAGCAGCGCCGACACCACGATGGCGGAGATCGCGCCCCAGCTGTATTCGTAGCCGAGCACCGTGTCGACCGTCTGGTTGGTGAAGCCCACGTCGTCAAATAGCGGCACCAGCACCACCAACAGAGCAATCGCCTGAGAAGGACGGCGAAAGGACGGAAAGAGGTTGCGCGAAGGGACGAGTTTGAAGATTGGTGCTATGTCTAGGGCAGGATTGGTGGGGCGGGGTTGCGTTTGTCAGCCTTGCAAGAGTAGGGCCCGAGGGTGCAGTGAAAGGCATCGCGTTCATGGTGGCCGTGCGGACAGCGAGCCGTTAACCACCCACGATGCCAGGACCAACACAGCACGGGGATGGCCTGTCGCCGCCGCCAGGGGACCACCGTGCGGAGAGGTTTTCGCAACGGGTGGCCGTGCGCAGTGCAGCTTCATATTCCCCGTATTCTGCCGCACGTCCTGCTGTGCTAGAAGCATAGCACCGTGCAGGGTGCGGTTATTCGGCTGCACCATGGCGTACGACGAGTGGCTCATGGATTTTCAGATACTGAGGAATGTGCGGATCAGCGGCTGCAGGGTGCCCGCAGCGTGGAGACCACCCTGGCTGAACTAATTGCCCAGCCCGCCGCCGCCCACGTCTACCGCTTAAAATACCCTGCCCAGGTCGAACCGGCCGCCCCCCGGACACTGGGTCCATGTCGGCTTCCCGCCGCATTCCATTTCAGCATCCTGAAACCCCAGCCCGATCATTTCGTCGTGATGCGCGCCTTCGCCTCACCTGCGGCGTGTAGGCCAGCAGCAGCTGCGAGCTGTTGGCCTGCAGCTCCTTCTGCTTCGAGCCCGCCCAGATCTGGTACAGGGCGGTCACGATGACGGAGGCCGCTCCCACGATGACGCCCAGCACGTTTGAGATGGACACCTTGTCCGTGACCGCCGCAATGCCCACGCCCACGCAGACCACCGCAACCGCCATGATAATCCGAAAGTTCTGCACCTTCCCAAACATGAGGAACTCCATGACAATGACGGCCGGAGCAATCATGATCTGCAGTGAGCGCATAGGCAGCGTGTCAGCGCCACCGTGTCCTCAGTTGTCAGGCAGGCCAAGGGCTGGTTGAGACACAACGGGGAAACGGCTAGGCTGGGAGCGCGCGGTGAGCGTGGATTGAGGGTTGTAGGCCGGAGTTGCAGCCAGTGCACACCTCTAGGTCCCCGCTTCACGCCCTTCGGCGTATACACCCGCATAACGAGCCCTGCCGACCTTAAGGATCTGGTAGAATCCGACGGTATTCAGGTTTAGCGACAGGTTGTTGAACACGATGTACCCCACGTAGCCCAAGGCCAGCGGGGCGATGGCCACTTGGGGAAGCTTCTTCGGCGTGAAGAAGTCAAGCCGCGAAAGCACCAACATACCAACAAACGTGAATAGCGTGTGCACCAAGGTCAAGGTCGTCACGAAGTGGAACCTACAGATCGGGGGAGAGGGGCAACGGCCACATGGCACGTCGTGTTTCGTCGACACGCACAGTTCCGGCGCATTCCGTGATGTGTGTCGAGATGTTATACACTACAATTGCAATGGAGCACATGATCACGCACGCGCCCCTGCCTGTAAAGGCTGAACACGGCCTTGTTGGCGAAGACGATGCTAACCGCCGCGAAAACATTAAGGGCGATGTAGAAGATCCTCAGCGCCAGAGGCGTTGACGATGCGGGGCCAGACTTGTCCGATGCCATGTTTTGCGCCGTTCACGAGTCGATCCTCAGCAACTTGCAGTGTATACTGGAAGCATATGTGGTGGATCGGAAAGGCAGGAAGACGCAAGAGTGGCGAGCGCAAGCTGTTGCAGCTCTGTGTAACGCAGTGCAAAATAAAGCGTTTGGTGTTGCGGCGGCCAAGCTGTGCCCTGCCAACGAGTTCGGATCAACAAGCTCCTAATGGGGCTCGGTCGACAGAGGGAGAATTGTGCTCGACTCCCGTACGGTGTGAGTCCAGGCGAGCGCAGGCTCTCATTCAGTCCCGGGTATGACAGAATGTAACCCGACACTAGTACACTAGTCGGCAAACCCGTCTTCTCAGTGTAAGCTGCATGTCAGACTGGTGGACATGCCCATGACGGCTCCGTGCCTGATGGCTCGGGGCCATGTTCGCATCCTGCCTTCCCGACGATGTCTGGACCGCAACTACCCACAAATGTTACATCCGTCAGTCGGGGGGGGGGGCACACCCACAGTGGGTTTTTGTGTCTGTAGTGGATTCGCTCCCGCACTCCCCTCCACTCACACTCCTTCAGCCGCGTACTACAACAGCACCTCGGTTCACATGCCGAGGAACCCGGCTGCCGCTGCAATCAAAGATGACACAGCCATGCTAACTGTGAGCCTTATTGCATCGCCTCCTGCTCCTCCTCCTTCACAAGATGCTCGAATGCAAAATCCAAGGCGCGCAAGCCCCCGACCTCATGAACCGACAACTGCCTCCTTTCCCAGCCATGCACAGCCGATTGTCATGATGCCTATATGCTGCAACCTAGACTGCAATCCATACATTGAGAAACGCCCATCATAAGCATCCCTAAAGACAACCAAGTACGGTCCAGGGGTGGGTTCCCACGTTCCGGCAGCGTCTCCGGGTGGCCTCACCGTAGGGCCGGATCCTAAGCAAAGCTGCAACACCTCGACGCCCGCGCTCCAGCAGAGGTCTTCCGAGGCTTTCCACCGCACCAGGAGGCGCCGCCGCCGCACGCGGCGCGAAGCCTGCTTACGCCACGCCGCCCGTTCAGATAGCGGGATGCCGTAGAAGCACGACACGTTGCTGGCCGCTCCCGGCCTCCATCCGCCGCCGCAACCGCGCGGTGATCCAGCGCTACACCTCCGCACCACGCTCAACGCCTGGGCTGTCAGCAAGCGACAGCCTGGCGGGGTGCAAAAGCTATGAAGGCGGGCCAGGCTGTGGCCGCGACGTGAAGAGGTCAGGCGCCGCCCCTGGCGCCAGCCTGCCACCGGTGGGTCCTCACCCCTGGGGACCCTTGGCGCCCGCGCTTGAGGTCCCTCACCCGACGGTGCCCTCAAGCTTCAGGCTCATGAGCTCGTTCACCTCCGCGGCGAACTCTAGGGGCAGCTCGTTGAATACCTCTCTGCAGAAGCCGCTGATAATGGCGCCGACCGCCTTCTCCGGGTCGATGCCGCGCTGCTGGAAATAGAAGAGCTGGTCCTCGCCAATCTTTGACGTGGACGCCTCGTGCTCAACCACCGCGCTAGGCTCGCGGACCTGTGGGAAACACGGCGGGACGCAGGGGCGCAAGGGAGAATCCGTGGCGAGAGGCAGTCTGGCACGCATGACACGAGGCGCAAGGACGCGCGGCGCCAAGGGCTGCGGTGCGGCGTTGAACCCGTAAGACTCGCATTCCGCACGGCGCTGCGACGCCGTGACGTCACAATAGCGCGGCGCAGCCCATGAGAACATTATTACCTGTACGGTCACGCGACTGCAACACTTCCCGCCCTACAGAGCCTACAGCAACCCTAGGTGGGAAGGGCACTCTCGGCTGCAGTGCCTTCGCGCGAGGGGCGCACCTGGATGTAGGGGTAGGTGTTGGCGCCCGCCCTGTCGCCGATGAGCATCGAGTCGCACTGCGAGAAGTTGCGCGCGCCGCGGGCCGACGGCAACACCTGCGCACGGGAGGGGGACAGGTCCGTCGGCGGCTAACACGGCACGAAAGCGCTGGAAAAGGCGCGTGGCGCTTAAACAACGGCTCGGCGGGGTCCTTGGCAAATGGTGTGGCCAGGTCCATGGCTAGTACCATTCAAGCCTGGAAACGCGCTCCCCAGCGCTGGCCCCATGGAGCAGTCCAGCCTTCCTCTGCTCCTCATATCTCGTCGTCATATGCCGCGGAAGCGGGGGGCCCACCTGCACTAGCCCTCGGTAGCAGTTCCGTGAGGTGCCGGCGCTGATGCCCTTGGACACGATGCGGCTGCGCGTGTTCTTGCCCACGTGGATCATCTTGGTGCCCGTGTCGGCCTGCAAGGTTCGGCCACCGGGAGGGGCGCGACCAGGGCAATAAACAAGGGTGAATCGGGTCGCAACGCGAGGCGCCGAATTTACGTGGGAGTAAGCGCTCCTGCCGAATGGACGCTGGAAAGCACCCACGCCGTCCGTTCGTTCGTCTTCAGGACGTTCTACCCCAGCATTGCCCGTTCAGATCTTGTCGGTTGCCTCGCCCACCTGCTGGCAGTTGTTGGTTAGCGCCACGCTGTAGAACTCGCCCACGCTGTTGTCGCCCTTCAGCACCACCGACGGGTACTTCCACGTGATGGACGAGCCCGTCTCCACCTGAAGGCGGTTGCGAGGAGGCAGTCAAGTGTAAGCGCAGGAGGGGTACTTTGGGGGCGGTGAAAAAACTCGGGAGTTGGGACGCCTTGGGAGGCAAGCCAGGCGGACAGTCCGTGCTGACGCTATCCTAACCCATGCACCCGAACGAAAAGCTGCCACCTCACCTCCACGACAGTGTCCCCTCCTTTCACATCACCCGTACAAACCGCCACCTCCGCCCCACACCGGCCCATGCAATCCGTCCCCTCAGCACACACGCCCCGTTCGAGCCCTTCCCCGAACGCACCACCGCCCACCTGCGTCCAGCTGATCTTGGAGTGCTGCCCGGCACACAGGCCGCGCTTGGTGACGAAGTTGTAGATCCCGCCTTTCCCGTTCACGTCGCCCGCGTACCAGTTCTGCACGGTGCTGTACTTGATCTCCGCGTCCTTATCGCAGTACAGCTCAACCACGGCGGCGTGGAGCTGCGAGGACAACCGTGGGAAGGCGAGGTAAGGACTTTCCGGCACCGTATCCGAATGGTGTAAAAGGCAAGTTGCAGCAAAGTCCTACGAGGGCAGCCGTCTGCTGCGGCTTAAGCAGCGTACACGCCGGATGAGGTAGGGGCCGACTGACGAGGCGTGTGCAGATGCACTGGCCCGCGACCAATCCACCGGCGGCAGCGTAAAGGCGAACAGTGGCCGCGTAGGGGAAACCCGAGCGGGAACTGGTATGCAAAGATAATGTGAACGTGTCCTTGCTACAGGCACCGCGCAACGCGCAGACCCGCGGCATCTCAACACGCCGCGCGCCGCCGTTCGTTGCTGGCCGTTGATCGCACCTGGTTGCTGTCGTACGCGGGCGCCGTGCAGCCCTCCAGGTACGAGACGTACGCCCCCTCCTCCGCGACGATGAGCGTCCGCTCGAACTGCGAAGCGGAGCGGGGAGCCGGACTATGGAGGAATGGCCGCAAGGACGAGACTCGAGACCGGTACACGCACAAACACACCGTTGCACGCACAGTCAAAGTCAAACGGGGCACCTGCACGCAGCCAATCTGTATTTGCTTGCGGTACTTCACCACCACGTAGTAGTAGTAGCTGCGGTGTGTAGCTGCCATTTCGTCGGGCACAGAATTGATCCGATCTCTTGTTAACTCGCAAGCGGGCCGCGCACCCTCTGCCTGGAGCTGACCGCCGAGCAGGCTGGGCCCGCCGTCACATTGCGGCCCGTCGTCCCATCCAAACCGCCCCACGCCGACCCGCGACGCCCCTCACGCCTCCCGTGCCCCGAGCCCTCAGCGCATTCCCCCACCGCCGATTGGCGGTCTACATGTTTCAGCGATTCTGTGGTATGCGACGCAACCCATCCCTTTAATTATACACCCCACTGCCGCCGCGCACCTGGCCAGTCTCGCTGGCATTGATGCGGAAGTACGTGGACAGCTCCATGGGGCACTTCACGCCCTGCGATCGAGGCAGGTGTGGGCGTGAGGCGGACGGGAGGACGCGCTTAGTACGCCGTCCGCCGGCGTACGCGAGGGCGGGCATCACCGCGTGACCGAAGCCCGCAGATGCCACCGCGAGCAGCACCTGGATGGCAGGCAGATGCTGCCTGCGATACGATACCTACGATACCACCTCCTACCGATTTGGAACGTTCACCCGTGGTATGGTCAAGACTTGACAGCAGCAACGAGGCCGCAACGAGACAACCGCACACCTTGGGCACAAACACGAAGGAGCCGTCGCTGAAGACGGCCGAGTTCAGCGCCGCGAAGTAGTTGTCGCCCACCGGCACCTGCAATGGCGGGAGCGTAAGCGGGCAGGCAGGTGAACAGGAATATGGAGGCCGCATGGCAGGAACGGTCGCATCAGAAATGTGAAGTAAACGTAAATGCTCCTGCGCCGTCGGCCCCCACATCCTCGTCGCTACAGGGGCCGACCGTGTGCGCTGCTGTGAACAAGCGCGCGGGAGGGCCGGACACGGCGGTTGGGACGCCGCCGCCGCATGGCTCGAAAAGGCTAAGCAAGCTTCGTGATTGCCGCTGGAGAGCTTGACAGTGAGAGCGCTTCGCACCGCCACGCCGCTGCGGAGCAACTGCCGAGAGGCGCTGAGCGAACGGATGCTGCGCGAGACGCGGGCTCGGGCTGAGGGCCCACTGCTCATGGGCATTGAGCTTCCTGGCTGCTCTGCAGTGCAGGGGGCCCGGGCAGGTTTTGAGGGCGCCTCCGCACTGTACGCGGAAGCTGCGTGAGCCCAGTGGCCAGGCATCGACCCTGTCCACGTGAACGGCCTCCGCGGTGCCAGGTAAGGTAAGTAGCCGCAGCTGCAGCGGTCCCGCCGCTCTGCGGCCGGCCTTCGGAGGTGCCCAAGTTGCCGAGGGCCGCAGGACGCAACGGCCCTGGCCCAGCCCGACCGGACGCGCAAGGCGATGCCGCGGTCGGTGGCCCAGTTACCAGATAACCTCGCTGCGCTGCCAATGTCGCTGCGCCGCGCTGGAGCGGCGAACGAGCGAGGCGCCAGCCACGCCTCCCTGAGCCTGCGCGACTCCGGCCGCGTGTGACGGCGCTCACGACACGCCCGCACAAAGCATATTGCGGCGTCAGCTGCTGCACCAGCCTGGGATCCGAAAGGGCCGCCATGACCATTGCCCTCGCCATCCACGCCACAGCCAACAGCCAGGCTACTGTGTTCGCAAGCACGCGCCGCGGCGTGGCTCCAGGTTGCGACACTGCAAGACACAGTCAGCGGCTGCAACCGCCAGCTGGCAAAGCCTCCGCAAGCGTTCGCAGCAGCTGCGCCTGCTGAAGCATTAACAGCAGCTGCAAGCTGCCGCAGCGCCCAAGATCGTCGGTGACCGCCGCCCGCCACCGAAGCCGCTGCGATACACAGTAGCAGCGCCGCCAGCAGTGGCAAGCAGCCGCCACAGACAGGCTGATGAGCTCAGCGCCGCCGCTTTCCACGGGTTGAGCCGCTGCGCTGCCCTCCCTCCAGCGCTGCTCTCCGCCTGGCGTTTCTGGCACCCGCCACTTGCCGAACATGCTCCACACGGCGGAACGTAATCGTACAGTTCCCTAACCCACCCGAACTCACCCACTTCGTTGCAACGAAGCTAGAGCAGAGACTTCAGGCAGGTGGGCATGGATGGCCAAAGGACTAAATAAACAATCACAGTCATCCAGTGCACCATGCGGGATACCCAAGCCTTGGCGAATCGGTGAACTGCCGTGGACAGTTCCGTGACGTCAAGCCAAGCAACCCAGGCCCTGTGCTTGGAATACCGTAGCGTGCGCTAATCAAAAGGACTGTTGCCACCTAAAACCCCATAAACCCCGAGGCACCAAACCGTAGCCGGCTCGAGACTCACCACACTGCCCATGTACTTCTTCACCATCTCCGGGTACTCCTTGAGCGCCTCCGAGATGGAGCAGAAGATGACGCCGTGCTTCTTAAGATCCTCCTTAAAAGTGGTGGCGATGGAGACTGAATCGAACACAGCGTCCACGGCAACGTTGGTCAGCCGCTTCTGCTCATTCAGCGGGATGCCGAGCTTCTCAAACGTCTTTAGCAGCTCCGGGTCCACCTGGTCGAGGCTCTCCAGCTTCTCCTTCATTTTGGGCTGCGAATAATAGCTGACATCCTGGTAGTTGATTTCGGGGTAGGTGTTGTCCGACCACTTGGGCTCCTCCATTGTCAGCCACTTGCGAAACGCCTTCAGGCGAAAGTCAAGCATCCACTCGGGCTCGCCCTTCTTGGCAGAAATTGCCCGCACCACATCCTCGTCCAGCCCCTTCGGAAAGGTATCGCTCTCGATTAGCGTCTTGAATCCATACTTGTAGGGACGGTCCATAATCTTAAGGATGTCGCGCTTCTCGCCGGAGAGCTGCGCCTCCTCAACAGCAGCAGCGCGACCCAGGTGCTCCGCGGGCTGCGCAGGCTGGGCGAGGCGCCGCGCGCAGGCCGTCCCCGGGACGACGACAGCTGCTCGGCGCCCACTTGGGCCCGCAATTGCGCCGCTGCAAACGCGGCCGTGCAGCGTCTGCATAGTGATGGTTCGCAGCAGTGGTTCAAGGCAGAGCCAAAAGATGTGCGACACACCTACGGTAAAGAGGATATGAAATCAGACCCCACAAAAGGGAACGTCATGGTGAGACTACAACGGGTTTCGGGGCTAGGGCCGTCGCGACATGCCGAATAATATACACGATACATACCCAGTCCATCCCTCCTCGTGCAAAGTTTATTCTGTGGCCTCTTGGTACAGGCTGTGTGTGTGCAGTATCCGGGCTCAGGGGAGCATGCAAGGGGAAGGCCGACCCACTGGTCATGGCAGGTCACTGAAACACACCGTGTCTCTCCTCACGTTTCCGCATTTGAATTTCTTTCAATTGCCTTCCACATTGTAAATGAATTAAAGGCAAAGGTATTTGTGTCCAACCCGGGTCAGGGGCAGAAGTACTCGGGCAGTAGTGCCATCGAAGACCGTACCCTCACGCCTCCGCACGTGTACACCAGCGCGGACGGCTCCCTCATTACTCCGTGCTGTACATGCCTGATTTGGGCACCCTCATAGGTGCTCCACGTCTTCCCTCAATTGCATCATTCAGTTGAGGGTTGCAGTTTTGAAAGCCCGGCGTATTGGTGGGCCCGGCCCATGCTGGTTGAAGTCGAACTTGCTTGGCCTTAGGGTCATTTAGCCGTCATGGCGACGGAAACTTCGGCGCTGCAACTGTGTCCGTATTTTATGGTGTTGGTCCATTATGGTTGCTCCTTCCATTCTCTCTCGAGTATCTGGGGTACCGGTACAGCGCTAAGTGGAACCCGCCCTCGCCGTGCCTTATGGAGAAGAAACAGTCAAGGCACCTCCGCATACAAACACACCCGAAGCCGCTTCGTTTGCCACGAGGCGACTGGGTGGCATGGCGGGCGAAGAATATGAGCAGACGGGACTTCCCGTTTCGGGCCAGCGGTGGAGTCAGCTAAGATGGTGAGGTGTGATGAGGGCCTGGTGGGTGCTGTCGCATATGTTGCCACCACGCCATCGGCGGCCAGCGCCTACTACACCCGCGGGATTCCACCCCGCCAACGCGGATCGCTGGGCGGCGTGATACAGACCTGGAGGGGACTACATACGGACGGGTGCCGTCGGTGCAGGCAGCGGTCGGGGGCATGTAGAAGGCCAAACGTTCGCGAAGCATGCGGCGAGTATGATAAGACTGCCTACGGGTAGGGAGGGCCAGAGGGGGCGCGGTGGGTTGCGAAGGGTGGGCTGCGGGAGGGGAGCGATAGCAAGAAGGCGGCCACGAAGCCGAGGGCCCGAGAGCGCCGAGAGTAACTGGCGGCGACAGATCCTCACCGCCTGCATGGCACGTGCAGAACATCAAGCAGAACAGCAGTGCAGACAAACAGGCAGTAATATGCACGAATGCAGAACAATGGCAAGGTGCACACAGGAGACGAGCTGTGGCGGGGCATGATTGGCAACGTTGGCCTTGCCGACGCAATCATTTCCGAGCCACGGCGGGACACGCCGGGGCTCACTGACGGTTACTATTCTTCAAGCGTTGCATAAGGAGGCTGTGGGCGCTCTGCATGTGGGACATGCGGTAGCCCCTGCCTGCTGCAAATAATGTGCTGTTTCGGCAGTGGACTGCGGTTGGTGCAGGCCCCGCGTTTGGCGCTACTAGCGGCTCCTGACGTTCTGTTGCCGCTGCACGGCTCCGCACCCTGCGTCGTAAAGGCCGCCCCCTTTATGAACTGCTTCAGCCACGGGGTTACTATGTGCATCGGTGTGGGGTGTCTGCTGGCCTTCGTTGCGGGGATGTGTATGCATCATTGCTATGTTGCTCACGCAGACGGTGCTACAGGGGCCGCGAAGCCCTGCTGCATCCCACCTCCACAACTGTTGATGTAGACTTGCAGTGGACAGGGGTTTGGCCTGGGGTGCGCAAAGGGGGGGAAGGGCGGAGCGTGCCGTGGAGAAACACGTCGTACGACATCCGGCGGGGGGCCATCTTAGCGGGAAGGCGTACGCAAGTACCTGCCTTTAAAGACAAAGCTTCTGCTTTTGTCGCCCACCCATCTGCTCTTGTGCTTCGCGTTTCACCACTGACGCCGGACTCAAACCTTCGCCTAGCGATTGGGAGCGTAGCGAGGCCTTAACTGGTTGGTACGTTTCGCACACTGCTGAGATAGCTTGACTAGGAGTTGCAGCCTTGGAGAGCTCCAGATTGTGTCGCGTTTTGCAGCGGCCGCGCTGGCAGGGCAGGTTGGGAGCTGAAGCACTATTTCTGTGGCCCGTGCTTGGATCTTTTCTCAGGAGCTTAGCGGCGCGCGCTTTGGTGCTGCGGCGGCTGGAGAGCTTCTTGGCGTAGCGAAGCAGCCATGCCTAAGAACAAGGGCAAGGGTGGTAAAAACCGCAAGCGTGGAAAGAATGAGAACGAGGAGGAGAAGCGCGAGCTTGTGTACAAGGAGGACGGCCAGGAGTATGCCCAAGTGATCCGCATGCTCGGGAACGGCCGCCTCGAGGCGCAGTGCATTGACGGCAAGAAGCGACTTTGCAACATCCGTGGCAAGATGCGCAAGAAGGTCTGGGTGGCTCAGGGTGACATCGTGCTGGTGGGCCTGCGCGATTACCAGGACGACAAGGCGGACGTCATTATGAAGTACACGGCCGACGAGGCGCGTGTGCTCAAGCAGGTAGGATCCCCTTGCCACCCGTGAGGGCGGGGGAGCAGAGCGGGGGTGGGGCGGGGTACTGGGACGGACGAGCCCGGACTTGGGGGTTGGCGCTGCGGCGCGGCACTCTCGGGACTTGTACTTGCGCCCAGACGCTGCGATGAGCGCAGGCTTCCTGCACAGTGCAGGCAGCCAGGGGACCTGTCTGGGGAAGGAACATCGCAACGTCTCCGCCCCATACCCCACCTGCAGTGTCGGCGTCGCCTTGCTGGTTTGGACTTGTGCGTCTCTGCACAGACTTTCACTCTGAAGTGCTGAGTAGCACACTCATCACATCACGCAATTTGTCACGCTGAGCCAATAATCCGTAGCTTCGGAGAGGAGCACCATATTTGAAGCCGTCCTCCATGGCCTTCGTCTCGTACTTCCTCGTGCCCTTGTCGCCGCACTTTGGGCCCCCCGCCACGCGCGCACGTCGCCTCCGCCCCTCCTTTGGTTCCTTAGTACGGTGAGCTGCCCGAGCACATCCGCATCAACGACACGGACGTCATCTTCGAGGGCGAGGACAAGGAGAACCAAGAGTACTTCGACTTCGACGACATCGCAGGTGGGATGGGACGCACGAGAGGGATGATGGTAACGCCTTGCCAAGCGGCACGGGTGGTATGGGGCGCGCGCAGGGCACACAATCCCATGTATCAGGAAGGGAGATGGGACATTGGCCGGCTTCTGGAAGCGCGGGGCTGACTTGTCATGGGGGTAATACGGGAACGGGAACGGGAAACGGGTCGCGTCGTTGTCATGGGGGGAGCAGGGAGCGCACGTCCTGCGACGTGCAGTTTGGGGCACGGTATGCTTGAGAACAAGAGGGCTCGCTAGTTCAGGGGCTTGGAGAGGGCAAGATGAAGGGATGGGCGGGCTGGCGGGCCGCGGCGGGGCGACGCTGTGAGGGAGCCCATGCGCGGGGATGCAAGGCAAGTGAGCCAAAGGCGCGCCTCTGCACTGGCCAGGTCGGGCGTCGGGCATACGTGGTCGTAAGGCCCAACGGCATGCACATAGGTAACGGAAGCGAGCACGGAAGCAGAGCACTGGATGCAGCAGAGCTCGGGAGCCTATGCCGTAGCGGTCCTTAAGCGATAGCCGCATACCGAGTGGCCATCGAGGGCTCCCTTCCGGCAGCCAGAGCGGAGCGGAGAACATGGTATACGGTTATCAAGCCGTAACCATCTCGTAAGATGGCCAAACTGCGCGAAGCCCGTTGTTGAGGAGTTCCCGTGTGTCTCCTTTCCGACTCTTCCAATTTTAAACCCCCGTCTCCCGGTCCATGCCCTCCCTCACACCTCCGACAGAGATCTAGACTGCTGGATCAAGCGACATTGCCGTGGGTGCGCAGCCGCTGCCGTCGGGCGGCCGCTGTTGCCTCTGGGTATGGATGGCGCGTGGCCCCTGGATCTGCGAGCGCCCGGCGCGGATTGGCGTTGCAGCAGAGCGCCAAGTGTCTACTGTACGGGCTTCCCGCACGGCTGCTGGGTAGCTGGGCGATGGTCCAGGGGCGCTGTTGTAGAGCACCGCTTCCATTTGGCTTTTGAGACGCGGGGCTTGACCCCGTCGGCTTCTCGGCACAGACGTTTTATGCACCACGTACTCTGTAGGGGTTGTTTGGGCTCCCTGCGACGAACGTGGGCCAGGGTAAGGCCGTCCTCGGCGGGTCCGCTGCTCTCTAGGGCCCGGCGACCATGGACGCAGTTGTGTCATAGGAGTGTGGTGTGTCCTGATGACCTACGGTCCCTTGGCAAGGCATTGGAACGATGCACGCTTAGGAGTGCCCTACCTGTAACCGTTCAGGCCGTTCATGATTCGTGTATGTCCTGTTCTGCCGCTAACATTGATCAGTGCGGATGGGTTCGGGGTTGGGACTGTGCCACGGCGGATTAGATGCCGCCACGTGCGCAGGGTTTCGGGGGTTGCTTTGGGCGCTACTATGTGTGCGCAGCCCGCAAACGTCTTCCGCGTGTAGGGGGGTGTCGTACATAAAGAGTCATCCAGGTCATGTGCGGCCTGCGGCTCTTCGCGTCGGCCAGAGTGTGTAACCCCCTCAGGGGTCGCGATCAGCCTTCCCTTTCCCGTGCTGCCAGCCTGCAATCTGGCGGATATGCAGCCGCGGCCCACACGCTGAAGACAGCTGGTTTCCAGTATTGAGACATGTGCACGGGATAGGCTGGGGTAACAGGCCGTACAAGCATGACCATGACCATGCAACGGTGTTCAAGTTCCACGACGCTACAAGACGGTGCAAGGCAATTCACGAAGTGCCTGCGTCACAGGTAGTCGCACGTTGCCATGTACAACGCAGGGGATGGGGACTTCCGCAACGGGCATGGCGACTGGCGCGGGCAACACGCGAATGAGGCGTGCGTGTGCTTTAGCGTTGTGGCCGGGGGACCGGTGCACTCATGGAGCGCGGCGGGCCGTGTGATTTAACACACTTGATGCGGTTATGGATCGCAGCGTACGCCCATGCGTCATGTACCATCCGAGCTGTCGTCTGCCGTTTTCGGAAAGCTGCAGGTCTGACTCTGAGGACGCACTGACGGCAGGTCAGCGCTGCCCAAGCTGCAGAAGTGTTGTAGAAGACGCTGCCGTAGGGTCCTGGCAAACTCACGATGACCCGATCCCACACATACCGCCACTCGTGCCACCGTGAGACACTCGCCCCATCACGATATGATGACCACAACACAAGTATTGCGCCGCGCAATCCAGTGGCATGTGTGGACGGAGACGACCACAACGCCAAACGCCGGCCTCCACCCATGCCCGACCCCGCGTCCTCCGAAACAGGCCCCACCCCTGTGCATGTTCCTTGCATCCCAGCGGGCATGCTCACTCCCACATTCTTCCCCGAATTTCCACCTCACGCCCACCCACCCCCGAAACAGCCAACCTATCGCTATCGAGTCCCACGTTCCCCTCGACTACAAGCATTGCCGCTGGCCGCTAGTGCGGCCTGCGGCCATACGCCATCCTCACGCCAACAGCCAGCCGCCGAAGGTCTATCCGTGTGGCGCAGGCAGAGCCCTTACCCGCCTGGAACGAAGGGCAAGTAGCACCTTGGCGGCGCTTGCCATTCCTAACGAACAGGCTCCACATGCAACAGCAACCGGCAACAAGCGCAAGCAAACCCAAGCGAGAGACGCATAAACCCGTCCGTTCACGGGGCCGGTTCCGAACCGTAAAACCCTCGTGAACCTTCCCAAGTGACGGCGCCCAACGGCGAGCCCCCGCCACCCTCCGCCGCCACATCGATGCGATTCAACCGTACCTGGAGAGACAAAAGGCCGCTGCTGGTTTCCCGAGCCGCTGCTGCTCCGCACAAAGCTGGAAGCACCGCTGATGGCTGCCAGGGACAGCTGGGGCCGCTGCTGCTGCCGCCGCATAACGGCCGGCCCGGGGACGTCGCCGCGCTGCATTGCAGGTTGCCAGAGAGGCCAGACACGGGACATAGGGCACGAGCGTTCCGTGTAACGCGTTACATTCGGCACGACCACTGACGCGGGAGACCACATGGCGCTGGCGCGTGGGAGGGGCCGCTTAGGCGTCCTCCTTGGCGGCCTCCTTGGCCTTCTTGGCGCGCGCGCCAACCTGGCGCACGTTCATGCGCTCCAGGCGGAGCTTGCCGTACGTGGTGCCCTTAATCTCCGACAGCTCCTTGCCGCGGGTCTCCTTCATCGCGGCGGTCACGGCCACAGTCTCCAGGGCCGGGGCGGCCTTGCTGAGCGGCATGACCACGGAGCCGGTGGCTTGCCCGACAACACGGGCCTCCGCCAGGGGCGTCTCGAAAGCCTGGGGCGCGCGGGACAGGAGCGGGTAGGACGGCGCCGCGGGGAGCATCCGGTGGGTGGAGGGTTGATGATGCCGTGCCTACTTGCGCGTGCGGGTGAAGTACCCAGCTGGCGGGGGAGCGCCGACGCCCAAGAAGGGCGACCTCGTGCTCCTGGTGCCGGCACGAACCCCTCCCCAGCCAATGCTCTCCGGTTTGGTGCCATGCTCGAAGTCGCGTGCGAAGGTCCAGAGGTGTGCAATGCGCATGCGCCTTGGGTATTCGAATGCATCGTTCCCATCCTACTCTCTTTTGCAGGCCCTAGTTCCCCCGAGCCTTTAGCCCTGCCCTTGCCGAAGCTCACCCGCTGAGCTTCCCCGTGACATCGCATCCCATGTGCTCCCTCGTGATCGTGCTCAGTGCTCTCACCAGGCTTTACCGCGTGCTGCTTCGCGTCTCGGGAACCACTCCCCGCCTCCCCACCCCGGGCCCCCACGGGCACCGCGACCCCGCCGACCCCAACCGTGCTGCGACCACTTCCACGCACCTTGGGCTTCTTGACGTTGCGCGGGAAGACGACCAGGTTGCTCTTGTACGCCTTCAGGCGCTGGACGTTCTCCTGCGAACCCCATTGACATGGCCGCTCAGCTATGCCCTGTACGAGGAATGCAAAACTATCACTATTCGCACCTGCAGGCTCTCCAGCGACTTGTTCCTGCGGCGGTGGTCGACGGCGATCCCGATGGTGGCCGCCATGCCGACGTTGATACCCGCCTCCTACAAGCAGCAACAATGCCCCAGTAAGTGCCCGATTCGAACTATAAGCTCCAGGCAGCGTCCTGCACCTTCAGCTCATCGAGCGTGAAGCCCTTGCCCAGGCGCTGCTTGCGGTTGTACTTGAGCGTCTGCCCGCGCACAACCGGGCGCAGAAGGCCAGCCGATGGCCGCGGGAAGGCCTGCTTCGCCTTATCGGCACGCGCTGTGGGAGGGGGGGTCGGGGTCAGGGGGCGGCTGGGGCGACCCGGGCGCAGCAATGTTGCTTACCGCTCCGGCGGCGCAGCTTCCGCGCGGCCTGGTTGAACCAAGTCCGCACATAGAACTGCCACTTCTTCTTGAAGTGGTTGTTGGGCACGACGTTGTTATGCCGGACCATTTTTGCCTGCGAACGGTCGCCAAAAAGCCTCAGGAACCGCTCCTAATGAATTACAGCTATCGCTATCGGTACTCACACGTGGCCAGGTGCAGCCGGGGGAAAGAGGGCTCACTTTGCGGCCGCACTGTTTCTTCAGCGTCGTCAAATGTCGTATACGGCTCCGAAGTGAGTGAGGCGCTTGCCTCGTCTTCGCCATTGCCAGCTCCACTCCTTGATGAAGGCGTCGTGTGTTTTGTGCACATTCATCTGTTCGGCCTAGCGCACATTTCGGGTCCATGCCCACATCCTCCTCTCGCGTTCCTGAGCCAAGGTCCTCCGACGTTGTGCTATCGCAGGCGCATCGCCCCTCAGGGCTCGCTAGGGTCTGTCCGCCCGGCACGCATCCGTGTGCAGCTCCCCGGCGCGGCGAAGGTTGAGCAGCGACGTCGGCAGAGCTGCGCGGTCTTGACACACTGTTGGGTAGCTCGGCGCACCACTCGGGTTGATTCCCGTGGGGTAAGCGCAGGCCTTGCCGACCCGCGAGGCCCGAAGGCCTCCTTGGTGCGTCTGGGCGCCCGCCTCCGCCCCGGCACCGGCCGCCGCCCGGCTCGCTCTCCTCAACGTTGAGCTGGCATGCTCACATGTCATGCGAGCAGCTGTCAACGCGGAGTGTGGCGTGGCGGCACATCAGCGCTGCGGCGGCGGCGGCAGCGCTCCTGGGACTGGCCTCGGCGGTGGCGCCCTGGCTTGTGGGTCGGGCGGCTGCGCGGGCTGCCGTGCTGCCCGCTGCGCCGCCGTTGGCGCAGGTCCGCCCGGTGTAGCTCTTTGCTGCCTATCCCCGGCCGCCATGCTGCGCCTCCGCCCTGCGCGCCCCCTGCCCTGCGCGCCGTCTCGTCGGGCCGCAAGCAGCCCTTCGGGCCCTCACGCCCTCGGCAGACCCTTGCCCCAGTGACAGCTACGTCGAGGCGCCGGCGGCGTCCCGGGACCCATGTGTATGTCCGGGCTCCCGCTTCCATGCGACCGCGCCGCGCCTGCCCGAAGCAGCAGCCGGGCGACTCCAGTCCGCCGCAAGGGCTGCAGGGCAGCGGCGGAGCAGGCAGACGGCACCATGGATGGCGACGGGGGCGGCGGCGCTCGTGACGAGGTTGCGGGGTCACAGGCACCGAGGGGGCCTCCGTACCGATACCGGAGCAGGCAGATCCTTCGGAGCCGGCCGAGAAGCTGCGATGGGACTTGGCAGGGCAAGGACACGCGGGTGTCCGCTCCCGGAGCCTCAGCGTATGAGCTTCTGCGCTCTTGCTAGCGTGCGACCACACGACGCCGTGCTGATGGCATTGAAGCAGTAGTAGCAAAGGAGCTCGCCGCCTATGTAGGCAGAGGCTCCATCGGTGCCGCTGGCCCCGCAACCTCGTCACGCGCGCCGCCGCCCCCGCCGCCCCACACCCCGTCGGCGCCAGCACCGCCCCGCCGGCAACCGCCGGGCTCGTTCTCCTCGACGCCCGGCTGGCATGCGGACGAGCAGCGGCTACGCGCGAGGTGGGCTGCTTCTGCTGCACCGGCGCAGCGTTGTTGGGGAGCGCTCTGCCGCTTGATGGCGGGGCATGCGCACGGAGTGGGAGCAACGGGAGCCGTCTTACGCTGGATGCGAACGATTCTTGCGGGACGAACATTAGCCACTTGCGGGGTGTGGCGTCGCGGCGTACCGGGACTTCGGCGGCATCGCTCATGGGACCTCCTCGGCGGTGCTCGCTCCGGCTTGCGGGTCGGTCGCCCGCAGCTCCGAGGCCGCGGCTTCGGCGCTAAGGTGCTGCCACAGTGCCTCTGCTGAGAGGCCCGGCGCCTGCGTGGCCTTGCGCCCGCACAGCTGCTCCTGCTGCACCGACGCAGCGGCGTTGGGGAGCGGTCATGCGGTGCTGGGCAGCGCCGGTACAAATGCCCTCCCCGTGGCTCCAGCGGTGTTGGGCAGCGCCGGTACAGATGCCCTCTCCGTGGCTCCAGCGGTGTTGGGCAGCGCCGGTACAAAATGCCCTCTCCATGGCTCCAGCGGTGCTGGGCAGCGCCGGTAAAAATGCCCTCTCCATGGCTCCAGCGGTGTTGGCGAGCGCCGGTACAAAATGCCCTCTCCATGGCTCCAGCGGTGTTGGGGAGCGCCGGTACAAAATGCCCTCTCCATGGCTCCAGCGGTGTTGGGGAGCGCCGGTACAAAATGCCCTCTCCATGGCTCC
>LSYV01000028.1:1298937-1318806 GCA_001584585.1 Gonium pectorale | reverse complement strand
GGTGTTGGGGAGCGCCGGTACAAAATGCCCTCTCCATGGCTCCAGCGGTGTTGGGGAGCGCCGGTACAAAAATGCCCTCTCCTTGGCTACAGCGGTGTTGGGCAGCGCCGGTACAACATACCCTCTCCTTGGCTACAGCGGTGTTGGGCAGCGCCGGTACAACATACCCTCCCCGTGGCTCCAGCGGTGTTGGAGAGTGCTCTGCCGCTTGTTGGCGGTGCACGTGCGCGCGCGGAGTGGGAGCAACCGGAGCCGTCTCACGCTGGTACGGCGACTTTCTTGCGGGGCCCCGGCGCTGCGACAGGCATTTACTTGTCTAGCGGGGTTGTGGGGGGGGGTGCCGTTTGGGGACCCGCTAATCGCGAGCGGAGTCCGCACGGACATCCCGTATCCCAAACAGGCTGTCCCCCATCGTGTCTCTGCATTGCCAGGCCACCCTTACCCTGTCCCTACGCCCTTCCTGCCTGCCTGCCCGCCTGCCTGCCTGCTCATCCTTGTGCTTGGCACCCCTCCAGGAGGCATTCCGCTGGGCGTGCTTGGGGCTCTCCGCCTTGCGCCGGGACACCCACCTGCGTCGGCAGGGCACGGAAAGGGACCTGCGAGTCTCGAGCTGAGCCAAGGGAGGGCAGGACGCCGCTCTTGGCTGATGGTCGTCGGCGATGACTACGGGAACGGGATCAAGCTCTTGGTCCATGGCGTCCTTGGCTGCCCGTAAAGGACGCTGAAAGAGGAGGGGCCCGCGCGAAGCAACGTCGACAGGGGCCTGCATTCGAGTGGCGCGTGCAGCTTGCCGTTCGGTTGCGGTCCGCAGAGGCGAGCGGCTCAGTGCCGAGCGCAGCATTCCGCCAACGGATCGTTTGAATTGTCTGTTGGCTGGGTTGTCGGTCGTATACTTGGTTGGTGGGTTGGTTGGATGAAGACTCGGTCAGTTAACAGTTTGCGCGCATGTGGGCGGTTAGGAGCAGCGTGCTGGCCAGGCGCGGGTGCTAGCTGGCGAGTGTGGGGGTGGCCCGGCGGTCGGGATGCTCAACCGAGCGGGAGGGGGGTGCACTTCACGCGCTGCCGCGCCACCTACCGGCACCCTGCTCTGCGGCCCTTTGCCGTAGCTCATCATGATTACTGGATCAATGTCCTGGATCCGTGCGTATGCAGCGCGTACGGCACCCAGCAGCTGCGAGTGTGCCTGTGTGCGCTTTGCCTGTGGGCGTCTCGAGGATCTCGGCGTTTCGATGTCGGGAACCGGGGAACGTCATAAGATGCAGCGCCAATAGCAATCGGGACTTCCGCGCACTACTCAAACCCGTAAGCCCTGCCGTTGCTGTTGCGCCAGGTCCATGCGCTTGCGCCAGGGCGCTACTGCACCGTATGCGGTTCTCTTGCGGCAGGCCCTCGCCGG
This sequence comes from Gonium pectorale, assembly GCA_001584585.1. Taxonomy (NCBI): domain Eukaryota; kingdom Viridiplantae; phylum Chlorophyta; class Chlorophyceae; order Chlamydomonadales; family Volvocaceae; genus Gonium; species Gonium pectorale. The sequence continues at coordinate 1,317,410 of LSYV01000028.1, read as the reverse complement.
GAGCCATCGCGCGGGACCCATGCGCGGGGTGGCCTACCGCGTACCAGTGTGCGCGGAAGGGGTGCCTGCGCTTGCAGGTGCCCGGCTGCAGCTGCAGCTGCGTATGGGCTGCTGGAGGGGACGTCGCGCCCTGCCGCGCTCCTGAAACGTGCGTATCGTCTGGCTGTTCCGTGTTCATTTTTGGCGACTCTTAAGGCTCAAGGGCGTGCGGCGAATATGTTGACAAGTCGTGGAGGCACAGACCCTGCTGCTTTCCTGGTGGGGTTGGAATCCGGAGCGCGCGAGTCCCATCTCGGTTAACATACTGGGATAGTGGGGTCGTGATACGATGATACCATAGGACCTCCATGTCTGCTTCACCCGGCAGTGTGCCCCGCCTCATTTGTGTTAGTAGTCAGGGGCCACCGCTCGGGGCGTGCCGTACACATATTGTCGTAACATAGCTAGCACCGGCTCTAGAGCACCGGTCATAATGCCAGCAAGGTGCCGCACCTCCAACCGAATTGTTTATCGTTACATTACCGTCCACTCAGCACCTACAGACCTGGGCTCCCCTGCCGCTTGAGCCCACGGCGTTAGCGGACACGGCGCGCTGCGATTCCAGGCTGGATCCACGGCTGCCAGCATGGCCTGGATCCGGCAAGCGCGCCGTACACAGCCAGGCAAGGAGTGACGACTCCGCAGTCTGCGCTGACAGACTAACTCCACAATCATGCAAGACAGCCTGTGCGTCCGCACAGTCAGACACTGAGCTGGGCGCAGCTACCGTACTGCACAAGCCAGCCAGCGAACCAACCAACCGACCAACCAACCGTGATTGTACTTCGGTCGGGTGCGTATCGGATTCAATGCGCTACAGCGGCAGCCGGCATGAGGCACACCCGCCGCTCAGACACATACACGGTCGGCGCGATGACTGCGTGCATACGTGGCGGAAGGTGTGGCTTAGCGCGTCCTTTGTGGCCGTGATACGATGGGCTATGATGCCATAGGCTGTTCATGTCTGCTTCACGCGATGCATGCGTGGGCGCTGCAAGCGGGCGCTACCGGCCCCTGGCCGATTCAAGTCACAGGCTTCTGTGCGCGCACTACGGATTGAAGCCGACGGCTGCTGTACCAAGCCACGCTAATTCCTTGCTCAACAGCAGCATGGAGGGCGAGGGTGGCGGCGCCGGCTTCCTCCCCGTCTTGGGCAGGCGTGAGACGCATCGCGGTGATGGCGGAGGCAGCGGCGACGGTTGCGGCGCCGGCATCCTTCCCGCTTGCTTCTCTCCTCCAGGAGCGCACGACGGCGGAGGCAGCCCGCGCCAGGCAGGGCGCTCCCGCTCGAAACGCGCCCGCCCCTGTCAGCTGTGCAGCGCAACCGTCTGGCGGCGGCAAGGACGGGAGCGGCAGCGTAGCGACAGAGGCAGCGGCGGCGGTATAGCGGCGGCGGCGGTGCTCCCTGCTCTTGCCACGGCACGCCTAAGTCGGATGGAGATCCAGGTGGCGGTGCCGGCGCCGGCTGCTGATACTGACGCCTACGGGGCACGGCCGATGGGCCAACCACGGCTGCAAGAGGCGGCGGAGGGGTTATATGACAACGGGTGCCGGGTCGCAACACTTGCTTGCGGCCCGTCGAGCGGAGATCCAGCTGGCGGTGCCGGCGCCGGCTGCCGATGCCGGCGGGCGGATCGCGGCTGCAGAGGCGGCGGGCCGGCAGCCGCTGTATGAGACCACGGGTGCCGGGTCGCAACACGGTCGAGGGAGGGGCGATGCCGGCTGCGTGGAATGAAGGACACGCGCATCCCGGGCCAGCCGTGTCGCCGGAAAGATCGCGGCGGAAGAGGCAGTGGAGGCTGGGGTGATGCCGCCTGCCGTACGGAAGCACACGCACGCGCATCGCTGGGTCTGGCGGGCGGACGGCACCGTACAGTCCTCGTTGTGCGCTGCGCCCCGCGTCGAGATGGCGGCGGCGCACGGAGAGCCTGCAGGCCTCCGTCAGCATCCGGCCGTTACCGCCGCGAAGCAACCCGCTTCAAGTTGGCGTTCGCGGCGGCGCGAGCGGCGCAGGCTGGCGGATCATAACGATCGAGTCGCCGCCGTCGGCGTAGTACCGCCGCCGCCGCCCGGCTGCCTCAAAGTCCAGCCTGCCGTATAGCGCCTGCGCCGCCGCGTTGTCGGCGCGCACCTCGAGTACGGCAGGAAAGCGCTCGGCCCTGCGGTTGGAGGTTGACGTTAGGACACGGGCAAGGACGGGCAGTGCAGGCGGCGTGCTCGCAGGAAGCGGGCCGTGGAGGGCTGTCCGCCGGCCCTGCCCCATCGCGGACAGCGCTCTGGCTCGCTTACTTGTCCCTTCCCCTCCTCGCTCCCGGCCCCTACGCACCCGCTCCGCTTGCAGCGGCTGGCCAAACAAAGCAGCTCCCCCACACGCAAACTCCACATACGCTTCACGCGCCGTTCCACTGAAGGGCACCAGGCGGCAGACCTCCCCGGCCCCGCTCGAGCTTCCCTGCCCCCCCGGCAGCCGGCACCCTCTCTCAAGCTGGCGTCTTGTACCCATCACCGTCGTCTTCATCATCCCCCACCTTCCCCGGCGCCCCGCGTCCCGCCTCACCCCAGCCGCCTCAGGAGCTCCTCTGCCATCCGGCGGCCCAGGCCCACCCCGCGGGCCGCCGGCGCCACCGCCAGGTTGGTGAGCGACACCTCCCCGCCCGCCTCCAAGCCCGCCGCCAGGGCCACCACCGCTGCCGTGCCACCCGCAACTGGTGCGGCGTCCGGGCCAGGCGTCTCTGGTTGTGGCTGTGGCTCCGCGTCCGGCTGTGGCTGTGGCTGTGACCCCGCCTGCGTCAGCTCTGCCAGGAGGATGAGGTTGGGGCCGCCCGGCTGCAAGTCGGCCTGCGGGGCGGAGCGAAGCGGAGCGGAGCGGAGGGATGCGGATGGGAATGGGGATGCAGGAGGGGATGCGGGGGGGGGAGCGGGGAACACCGTGATGGAGAAGACGGGAGTGCGGGGGGAGGGGAGCCATTGCGACGCCTGGAAACACACAGCGCAGGCCCCGTCCACTCGTCCGCCCTCTGCATGGTCCAGACTCTTTTACCGCCCGCTCGACCACTGAGCGAGCAAGCCCTCCCACGCGGAAGCAGGAACAGCGATCCGCGTCCTTGCGCCAGCACGCCAACTGCATCAAGCGCGTACCAAGCACGTGACCCGTAACCTCGTAACTTCACATCGATTCTGCCGTACTACCACGTGCCCGTCTGTCCGTACCTGGTAGATTCCCTCGCTCCAGCCGGAAGAGCCCTCCGGGGCGCACGCAGCATCCAGCGCCGCCAGCGCCGCCGCATCGCCCGGCACCGCCACCCGCACCACCACCGCCGCCGCCGACGCCCCAGCGGCGGCTGCGGCTGCGGCTGCGGCGGCGAAACCTTGAGCCACCGGCCGCTCGGCTGCCTGCTGGTCCCGACCCGCACCGCCACCATCACCGGCACCAGCCGCCGCCGGAGCCGCGGCACGGGGTCCCGCCGCGCCCCTCCGGCCGCCGTGCGCCAGTTGCTGTCCATGTGATGGCAACAGCGAGGTTGGCGGTGACCGCCGCGCCGATGCCACCGCCGCAGGAGCAGCATTAGCAGCAGCGGCAGCGGCGGCCACAGCGGAACGCCGCCCGTCGTACGGAAAGAGCCGCGAGCTCCTCCGATGCCGCGTCGGACCCGTCCTTGTGGAGCCGGCTGCTAGCCGCACAGCCACTGGGGCTTTTACCACGGCGGCTGCCGCCATTGGCTCCAGCATGGCGCAGAGCCAAACAGCGTGCGCCGTTTTTACTTCCGCGCCGTGAAAGCTGATGTGCACCAGGTGCACTTCTGGGTTGCTAGATCCTTCCTACCAGATACCTCCGGGACACTCAACCGGCCAGATGCTGCTGGGAAGCGAAGCTGCTTTCGGCTGCGGCGCCGCAGCCGCTGCTGGTGCAGTTAGGCACGCCGCCACGCAGCGGTGCACGGCGGATGGCCCACACCGGGAGGAAGGGTCACGTGCAAAGGAGGTGCCCTGCCATTTGCCTGTGGGTTGGGTCATTGTGCCAAGGAATCCAAATGTGGGGGAGTGGGAGGGCTTACAAGACATTGCTTCTGAAAACACAGAGCTTCGTTGGCACTAGCTGGCAGTCCATGGTGGCGGGTACGCCTCACGGTCCGTCCCACCCTAAATGTTGCCCCCCGCATGAATACCGTATTCTGCGCAGTCTCCGACGCGTACCTTCCAAGGCCGAGCGTGACCCCGAGATGGCGATGGGGTAGACGGAGCTTAAAGGGTGGCTTTTAGAGCCGGAATGTGTGCTGCATATGCATGTGGCAGTGCTCAGATGCAATGGCCCTGAATGCGATTCTTTCAAAATTCATAGGGCAGAAGTCGGCCGCCCCGAAACCTATACGACAGGAAGCAAGCATACACGCGTCCACTCACACAAGTTCCTCCCCTTCGCGACCCTCCTCCCCTTAGGTCAAATTGCCGGAAAGATGAACGTCGCCATGCGCAGCGCTTGCCCCGCCGCGCCCGCCCGCTGGTGAGGAGTGATTACCAATTATAACTATAATATACCTAGCTGCCTTTTGTTTTGACTCACGATTGTGCTGAGGGGTCCTGCCTTTGCGGCTCCATTTCCACCCACCCAGCGGCAGGCGCAGCGTCGTCGTCAAGGCTGTGGCTGCTCCGGAGCGTGCCGGTATGCCTTGTCTGTGATTCCAATTGATTACTCGCCTTTGCGACTTCTCTGCTCGCTTCGATTATGAACTTTGCGGCGCGCGACCGGTCATCGCTCCGCTTCCTCTGACCCAACACGTCGATTTTGGCACCCCACCAGGCACCGTGAACGTGTCGCGCAACGAGAACTTCGGCAAGCTGCGCGCGGGCTACCTCTTCCCCGAGGTGAGAGCCCCCCTCCCGCGGACCACACGTCCTCCCTATTCCCGGCCCTCCCTGCATGTTCCACCCGTTGCAACCTCGTCCGCCTGCCTCTTTCCCACTCGGATTTACTTCGCATGTTGTGGCCATCCGTCTGTCATTTCGAATGCGCTGAAACCATGCCCCCCCCCCTCGTCCGCTAGATCGCTCGCCGCCGGAAGGCTCACCAGGAGAAGAACCCGGATGCCAAGGTGCGCCCCATCACGGTGGCTGGGGGTGTGGGTTTCTGGGCTGCGGAACGCGCCCTTGCGCTGGGCTTGGGAGGGCGGGGCCCAGCTACACAAGAGCACGCTGAGCGACACGGGGGCTCCGGGCTGCGAGATGCGGGCCTGTGGGCTGTTGAGCAGCGCTAGGATGAGCCGGCGCGGGGCTCTGGAAGACGGTGTACGGGAGCGCAGTGAGCAATGTGGGGGCGGGACCGCAGAGACTACGCGTGTGTTGTGACAAAAGGGCAATGTGGCGGATTCGGGTCACGGCACGTGTGGCGGGGTGGATCAGCTTCGGGTCAAACGCAGCTTGGCTGCACGAGTCGTACGACACAGCCCGTGTTGAGCTCAAGCCAATCCTGTTGTCCCCTCCCTCCTTCAACCTGCCCTCTCCCTACCCGGTGACACCTACCTCTCCTGTCCCCCCCTGCCGCCCCGCCAACCCCGTCCAGATCATCTCCCTGGGCATTGGCGACACCACGGAGCCGCTGCCCGCCTACATTGCGGACGCTATGGCTAAGGCCGCGGCGGGCCTGGCCAGCCGGGAGGGCTACAGCGGGTGGGTAGAGCAGGAGCTGTGATTTGGGGGATGGAGCAGGGCAGTTCACTACAGCGGGTTGGTGGACGCCCCCACTCCGAGCGACGCGGATGCGGTTGGTGAGAGGGCCGCAGCGTGTGGGGAGAGCTGTTGCGATGTTGCCGCTGTCGGGCGGGGGCAGTTGTCTGCTGGCAGCGCGGGGGCAGTTGTCTGCTGACAGCGCGGGGACGCGGGGTTCGGGCCTGGCCTCTCGGGAGGAGGGGGCTTGCAACGAGCGGTGGACGGCCCCCTCTGAGGGGCACGTTGCCGGTTGGTGGGAGGGCCACAGCGGGTGGGTGCCCGCCCGCGACGGCGCCCGCGAGCAGCTTGCTCCTGGAGCAGGGACAGGGGCGTCGGGGCAGGGGCGTTGTTAGCGGGATGAGGGAGGGGGAAGGGGTGGGTTCTGCCCGGGGGCAGGGGCCGCGGCAGGGGCGCTGGGGGCGGGCTCTTGGCTTGCTTACGGGGGCGGGGCGGGGGCGGGATGCTGCGAGCCGCGTGGGAGCTGAGGCGCAGCCGGGTGCTGTGCGGGAAAAAGGATGCCTCAGCCGGCGGTCCGAGACGGCGCGTGACGCACCCCGTTGGGCACCCGCGTCGCATCGCACCCCGTAGGTCCCCCCGGGGCTGGTCGGGACGGAGAGGTTTTCGACTCGCGTGGGAGGTGTTGGTCAGGGCTGGCGGAGTTACCGGCGAGGTCCCAGTCTCCTCAAGAAGGCCGGACGGGGGGTAGTAAAGAAGGGAAACGGGTCGCGTCGCGGACACCGAATCGCATGCTCGATTGAAGAACTTTGGGTGGTCTTGGCGTAGTTCTGTACGGGGGATGCGCCGGCGGGCTGTGGCCGGGCGGGGGGCTGCGAATCGGGGACTTGTGTATGGGGGACGGACTGGCAGGGCTCGCCCATCCACCACTACTGTACCTCCCTGCCGCAAGCGCCCGCAACCGCCCTGACCTGCGATTACGCGGTCGGTTGTACGGTAACGCAGGTACGGCGCCGAGCAGGGCCAGGGCGCGCTGCGCGAGGCGGTGGCCAAGACGTTCTACGGCCACGCCGGCCGTTCGGCGGACGAGATCTTCATCAGCGACGGATCCAAGTGCGACATTGCCCGCATCCAGCTGATGTTTGGATCCAAGCCCACCGTCGCCGTGCAGGTGCGCGCAGCGGCCCCCCCCCCCGGGCGCGGGTGTGGGCGTGGGCGTCGTGGGCATGCGCGTGGCGCGTGGTGGGCATGTGCGTGGCGCGTGGTGGGAATGTGAACCGCGTGCGGGGGGCGCTGCAAAGCAGGCGTTAAAGCAAAGCCGGCAGTCGGTCAGCCTAGCCGGCAGGCCATGTGAAGGCGAGCCCGGCCTGGACCCAAACCTGCCCCTCTCTCCCTGCCCCACCGACTCACTATCCCCCTCCCCCGCTGCTCAGCCCGTCGATGCTTACACCCTTCTCTAAAGCCGCCACCCCCCCCCCTCATGCCCCGCCTGTTTGAACGGGTCAACGATTCTCTGCTCGACGGTCATCAGTCAGCTTTTGCCCACGGACTGAATATCCCCTCGCCCCTCCTCGCCCTCTCCCCCCCCCGCCCCCAGGACCCCTCCTACCCGGTGTATGTGGACACCAGCGTCATGATGGGCATGACCGGCGACCACAACGGCACCGGCTTTGACGGCATCGAGTACATGGTGCGTGTGTGTGTGCGCGTGTGTGTGTGCGTGCGTGTGTGCGTATGCGTGGGTGGGGATGGGTGGGCGGGGCCTGTCGGGTGGAGCCTGGCGTTGGCTGCGACGGCAGCAACTTGGGAGTGCGACATGTTGATTGGGGCACCTCCTGCTCGGGGGCAGATGTTGGGGGCGGCGCTCCCTCCCCAGCTCGACCTAAGCTGTTGGGCGGGTCCTGGTGGAAACCGGTAGGACCTGGCCTATCGCATGTAAGAAATACTGCTGCACATTTCGACGGCATTCCGACGGCGTCGACGGCGGCATCATGGGCACTTGGCGCGGGGCAACCTCTACCCCCCGCCTCCCTCCCCACTCCCTCACCCCTCACCCGCTCCCCAGGTGTGCAACCCGGAGAACAACTTCTTCCCCGACCTCTCCAAGGTCAGGCTCCCGGAGGCGTGTGGGGGTGGGCGCGGGGTCAAGAAACGAATGCAGGGGTGGGGGTGAATGGAGGGGAGAGAGCCTAACGGTCTGACCGATTGGGGATGTACCGTGGGTTGGGGAGGGCGGCTCGGCGGGATACTCCCCCTTTCCGTTGGGAAACAGGAAAGGGGGAGTACCTCGTGACGCCGAATCGCGCAAGGGGGCCGATGGCCTTGTGTTGGTCTTGGCGGGGCGGGGGATGGGACCAGGGGCTTGCTGCGAAGCACGGGGCAGACGGCCGCGGGCCGAGTCAGCCTGCCACCCACCCACCCATCCGCTCCGGTGCGCTCTACGGGCCATCCGCCGACCAAAGGTTACAAAGGTTACAGGTACCCGTCAAAGCCTGTGTGGCCATGGGTAGATTGAAAGTAGATAGTCCGAGGGCCAACTCCCTCCCAGGCAAGCCAGCATCTCGGGCCATCCGCCGACCCTGGCTGCCCCCACACCCCTCGCTTCCCACCACCGCCAACGCCCGAGCCGACCCGCCGTCAACCCAATCTTCCGCCACCACCGTCACCCCAACCGTCCGACCGCCCTCCCCAACCGCAGGCCAAGCGCACGGACGTGATCTTCTTCTGCTCGCCCAACAACCCCACCGGCGCCGCCGCCACGCGGGCCCAGCTGACCGAGCTGGTCAACTTTGCGCGCCGCAACGGCTCCATCCTGGTGTACGACGCCGCGTACGCCCTGTACATCAGCAACCCGGACTGCCCCAAGACCATCTACGAGATCCCGGGTGAGACACACGGGTCCCCTTCCCCCACGCCGTCTAACGCCGCAAATCCCACGTCCTTCGTCATCATCTTCTTCATTGCCCCGCCGCCCCGCCTCCCGCTGCCCCAGGCGCCGACGAGGTGGCCATCGAGACGTGCTCCTTCTCCAAGTACGCCGGCTTCACCGGCGTGCGCCTGGGCTGGACCGTGGTGCCCAAGGCCCTCAAGTGAGTCAAGCTATCGCGCGTGAGGAGGGGCTATCGGCGAGGGCGGGGACGAACCGACACCCAAACGCGGTGACGTTTCGTTCCCGCCCTCGCCGATACCCACAAAGAGCGCCGATCTGTGCTCCACACATGAAACCGTCGGTCGCACGTCGGTCGTTGCCAGGAGGGCAGGCTAAAATCTTGGGGGTCTTCAGCCTGAGTGTATGGCCGCCTTCTCGGGGGATGCTGCTGGACGCCAGTACATCCTCAACTCCTCAACCTGCGTCCCCACCCCCCTCCGCCGGGAGGGGGGTGGGGACGCACGGACTGTAGTGAGTAACCCCCTGCCCCCTCCCCCGGACGTGCCCGCCTGGCGCCAGGTACGCCGACGGCTCGCCGGTGCACGCCGACTGGAACCGCGTCATGACCACCTGCTTCAACGGCGCCTCCAACATCGTGCAGGTGGGGCGGAGGCGGGCGGGCGAACGGGCGGGCGGGCGCAGGGAGTCCGCGAAAATGGGCAGGAGCGGAGCACCCCACGTGAGGGCACCCTGTGCCTCGTAGCGGCACAAAACACACGGCTGCAACGCCCGGGCCGGGCGGGCGGGCACAGGTACTCGAATGAGCAGTTCGGCTTTGGCTTTGGTTCAGAGCGTGGGTCGAAGCGCAGCTGCAGGGCCCGGGCGGCGACCCTCTGCAGGGCTCCCGTGGCGCATCCCATCCCCCCCCGACACACCTGAACCCGTCCTCCGCAACTCCCGACCCTCTCCCCGAGACCCTCCCCCTCCCGCCCCCTCGGACTGAGTATCCCCCCCCCCACTTCTGCCTACTCCCCAACCCAGGCGGGCGGCCTGGCCTGCCTGCAGCCGCAGGGCCTCAAGGACATGTACGACATGATCGCCTTCTACAAGGAGAACGCCAGCATCCTCAAGGTATGGCAACTTGTGTACGGCCGGAGCCGCGCGCGCGTCCGCCGTTGTGCAGCACAGCTCCGTGTTAGGGCGGGAGGGCGGGAGGGAGGGCGGGCTTTTTGAGTGCGAGTCGCTCCGATGCGCTTATAGGTGTGCGCAGGTCCCGCTGTTTGGGAGCGGAAGGGGGGGGCCACGGGGTACAAGGACGGGCCGCGGCCAGGTGCGGCCGAGCCGGACCGTGCCGGTGGGGACGGCGGGTTCGGATGAGGATGCGGGCTGAGGCTGGCGGCTGAGAGTGGTGCCCAGACACAGCGAGTTCGCGCCGCATGAACGCGTGGTCTCTCATGAAGGCAGTGTGCCGCAGCGTGCCGCACCGGATGAGCGGGGTGTCCCACTGCCTCACCCGCCCCGCCCCCCCGCGCGCCGCCGTGCAGGCCACCTTCACGGAGATGGGCTTCAAGGTGTACGGCGGTGACGACGCGCCGTACATCTGGGTCGGCTTCCCGGGTGAGCCCGTGCGTGGTCGGTGGGATGGAGGCGGAAGGGTGGAGGGGGGGGCCCGTGGGGCGCCGGCGGCTGCGAGGTTGCGGGCGCCTTGGGGAGTGCAACCGGTAAAGCGTGTGTTACGTATGCGTGACGGAGTGCGAAAACAGGTCTGAAACGTAGCTAGCAGCGGCATCCTAGCCGGCAGTCCGAGAAGCATGTGTGTGTCTCTCGGGGTCACAAACCTGGTGGCGAGTTTGCTGGCGAGGCGCTTCTGTGCGTTCCGGGCGGCAGCCCTCTCCGAATCCCTCGCCTGGCCTGTCCGGCTGTACCGGTAACTGGGAACCCATGTTGCTGTGGAAAACTCACACATCTTACGTAATCCCCCACCCCGTACAGTGCCGTTCACATACATGCCGCTTCGCGTCCCTAACACATCCCCCTTCCGGCCCCAACCCCGCCCCCCGCCCCGCCCCGCGCAGGCAAGCCCTCGTGGGACGTGTTCGCCGAGATCCTGGAGCGCTGCAACATCGTCACCACCCCCGGCTCGGGCTTCGGGCCGGCGGGCGAGGGCTTCGTGCGCGCGTCGGCGTTCGGCAGCCGCGAGAACATCCTGGAGGCGGTGCGCCGCTTCAAAGAGGCGTACGGCAAGGGCGCCGCCAACTAAGTCGTACGTCTGGCAGGCTGCCAAGCAGCCCAACCGTACGGAGTACGGAGTATGGAGGAGTGCGGAGCGCGGATTGGGGGACCGGATCTGCGGGATGGGGGGCACAGCGCCTGGCTTGGCGGCGGCATGTATGGCGAGTCGCCGCGCCCTACTGGGCGGGTGTGTGGGGAATTGCAGGGAGGGAGAGGGGCACAGAGACGGAGGCGGGGTGGGTCGCGTGCGAGGCGCGGTGCCGCCCGGCCGCCGGCTGATGTGTTGGCGTGATCCAACCAATCCTGAACCAACAGCTCGGCCGCGCGCGCCTGCGGGTGTACGTGTGTACCCCTTTGGCCGTCGCGGCGCAGCTGCGGCACTGCTGCTGGCTCTCCAAAAACTCCCGGCATTTGGGGTTTGGGTCAGCTCCCTGGTGGCATAAGAGGGTAGGGCCCTCCTAGCCGAGAGGGGAGCGTCGCGGGGAGGGGCGGCGCGGGTGAGGAGTGGGGGTGGAGGAGGGCAGTCTGGGGTGGGGAAGGCCCGGTGTAGGCCAGTATGCGTTGTTGATGCCTGGTGCCTGTGTGTTTGGATTCGCCGGGTCAGCGTGACCACTGGGGCACCGACCGGCCACAACACGTGCGTGGGGGGGGGGGCGTTGAAAGGGCGTGGATACGCAGCTCCCTCTGTAACCCTCGTGGAGCCCTTTCCCAAATCGTACGCGAGTTGAGGGTTGCCTTGTTGCTTCCATATGAGTTAGGCTAGGTGCCGGTAGCTGCATATCGTCAAGATAGTCGTCGCTCCGGCCTGGTCGAGCGGCGTATGCGGCCCGGGATTCCTGATGCCGAGAGCACCCGCCCCAACCCTCTGACACGCCGCGGGACACCCACATCGCACACCACACATCTACTCGCAATGGACAGCCATCCCACTCCCAGCCGCACGGAGCCGATGCGAGCATCATAAAACGGGTCGAGATGGGTTGGAAGCTTAAGCAGGGTCAGGCATGCGCGCGGAAGGCGGCTTTGTCACATGGGTGTATCAATTGCGTGCCATTACGCAGGAATCGCAGGAACGGCCTGTACGTCGGTTGTACTCTAACCGCTCCGCGAACAAAAGGGGGCGGCCACCGGAAATCAGGCTTTGCCGCATTGAGAAGCTGAGGGATGATTGCGTAGAGCTAGCGAAACTAGGAATTTCCAAACACTACCACTGAAGTCGCTGATGCTGCGCGCACAGGTCCCCGTAGCAGGGGCACAGTCCAGCTTCGCTGGCCGTGCCCCCGTCCGGCTTATTAGCATCTGCCCAGCTAGGGCTCTCCACAGCCGCTCTCGACAGGCGGCGGCGGCTTCCGTCGCTGGCGAGCGCTTCGACGCGCAAGTCTGCGTTGTGCTCGGAACCCAATGGGGCGATGAGGGCAAGGGCAAGCTGGTGGATATCCTGGCGCAACAGTATGACATCGTCGCTCGCGCTCAGGTGCGCATGTTGCTTGCCGGACCTGCCGGGAGCTGGCCCGCCGCACACGGCCATTGCCAATACCGCAATACAGGGTGGCGCGAACGCCGGCCACACCATCTACGACTCAGCGGGCACCAAGTTCGCGCTCCATTTGGTGCCGTCCGGCATCCTTAACCCCAACGCGACCTGCGTTATCGGCAACGGCGTGGTGCTGCACCTGCCTGGCCTCTTTGATGAGATCGACGGCCTGAAGAAGAAGGGCGTCAGCGTGGAGGGCCGGCTAAAGATTTCCGATCGCGCGCACCTGCTGTTCGATCTGCACAAGGAGATTGACGGGTTGCGGGAAGCGGAGCTCGCGGGCACCGGGAAGCAGATCGGCACCACCAAGCGCGGCATCGGGCCGGCCTACAGCTCCAAGGCCACGCGCAATGGCCTGCGCGTCTGCGACCTTCGCAACCCCGCGGCCTTTGCCGACAAGCTGCGCAAGCTGTCGCTCGACGGCAGCAAGCGCTTCGGCTCGGGCTTCGCGTACGACGTGGAGTCGGACATTGAGAAGTACAAGGGCCTCGCCAACCAGGTCCTGCCCTTCGTGACCGACACCGTCGAGTACCTGCACGAGGCGTACGACAGCGGCAAGCGGATCCTGATTGAGGGCGCCAACGCGACCATGCTGGATGTTGACTTTGGAACCTACCCGTACGTCACCTCGTCCAACCCGTCCATCGGCGGCATCGCCACCGGCCTGGGCCTGCCCCCCACCAACTACAGCGCCGTCGTGGGCGTGGTGAGTGCCGCGCCGCCGCCCACAAAGTAGTAGCGCTTGGCCGCCGCCAGCCAGGCCGCCGCAGGCGCCGCAGCCGCCGCTGGTGTGCTGCCACCGCAGCACACCAGCAGCAGAGGCGGCGGCGCCGGCGGCGGCCATGGCCGTTCGGGTTGGGTGTTGGGGGCAGACGGGGCACGGGGTGGACGGGGTGCTTGGCTCACAGGAGGAAAGTAACCGAGTGGTTGTGGGCTGTGGTACGGTGGGTTCCACTCTGGCAGGCGGGGCGGCCAGGGAGGGTACGTTGCTGGGCGGCTGCGGACGTTTCCAGCTGAGCCCCCGTATGAGCTGCATGGACCCGGGCGCGGGTCCGGAGGAGCGCGCGTCGGCATGTCATCACGCGCACACCGCGGCTCCGGCGTGGCTCCGGTGACACCTGAAAGGAGGTGGGGTATGCGCGGTTGTACGGCGGTACGGCGCACACCGCGTGCACGCCCGCGCGCCGCTGCTGCCCCGGCGGTCGGAGAATCTAGGGATGGGCTCTTCATCGAGAGCGTGGGCGGCGCCCCGCGCTCGCCCATGCCTGGTGGCTGAGAGCTGGCGCACCGCGCCTGCGCCGTCCACCCACGGCCCTCACTAACCGCCATCACTAACTGCTCTCGTTGCCTGTGCTCAGGATGCGTCAGTGTGGCAGGGTGACCTCCCTTGGCACACGACCGCGTGATAGTCTGGCAGAGCGGCGCCCGCATCACCCAAGCCACTCCCCTCCCCCTTCCCCCTCCCCCCTCCCCCCGCCCCCCGCCCCGCAGGTCAAGGCCTACACGACGCGTGTGGGCGCGGGGCCGTACCCCACCGAGATCTTCGGCGACCTGGCGGAGGACCTGCGCGCCATCGGGCACGAGTACGGCACCACCACGGGCCGGCCGCGCCGCATCGGCTGGATGGACATCATTGCGCTCCGCTACACCGCGCGGTGAGGGGCTGGGGCGGCCGGGGAGGGGGCCCGGAGAGGTGGGGTCGGGGAGGGGGCCGGGGAGGAAGGCCGGAGAGGTGTGGTCGGGGAGGGGGGCCGGGCCGCGAGGGCTTCTGGGCGAGTTCAGGGGCTGCCCGCATTTAGCAGGGCTCCACTGCACAGCGCGGTGAGGGCTAGGGGCCGGGCCGGGGAGAGGGGGGCCGGGCCGGTGAGGGGCCAGGCCGCGAGCGGGCGAACGAGGGGGCTGATGGCTTCAGAGGCTGCCCGTAGCTGGGTTTGCTGCGCTTGAGAGGCTCGGGGGGCGGGGTCAGGTACGGCAGAGCGGGTGCGTACGGCAGGGCGCGGGCGCGCGCTCGGGGCCCGATGGGCGATTGAATGCATGCACCTGGGCGGGCGCCGGGGCCGGGGCCGGGGCCGGGGCGGGGCGGGCGCCGGATGGCGTGGATGGCGGCATAGGACAGGTGTGTCCGGTCGGGCCGCGGGAGCTGGCCCCTGCCAGTGCCGCTCCCCGGCGGCATTTTCTTAAATGCCTAGTGCCCATCCTCGTGCCCGGGAGCACGCAGTCCAACCGCTAACCGCCAACCGCCCTAACTGTCCCAACCGCCGCAGGATCAACGGCCTCACCCACCTAAACATCACCAAGCTGGACGTGCTGTCGGGCCTGGACGAGATCAAGATCGGTGTGGGCTACAAGACCAAGGACGGCGCCACGCTGCGCTCCGTGCCCGCGGACCTGGAGACGCTGGAGAGCGTTGAGGTGGGTCGGGCAGCGTTGAGGTGGGGTGGTAGGGCGGGACAGGGCGGGTTACGGCCGGCTTCAGGATCTGGATCCACCGGTGGGTGCATCGTCAGGATCTGGATCCACCGGTGGGTGCATCGTCAGGATCTGGATCCACCGGTGGGTGCATCGTCAGGATCTGGATCCACCGGTGGGTGCACCGTACGGGGCTGGCTCCGGGGTCCCGTCGCCCGCATTGGTTGCGTCGTTGACTATCCGCTTCAGCCCTGTCACTCGTTGCATCCCCGTTCTGCCCCCCAAGTGTTTACTCAGTTGTCGTGTGTGCACGGCTGTACGGCGTGCAGGTCGTGTACGAGACCATGCCCGGCTGGAAGTCGGACATCTCTGGCGTGCGCGACTGGAAGGACATGCCGGCGGCCGCCAAGGCGTACGTGGAGCGGCTGGAGGAGCTTGTCGGTGAGTCATGCTTCGCCGAGCATCGCCGTACACGAGTCCTGGACGAGCGTCGTGGTCGCGATTCGGCGTGCTGCAAGCATACGTCCCCGCGCGTGTCCCCACCCTCGCGCCTCTCGAAACCTTTGCACTAGCGTCGCCCCCGCGCAGCTCCTCCCGCCCTCTCGTTTCCCCGCCGTCTCGGTTACGATGCGCGCGGTTTTTCTGCGAGTTGGCTTGGAAGTACTTCGCTGACGCCGTGACATCTCCTCGCCCCCTCCCCTCCCCCCTCCCCCCCTGCCCCCCTGCCAGGCATCCACGTCAAGTGGATTGGCGTGGGCCCCGGCCGCGACGCGCTCGTGGTCAAGCCCACCCGGGGCAAGTGCTGAGCGGCGGCGGCGGCGGCCGCGGCGGACCGTGGAGGCTGAAGTGGAGGCGGGCCGTTGACGCTGGCCAGCGGCCCGAGCCTGCGGCCGGGACGCGGCGGCGGCGGGTCTGGCGACCGCTGAGCGGCGGACCGTGGATCTGGACGGCGACGGTGGACCTGGCGGAAGCGGCGGATTCTGAGCGGCGGACTATGGCCAGAGTCTGGCGGCCGCTGAGCGGCGGACTGTGGCAGTAGCGGCGGCGTGGCTAGAGGTGGCAGCGGGTCTGTCGCAGCGGCAGCTTGGGACCTGCGGGTGGCCAACGACGAGGGCGGAGGATTGCAAACCTATGAGGGCTGGTGGCGGCGGCCAGGAGGCAGGGGCAGGACACCCTGCGTGCGGCGGCGGCGGCGCCCGTGCCGTGTCCCGGGCAGTGCCGGCGGCCGGCGGCTGGCGCAGCGCCGATTGCCCGGCTGGCGCTGGGGGCGGCTTCAGACGCGGTGGCGGTGGCGGTGGCTTTGTCCAGCGCCGGTGGTGCGCCCGTTGCGCCCGTTGCCACTTGTGCGTTGACGTCAATCAACCGTTTGCTCCTCCCCCCCCCCCCTGGAGGGCGCCTGTGGTCCGACCTGACCCGACTCGGGCAAGCGGCGCACAGTGGGGCGGGGCGGGGCGGGAAAGGCGGATTGGACGCCCGTGATGCTCTGCCGGTTGCTGTTCTGCGACTTGGGTCCGTCGGCCCGTGGGCCGCGCAGCCTGGGGGCACGAGCGTGCCTGGGCGGCTGCTCGCGCTCGCGGGGGATGACGAGGAGCGCTAGCGACGGGCGCAGGAGGGTGGGTGTTCGGGGGAGATTTCTCCGGGAGTATGGGAGGAGGCGCGTTTGGTTGACTGTGCCGCGCGGCCGCTGTCCGGTGGCGAACGGCAGGACGGGGGCGCGGAGGACGCCTGCTGCTGAGACGCAGCGGGTCCCCACAGGCCTCCCCCCGCGCGCAGCGGTTGCCTGCAAGGGCGGCGCTTCGGCGGCGGCGGGTCCGCGCGTCCGTCCGTGCGGTTTGCAGTTTCGCGACCGGCCGTTGGGGCGCGTGGACAGGGGCCCCTGGCTCGCGGCGCACGGCGGGAAGGGGTGTGCGCAGCGATCACGCGTAACAGCGCTGCAACCCCTCGACAAAGAACTACCCCTCCTAACCCAAACGCCTTCCCGCAATGACAAGACTCATGAGGACCTTTTCGGACCCCGCCCCGGAGCGCGCGCCGCAATGGCTAGTACGCGCTCGCCTTTGTGCGACCTGTGACGTTGCGTCGCTGCAGCATTGTCGCGAGCTGCTCGAGGGGTCTGGGTGTGTGTACGACGGATGACATGTCGTGTTGCAGACGTGTGTGCAGGTGTGTGCAGGTGTGTGTGTATGTGTTTCAGGCGAGCTGTGGGCGAGGGGGCTGAGTCGGATACTGTACTCGCGCGTCGTGCTTTATAAAGACTGTAAGTTATGGCTGTGGTTCTCGGTGTGAGGTGTGAGGTTAGCTATTCTCGGTCGCGGATTGTACACAGCAGACGGCGTGCGGATGCGTTGTACGTCTGTGCGTGTTGCGTCGTGTGATGTGCATCGATTCGGGGCAGGCGGCCAAGGCATGGCTGGGAGTAGCGGGACGAGATGGGGCTTGTGGGCGTCACCACACAGAGGACATCCACGCGACGGGTGCCGTACGGGGCGAGCGGCTGTGCGCACGGCCTTGTACTCTTAGCCAGCCTGTGCTGAGTTGCGAACGCGCGCATTCTGTCTGATATGGTGGGTTCGTAGGTGCTTGGCAGGAGAAGGCTTGGGCTGGGTGCGAGCCTTCAGCTTTGAGGACGAGGCGGGCGGGGAACGTAGGCCGAGCTGAGCCTTGTGCGTAGGGGTGCCGCACAACGACCACTGTGCTAATACTAGGCTTCAGAAGACAGAGACGCATGTCTGCTACGGGGGCTCCACACCCTTGTGTGCGCGCGGCGGCGGGCTGGACTCCCGAGAGGCTCTATTCCAATAAGGCAGGGCAATACTGGGACGGGCGTGTCGGTGCGGCAAGAGCACTGCTGGCTGCCCTCATGTAAACCAAACACGTGACATGGAGTGCGAACGGCGAGGGCACAGCGGCAGAGGCCGCACCTGCGCGGGGAGCCGGGGACTGAACACTGGAGCTCTCTACCAGCTGGCTGGGGCTCCACGCACCCATACCCGGTACTTGGCGCCACGCGTCCCGACCCGCCTCCCGACCCGCCTCCCGACCCGCCTCCCTTCTGCGCCACCCCCTGCCAAGAGCCACGCTCGCTGGGAGGGGGTGAGCTGCAGGGCGCCGGTGGAAGTTCTCCGCGTCGGGAAATAGCGCTGCTTGGTGCTTGCACGCGCACGGTCGGGTTGGGGCTAGGGGGGAAGGGGTCGAAACCGCTGCCGGGTACCGCTTGCTCGCTGCTCGCCGCTGCTTGGTGCTTGCACGCGCTAACTAACACACACCGGCGCTCGCCGCGCCGAGGGCTCCCCGGCTGTGCGACCGCTGGCAGCGGCGAGTTGGGCAGGTTACCCTAGGATTCCCTGTTTCCGTTTCCTTTCTCGCACACACGCGTCCCGTGGGTCCGCGGCGCAGAGTCCGGTGCTCATACCTCGTGCATTCCCTGCCGTACAACAACATGCAGCCGCGAGCTGACAGGGAACACCCCCGACTGGTCCGCCCGGCGCTGACATGCCTGCTGGTAAGCCCGGGATTGCTGCGTGCCCCTATCCGCAGCGTAGCCGCAACGCCACTCTGTCCTGCCCGGCAGTACGAGTCCTTGGCGCTGGTGACACCTCCCTGAAGCCAAGGTTGTTTCCACCCACCCCCTCCCCCTCGCCCTCCCTTCTCCCCATCCCCACCCCTGCCCGTAGGCACCGCTGCCGTACCGGTCCCTGCGCTCCTTAGTCCTGACCGGTTGCCCTTCTTGTC